>QLTV01012184.1:5653413-5672810 GCA_003457575.1 Thermophis baileyi | reverse complement strand
CTGCAAGGGTAGCCCCATGTAGAGCGCGTTGCAATAATCTAACCGTGAGGTGACAAGGGCATGAGTGACTGTGAGGAGAGCCTCTTGATCCAAGTAGGGTTGCAATTGGTGCACCAGGCGAACCTGTGCAAAGGTCCCCCTAGCTACAGCTGCCAAATGTTGTTCTAATTTTAGCTGTGAGTCTAGGAGGACACCCAAATTGTGAGCCCGTTCTGAGGGGGACAATTCCCCCCCCCCCAGAACCAAGGATGGACAGTCGATATAGTCTTTGGGAGGGAATACCCACAGCCACTCGGTCTTCTCTGGGTTAAGTCTGAGCCTGTTAACTCCCATCCAGACCCTCACAGCCTCCAGGCACCGGCACATCATGTCCACCGCTTCACTGAACTGATGCGGGGTGGAGATATACAACTGGGTATCATCAGCATATTGCTGATACCTCACCAAGAATTTAGCTCTCTAAATTCACACCCTTCTGCGGCTTTCCTCAGTGCGGCTGTGAATTGGTTTATGCTTTCTCCTTCTCCTTGTGTTTGGCTGTGGAACTCCCGGCGTTTGATGAACTTCGATTTCTCAGGCCCATATTGTGCCTGCAGTGTGCTCCGCAGGGTTTGCCAAGGGACGGCTGTCACAGCGGTTGGCAAGACAAGGGCTTTCGCTGTGTTGAAAATGTCTATGCCACAAAAGCTGAGGAAAAGCGATCTTTTCCTGTTGTCCGAGAGCCCTAGGAGATCGTTGGCTTCCATGAAGCATTTGAATCGCTCCATGTAGGACTCCCACTGTTCTGTGGCTGGGTTGAAGGTGCTGACCCAGGGTTTGGCCGATGCTGCTCCGCTCAAAGGTGCCGCGATGTCGCGTTACTCTCTTCCGAATCCCACCTTCGGTGCCAGTGTTGGATTCAATGATGGAAGAGGCGAGACACAGAGGAACTTGCTAACAAACAGCTCTTTATTGTATAACAGTTCAGTAACCCAGCAAAAGTCCTGTCTGACAGCTTTTATAGGGAGCTGTCAGACTGTTAGCCAATCACATTCAAGTATTTTCCTGCCATAATGGCGGACCTGAGTGAAGCCTATGCTTCACTTGTGTTGGATACATAACACCTTGGAATAGTTAAATTATCAGGCAACGTCATGCAGGTGCATGGGGGCTCCAGGAAGGGCCATAATAGAAACATCTACTTTTCAGAGTATTGGCACTTCTTGAAAGCACAATACAACTTTCAAATGTTAAAAACAAAGAGAGAGAGAGAGAATCTCTATAAAGGGAAGGAAATCCCCACCCATTCCCAAATCCAATCTAATTTTTAGGCTTTTAAACTATATCAGATTGAAAAAGTGGTACATTAGAGATTCATTTCTAACATCATACTGTTAAATGGACTATCATTGGTAGGCTAATCTCAGTTTCCACCTCCTATAGTAGCAGCAGAACCTAAAACTAAATTGATGACTTCCTGGACAAGAATTCTGTGTATGTCCTTGTATATGTATATCTTAATATGCAATTTGTATATACTGTGGTTTGCATGTTCCTTATCTTTATTTATTCTTTAGGAGGAATAAAAGAAGTTACCTCATGAGGTTGTATTGCCATTACAGCTGTCAGTCAACAGAAGGGTATACATATGTCTCAAAAGTACTTTTAATCTTTTTGCATTTTTTATCAAGGGAAAATATGTTACACATTTTTCCTGGCATTCTCTTTTCCCAAAAAAGGAGTCTATTTTAGTTTGTCAAATATAAATACAACATCCAAAGTTCATTTCAACTTTTAGATTTTTTAAAATATTTATAATAATGCAAGGGTTTATGTTTGACACAAAGTCGAACTATCTACGACTAAGGCTAGAGACCAAGAACTGACCATTCTGTACATAGTTTCAGGTCTCCATCTGGAGAGGCCAAGTGACTTGGAGAAGATGTCCTGGATTAGGCCTTGCCAGCACCTGGCAACATCTATGGTGTGGATTAAATCTTTATACATAAATTCTAACAGATGGTTAATACAGTTAGTTTGACAGAGGCAGATTTGATAGTGCCAATCACTAGTTTAGGAGGCTGGAAAATCTGAATTCAGGCTTTCCTTTCCATGTTCTTCTGAAAAAGTTTATTGTCACTGAAAAGAAGGAAAGAAAGTAGTTTAGTAGGACAATGGAATACTTTTAGCAACATGAATATTGAAATATCTTATATTTCTGCATATAAACCAGTTCTACTGAGTTCTGCTTTTATAATATGTAAAAAGCATGTGTATTCCATATTTATTGGGAAGAAGGAATACTCAGGTCGGGTTAAATTTATAACTAGATATTGAATATTATATTAGATATTGAATGTAACTATTTCAAGAAAGCTGAAGTTAATTCAAAAAATAAAAAAAATCAGTTAATAATAAATCATTTATAATAAATCCAGAGGAATCTGCAACAGGAGGTGAAGTGATCCAAAATGGCAGATACTACAGCATTATAGAAACCTCATTATCGCCTTCATTTTTTCAAAATTTTTAGTTCCATTCAATCATATCCGATTCTTCAATGTAATGGACATTTTTTGGGGGGGGAAAAGGTATTAAAAATCAATTTAAAAATATCTATTTCAAGGAAAAGATCAATTATAAATACGTATTTTCCTATAAAATATATTAAATTATATAATTATAATAATTTAATGCAGATAAAGGTAAAGGTAAGGGTTTTCCCTGTCCAGTCATGTCTGACTCTAGGGTGTGGTGCTCATCTCCCTTTCTTAGCCGAAGGAGTCAGTATTGTCTGAAGACATTTGCATGGTAATGTGGCCAGCATGACTATATGCTGAGGTGCATGTAACACTGTTATCTTCTCACCGGTGGTACCTATTTATCTACTTGTATTTGTATACTTTCAAACTGCTAGGTTTGCAGGAGCTGGGGCAAGTAATGGGAGCTCACCCTGTTGCGCAGTGCTCAGTTTTTGAACCCGGGCTGCCAGCTTTCCAGCTGACAAGCTCAATGTCTTTAACTGCTGAGCTATCATGCCTATGTAATGCAAATAATATGCAATTTTTTTAAAAAAAATATTGATAGATTATTAGAGAAGTGGGACAGAAAAAATGTTAACGCCTTCAACTGTAACATAGACAAAGATGGATTGAGTTGCCAAACTTTAGCTTAACCTACCTCACTGAGTTTTTGTGATGAAGTGAGTTGGAGAACAATATATTTTATTCTGAACTACTGGTAATTGAAGAAGAGAATATAGAAGAAGAATATAGAATCATTGTTGTTGTCAGCCATTCAGTTGTGTCTGACCCACCGCCACTCTGCATGCCCCTCTGTCTTGTAATGCCTCCTTCAGATCTGCCATGGTTATCCCAGTGTAATCCTTTACAGATAATAAATGAAGATGCTTATAGGGAAGAGATGAAGGCTCTGGTGGACTGGTACAATAAAAGTAATCTGGTTCTAAATGTTAATAAAACAAAGGAGATCATTGTAGATTTTAGAAATAGCCAGCACAATCATACTCCACTCAGTATCAAGGATGCAGTTGTAGAGGTGGTCAACAGTATTAAGTATCTGGGGGTGCAGATAACTAATAATCTGGTCTCTCCACATGTCATCCTTAGTGAAGCGTGCAAACCAGCACTGCATTTCCTGCATTGGATGAGGAGAGCACATCTTTCTCCTTCTATCCTGGCCACTTTTTACAGAGGCACGATTGAGAGTGTTTTAACAAACTGCATCACTGTTTGGTTTGGTGGCAGCAGTGTCTCAGATAGAAAGTCCATACAGAGAGTGGTAAAGACAGCTGAGAAGATTATAGGAAGCTCGCTTCCTGGTATTCTGAACACTGCTTATAAGTGCTATGTGCTTAGAGCTCAAAGTATTGTTAGAGACCCCCACACACCCACTTTACGGTCTGTTTCTGTTGTTCCCCTCTGGAAGGAGGTTTCAAAGTATCTATAGCAGGACTACTAGATTCTGTAACAGCTTTGTTCCTTATGCTATCCGTCTTGTAAACTTGCAGGATTCTTTTTTTTTTTTTTTTTGTCCATATTGGAGGTGGTGACCCTTTGAGAGCTGTATGCAATGAAATTTCATTTTAATGTATGCCGATTAGTGTACATTCAAACTGACAATGAAGTTATTCTATCATCTGTCTGTCTGTCTGTCTGTCTGTCTGTCTGTCTATCTGTCTCTCTCTCATCTATCTTTCCAGCCAGCAGGTGCTAGTGTATCCCCTTCTCTTTTTCTCGCTGATCACTTCCAACATGATTGATTTTATTGAGAGAGTCATCTCTCATGACATGAATAAAGTAGGGCAGCCTCTGTTTGGCGATCTTACCTTCAAATGATACTTTTGGTGAAGTTCAGTCTGGAACTTACTTCTTCGTTTGTTATTTTTGCAGTCATGGGATGCATAATAGCTGCTTCCAGCACCACAGCTCAAAGATGTCCACCCTTCTCTTATCTGCTCTTATATTATCTGACTTTTTCAGAATCCATGTTTTGCAGCCATAAGTAGCAATTGGAAAAATTACTGCATTAACTAATCTGCATCTGGTTGTGAGGCTGATGTCTTCACTCTTCCAGATGTTATTCATGCCAGACATTGCAGTTCTTCCAAGTGCTATATGCTTTCTGATCTCAGGGTTGCAGTCACTACTTTGGTCAGTTTTAGAACACCCAGGAAGACGAATTCATTTCAATAGTGTCATTGTTGATCTGTACTCTGACCTGTGTTTTCTTTGCAGTTGTCATTATCTTTAATTTCTTGATGTTAAGGTGCAGTCCACATTTTTCACTTTCATGTTTGACTCTCAGCATTAGCCATTCCAGATCCTCCTTGCTTTCTGCAAGCAATGTTGTATCATTTACATATTGGAGTTTGTTGATATTCCAACTGCCGATTTTAACCTCAATGTAGATTTCTCCAAATGTGCATTTCTCATAACTATTTCTGTGTACATATTGAATAGTATAGGTGACAGGATGCAACCTTTCTGAGTGCCTTTGTCAAGTCTGAACCATTTTGCATCTCCATATTCTGTTCTTACATTGGCTGCCTGATCAGAGTACAATGACTGAATTGGCTGGATGTGGTGTGATGATATTTCCAGTTCTTTGAGGCAGTTCCAGAGCTTGTCATGGAGGCTTTTGTATAGTCAATGAGGCACATGTAGAAGTCTTTTTAGTATTCCCTTGCTTCTTTCTATCATCCAACGTAGATTGGCAATATGATTATGCATTCCTCTTCCTTTCCGAAATTCTGCTTGTATATCAGGCAGTTCTCTGTTGGTGTTGGATTCAAATGTTGCTGGATTATCTTCAAGAGAATTTTACTCACGTGTGGTATCAAGGCTATGGTTCAGTGGTTGGAATAGTCTGTTGTATCACCTTTCTTTGTTATTGAAATAAATATTGACCTTTTGCATTCTTTATGCAACTGACCAGCCTTCCATTCACTTTGGCAAAGCGCTGTCAGTGCTTTTGTTGGCAGTGATCTCAGCAACTGTGCAGGAATTTTATCAACTCAGCTTTGCAGTTGGGCAATTGGTTGAGTGCCCACACTATTTCCTCCTCCAGGATATCTGGTTCCATTCTGGTAGGTCAGCTTCTCCTCTTATGGCTTGGTATTATTTTTCATTTGTGTGAAGTTGCTCTGCATACTCTTGCCATCTTTCTCTGATTCCTTGTTGGTCATGCAATTCCTCCCCATCACGTCCTCTGACCATAGCCTTTCTTGCCATAAAGGGGTTTCTGCCTTCTTCACATAAGTGAAACACTCTCTTGTATGACCTCTTATGGTTGCTTCCTCCAGTGTTTTACATTACTCAGCCCAGTACTTTTCTTTATCTTTTCTCCCCTCTCTCTGGAACTTTGAATTTAGTGCTTGCATTTCTTTTGCTTTCGTCTCTCTTCTGTTGTCTTTATTGTAGCTTCTGATATGTGTTGTTGGGCTATTTCACTGATGGTGTTTTTATTTCCTCCCATAGCTCATCTGGTTGTCTTTCTATAATGTTGAACAGATCAAATACGTTCTTAACTTCAACTGCATATGCTGGGGGAATCTTCTTGGTGCCAATTTTTTGAATCATGGGTGGTGTTTGACACTGCAGAACCTGAACTTTACTTTGACAGCTCATGGTTTGACTCCCAATCTGCACCAGGGAATGTTTTCATAACAAGGATGGAACTTTTCCATTTGTTTTGGCATAATATGTAGTTCAATTTGGTTTCGATGGTTTCCATTTGGTGAAGTCCAAGTGTATAGTCACCACTTGGGTTGTTCAAACCATGTGTTCATTTGTGCTTAGCTGTTTTTTATGGCATAGCTGAAACAGATGTTCTCCTGCCTCATTTTGTTCACCAAGGTCAAATTTGTCTGTGATCCCTGTTTCTTCCACGTCTCTCACTTTTGCACTGAAATCTCCAATAATATAGATAATGTCTTTCTTTGGTGTTTGTTTCAGAGTTTCCTGAATTTCAGCATAGAATTATTTGATGTTCTCTACTGCTGAGTATGCATTGGGAGCATAAATGGGAGCATAAACTTGCAGAATTGTCATGTGTGGTTTTTCATTGATATGTACTGCCATTATTCTATCACTGACTGAAAACTTTCTATGGGTTCTGCCTACTTTTTATGCAGTATGAAACCCATTCTTCTTCCGTTGGTATCATTACCAGAGTATTATATGATATCACCATCAGAGTTGAAAAAGCCACAGCCAGTCCAATGAACTTAATTGATGGCTAGTATATCAATGCTGAGTCTATTCATTTCATTTGTCCCAATGTTCTGCTTTCCTAGATTGACATTGACATTTCATGTTGCTAATTTGGAGATCTTTGAGCAGTGGAGAAATCTCTTTTCACTAGGAGCTGTGTCAATGCCTGGGGGGCCATTAGGATTTATCCCATCAGTATCATGGAAGCTCCTGCTACTATGATAGTCTCTTTGCTCTTCCCCTGTAGCTTTATTGGTATCCCCCAGTTAGGCAGACTCACTGCTCAGTATCATATCTTCCACATCTTTGAGTCGATTCATAAAGTTTTTTGGCAGGGAAAACTGGAGTAGGGCATCAGGTCTTTCTCAAACCCAAAGCCATGTTGGGCAATGCAATAGGTTTATACTATTCACCCCTCACTATAGTGAGGTATGGTTGAACTTTGGTGGGGGGGGGGAGTATAGAATATTAATGTAAAAGAAATATACAGCAAGCAGATGGAAATGCAAATTTGAAAATTCTCTATTTTGAAGAAAAAGATCTACAAATATGAAAACAAAGTCAATAAACTTGAGACCATCAATGTAAGTTTACTAAGTTTCATTATGAAACACACAAAGAAATTGCCAGTTCTTAATTCTTATGATCATGAAGCCCTTAATCAAAACAGAATTAATATGAAGAAAAAAAAATCTCTATACGTTGTGCTTCAAGGCAAAGCCAAGTGCCTCACTTATTCCGGTATAATATACAACCAGATTTGTTTCACCTAAGTTTCATTTCATGGGTTGATAGCTGCTGAAGAAAAAAAAAAGAGAGAAAACTTGGAACAGATCCCAGACTTTACTCTTCATCTCCCAATGGTTTGGCAAGGAATAGCAACAGGAACACCTCCTTTTTGATTCTGGCTACACAAATGGAAGAAAAGATCAATCCATCCCATCTCCTCTCTGTTGTAAAGATGTTATAGTCTGGAAGGAGGAAGGACAACCATATTTCAGTTTTTTGAAAATGCCAAGGTACCTCCTAAACATATAAATGCAAAGGAAATGTAAGGCTACTGCTAACCACCATTGTTTACTAGTCAGTCCAGTAAAATTACATGTCGAAACATTGGTAACTGGAAAACTATAAAATACCTATTTCTGAAGGTGCCTATCATGGCCTAGTAGTTTCTGTCTGGCATGCTAGTTTGCCTTAATTCATTTTTAAATCAAATGGCAGTCACGCTGAATAAAGAAACAATTGTATAGTTAACGTGTGCAAAATGTTTGACAATTGTGCAATATCAGCATGAGTCAAAATAAAGAGCAGCTTGGGGAAGTGAGGAAATCTCACTTTGATTTGGAGATAGACAAATGCTTGCATAAGCAAAAGGATAATTGAAACTCAAAGCCTACTTTTGCAGTGCAATAATTTGATTTTTATCATCTTGGTTTTTTTTGGGGGGGGAGTATCTATTGTTCCAGTGGGCTACTGGTTGGAAAACTGCAAAGACAAATTCAGTTAGTACATAATCAATTGTACTATACTATTTATTTATTTACAGGTTCACCTGGTGCACCAATTGCGACCCTACTTGGATCAAGAGGCTCTCCTCACAGTCACTCATGCCCTTGTCACCTCACGGTTAGATTATTGAAATGCACTCTACATGGGGCTACCCTCGAAGAGTGTTCGGAGACTACAGTTGTTCCAGAATGCGGCTGCGCGAGCTGTCATGGGTGCACCTAGGTACACCCATATTACACCAATTCTCCACGAGCTGCACTGGCTCCCTATTGGTCTCCGGGCACAATTCAAGGTGTTCGTTATTACCTTTAAAGCCCTACATGGCTCAGGGCCAGGCTATCTTTCACAAATGTTTGAGATACAGTATTTGGATGTCATACCCAGGAAGTGATTATTAATAAAATAGAACAGGATGGGTAGGGAGGGCAATTTTCGGACTAATGCTAAATCCATTACAAGCAGCCACCTCAGAAGGTTTGGAGCAGTGCCCTGCAAACACTTGTGTGAATTTTTTTTTTTGCCAAGTAAAAACAGTTGCAAATGCCGCCCAGAGTCCCTTGGGAATTGGGCGGCATAGAAATACAAATAAACCTAAACCTAAATAAACCTATTTATACTTTTATTTTACAAAAAATAAAATTATTTTTTTATAAAACAACTCAAGGGGACAAGCATATTCAACACACCTTCCATGTCCTATTTTTTTCCACAACAATTCTATGAGATGAATTGGGTTGAGAAAGAGGGACTGGCTCAAGATCACCCAGCTGGCTTTCATGGCTAAGGCTAGAATTCATGGTCCCCTGCTTTCTAGCCTGCTGCCTTAACCACTTGTGTGCATGTTTTGCTGATTGGTAAAACAGGAAAAGCGAGTTGCAGTCCTGTCACATATCAAGGTCACCAGACTGAGATGGCTACTTTAAACAATCTGTCTACACTATAGAGGTGGTGACTGTTTCTCCCCCTTTCTGTGCATTGCCCTAAATGACATAAATAGATCTTTCTTTTTCAGGTTCTCAGAATCATATATTTTATGAAAAGTTCTTTCATTTCAGCTCAGCTGTAGCATGCAGTGGCTGCATTTCTGAGATAGCACCAAGAAAATGGAAATCTCTTATTAATGTATCAGTTACCCTACAATTGTTTCAAATCAATAGAAACTTGTTTCAAATCAATAATACCACTTCTGTTCTTACCATGCTTACTTAGTCTAATTTATTCTTTCTGCTTACCTTCATAATTCTTCTGCATCTCAGCCATTTACTTGCTATCCTTGGCCAGGTATATTTTCTTCAGGCTAGTTACAAATATGTAATATGGACAGTTACTTTTCTTCAAATAAATCCTGTCAGCTGCTGTGGAATTCTTACAGGAGGCTATCACATAAAGACATATATTTATTTTGCTCTCAGATTGTTTCTTTTCTGGCTAAGTTCTATCACTTACAAGAGCATATCAACCAGTCATCTCTGCAATTTTCCAAATACAATTTCCTGGTCTTTGTTTCTCTTTTTTGGAGAAGTTAGCAAGTCACTATTTAAAACTATGCTTGTTTTTGTTTTATGTTACTTTTCCAGTAGTGGCGTACATACAACTCAAGTGCAAAGGATCATACGGTTGCACAAAATAGCCTGTGCCTCCATACCAGCCCAGATGACAATAGTCCCCCTGTATGTTAGAAGAGGGATGTGGTGGCTCAGTGGCTAAGGCGCTGAGCTTGTCGATCAGAAGGTCAGCAGTTCAGTGGTTCTAATCCTTAGCACCGCGTAACGGAGTGAGCTCCTGTTACTTGTTCCAGCTTCTGCCAACCTAGCAGTTCGAAAGCACGTAAAAAATGCAAGTAGAAAAATAGGGACCACTTTGGTGGGAAGGTAACAGTGCTCCGTGAGCCTTCGGCATTCAGTCATGCCGGCCACATGACCACGGAGATGTCTTCGGACAGTGCTGGCTCTTCAGCTTAGAAACGGAGATGAGCACTGCCCCTAGAGCCGGAAACGACTAGCACGCATGTGCGGGGGAACCTTTACCTTTTTATGTTAGAAGATGTTGTGAGTGTATAAACATGTAAGTGTAGGAGATGCTGAGCTCATAATAGATATTGTGAATTATTTCCAAAATTGGTCTGAACACTTCTTTAAATAGCTTGCAAACACCTCAGATGCGTACATAGATGCATGAAAAAAAAGGCAACACATTGAAGTAATGATATTATATAAATTAATTAAGCATAGTAAAGAAGAGGCATATGAGAAAGCTCCACTGCAGTGACAATAAGTACTTATTAACCTACAGACTTCCTTGAAACCTCAGGAGATGAATATGAAAATAAAATTTCTAAGTGACCATGTTTCTGTCCTAAATATAGTTTGTCCATTTGTATCTATCCAGCACAAATATTTCCTTCAAAGTCCAATAATCTTAGACTCATCTGACTGTGATGTGAATGGGATGTCAGTACACATACAATTATAGAAAAAACCTTATTCATCATTCATTCATTCATTCATTAATTCATTAATTCATTCATTCATTCATTCATTCATTCATTCATTCTTTGATACACTTGCCTATTCTAACAAGTGAATCTAAGTGGCTATAAAATGGAATAAATACATTTTAATAGAAAATGTGAATGAAGCTGATCTAATATGACATGACTGTAAGCATATTTGTTGTTCTTTATTACTCTTTTCTCAATTACATTACTGAGTGTGAAAATTGTATTGAAGTGTGTTTCCCCAGCATCCCCCACTAGTTATATAGATCAGAGTTTCTTAAGGTATGGTCCTGAAGGTCTCACAAGCCCTTCTCAGAAATCTGCAAAATCAAAATTATTTGCCAACCTATGTTGAAAAATAATACAATATTAAAATCCCATCAAACAATCATAAAAAAATAGAGGCAACAAATGTATCAATTTTATTATCTAATATGGAAATATCAATAAATATAAACCATACAAACAAAAACCCTTTTGAGGTCCTCTATAAATTTAAAAATGGGAAAGGGGTCCTGCGAGATTTTTTTTAAAAAATAACACTGATACAGAATTAAAAGCAAGTATAAAGATATGAAAATAGGCAACTTTGTATCTTTAGAAAAGCACAGGAACTGAAATATAAAACACAATGTAGGTATCTAATTTTACCAAATGAATCTCATTTAATATCTCATTGTGTAAGTTTTGAACCATGGATGCATTGAGATGATGGCTAATTAGTTGCATTGTTTTTACATGTCACTAAAGTATATTTAAACCATTCAAGTGAGCACCCACAAATGGCACTCTGAAACATACTATAGAATTCACTAGGAACATTTGTAGAATGGAACCATAAAAGGGAAGACGAGTCTTTCTTTCACTACCTTTCTGCAGCATCTAGTAATAGCATAGGAGGCAAAACGTCAATAAGTGCTTTCCCTATCACTTTGATATTGGACATATTGAATTTCTGTTTTTCACCCATGCATTAAAAACTGGAATAGTTATATCTTATATATACAGTAGAACCTCTGGTCACGACCATAATTCGTTCCATAACTTTGGTTGCAAACCGATTTGGTCGTGACCCGAACCTAATTTTGGAAATTTGGCGCTTAAAAAAAAAAAAAAATGGTGTGGAAGGGTAAATCGGCCGTGGGAAAAAAAATTGCGAATTTTTTGGTCGGAACCTGATTTGGTCATAGTCAGAAGCGTTCGTGACCAGAGGTTCTTGTTGTGGCCCGCCAGCGTCCTGTGCCGGTGCTCATGGATCCCGAGGATGATGAGGCAGTTGTGGCACGGTACCATCGGCCCATGCACCTGGCGCCCGAGTCAGAGAGCGAGGAGGACGATGAGGCGGTTGTGGCACAGTACCATCAGCCCGTGTACCTGGCACCCGAGTCAGAGAGCGAGGAGGCTGAGAGTCAACCAGGGCCTTCTGTACCTCCTGAGGAGCCCATTAGGGCCGAAGAAGAAGAGGAGGAGCCTCTTCTTCTCAATGCTCGGGCACGCAGGGCTGCTAGAAGACAAGAGTGGCTACTCAGGAGGAGGTCTCCTTGAGAGTAGAGCTGCACGCTAAGTGGCCACACCCTTAGACTATTTAAGCCCTGACCATGCTGAGCCTCGTTGCAGGAAACAACGTTTATTATTAAGACTTGTTGCAGGAAATGTTTGATCTCACTCTTGCTCTTTGTGACTCCAGTATGCTCGTGTACTTGTTCCAGTACGGGTCTTGTTTCCTGCATTCCAAGTTCTGGGAGTTTTGCCAGATATCATAAGAGCTGCTCCTTTATCTCTTGGACTCTGGCCAGTTGTTAAAGATTAGACATTTACCAGCAGAGGTTTGGAAAACCTATTCTGCCTTTATTTTGTGTTCAAATTATTATGTTGCTCCTAAGAAGTTATTAGGAGACATTTATGAGTAAAAGAACAGTATTTGGAAGTTTGTGTGTGTGCATTATTGGTGGCTCGTCATTGGGGCAGAACAGTTCTACTGTACAACACACACACAGAGAGATACAAAGACACAAAAGCCAACCTGGTACAGGTAGTCCTTGACTCACAACCACAATTGAGTTCAAAATTTCTGTTGTTAAGTGAGACATTTGTTAAGTGAGTTTTGCCCCATTTTATGAGTTTTCTCGCCACAGTTGTTAAGTGAATCACTGCAGTTGATAAGTTAGTAACCTGGTTGTTAAGTGAATCTAACTTCTCCATTGACTTTGCTTGTCAGACGGTCGCAAAAGGTGATCACATGATCCTGGGACATAGCAATGGTCATAAATATGAACCAGTTGCCAAGCATCTGAATTTTGATTACATGGTCATGGGGATGCTGCAATGGTCGTAACTATGAAAAATGGTCATAAGTCACATTTTTCAATGCCATTGTAACTTTGAATGGTCACTAAATGAACTATTGTAAATCGAGGACTATCTACAGTATATAGAGATTAAGGTGCTGGACTAGGAATGGGGAAACCCAGGTTTTAATCCTGCTTTAGGGATGGAAGCCAGCTTGATGACTTTCATCTGGTCATTCAGCCCTAGACTATGAAGTCAAAAAACATCTACCAACCTGAAGTGGATTAATATGGTTGTTTCCCCTAACCTTCAACAAATTCTACATCTGAGCCTGTGGGTTGGTTTCCAGGCTAGGTAACATCTTCAGTGGAGTTTAGGGGATGTCAGTGTTGGTGTTCGCCACGAAGCCCTTAGAAACAGAAGAACACTGACACCTCCTAAATTCAGCTGAAAGCGTTCGGAAACCAACCCACAAGCTCAGAGAATGAACTTTCACCTACACATTACACACACACACACACACACACACACACACACACACACACACATGCAAAGGCTTAGAATTCAGTTCTTTTACCTTGGGAAGGGAATTCATGAGCTCCACACTCCTTTCTCACATTATTGCCATGTGCCATAAGAAACAGGGTATAAAGTGCAGGGTATGAAATGAGAGTACTTACGTTATCAATCCCTGCCATCTCCCAGGACAGTTGCTGTTATGCAGAATAGAAATGCTACGTTAGATAAAAGGGCTAGAATAATAAAATAAAATAAAATAATAAAATAAAATAGGTCTACTTTTGCATATTCCAGTTGAACTTCATTTATCATTTATTGGAGCTGTATACATAATTTTTGCCCTTCTCAAAAATGGGTATACTTTTTCCTGCACATGAGCATAACATTGTGCAGATGTAACCATAAATAATTGTACCAGAGCAGAAATTTCATTTCTAACTGATGCTGAAACCATATCCTACTTCCAAGGATTTCTGAGGAAGGATTTGTGGTTGAAAAAAATAAATTAATTAAGATGGCGGTCATAACAAGCAAAATTATCTTTCTTTTTTCCATGCAGTGCATGCATTGTGAACATAAAAAGGGAGAAATACCCTCTCTCTCCTTCCAGATGTCCCTGCCTACTTGTATGTGTGACCACTTGGCTTGTCCCACAAAGAACTCAGGGAAGCAGTCACACAAAGGATTGTAGGAATTTGGGAAGCTTCTGTATACTTTGTGAATAACTTCAGCATCTGTGCAGCCATTAAGCTAAAATGAGGCACAGTTGGACATTTAACCCTGCATTAACTATGCATTTTAAAAATATTTCAGTAGATCTTTCTTGTTTAAAATTTCTTTTCATTTGTTCATCATAAACTTTAGCTTAGTTCCTGACTCCTTCTGCTCCATCATAATGATGCTCAAATATTCACACAATGAACCAGAGTGGCATGGAAGAATCCATGCTGGAAAGAAGTAAAGGATATAGTGAGAGAGCTACACTTTCATCAACTTCCAGGTCTGTACTCAAGCTAGAGATTCTTTATTGTCTCCCTGGAAGCTGGAAAATGTGAATAGATGGTGAGTTGTATGAGCTAGACAGATTCATAATTTATAAAGAATCGGCCTTTCCCAACTATATATCCGAATTCATTTTGCTTAAAATGAAAAGAAATAGAAAAAAGGACGACAACATAACTGAGCAGGTCTATTTTTAACTGGTTGTTTCTATTTAGTTCCTCCTTCTATTGTTGCCTTTTTATTTCAGTCATATGTAATTTTGGTTAATTCTTGTAATGCTGCAGGTACTCTGAAACATTGTCTACGTTGATTGTAAATCAGGACTGATAAAGTGCATAATATAGCAAATATTTGCATATTGTTAATTAGGTCTTTGACAGTTTGCTCTCAGTGTCACATGTTAAAATGGGCTCTCAGTATTCTTTTATTCTCTTCTAATAGAAACACATTGAGCATAAACATCCTTTCAATTTTTTAAGAATGGAACAGAAAGGATAATATTCTGCTTATTTGGTTAAGAGGTAAGGATAGGGTGTTCTGTCAATTTTATTTCTACTGAATTTCAGATTTCAGCAGCAAATTTATTGTTTTCAAATTCAGCAGAAAATATTTATTCACACGTTTGTAGGAACCCCCTTCTCTAAACATTTATTTATTTTAAAGCATTTATACCTGTTTTTCTGCTTCAAACTTCTTTGAGCAATAAGCAAAGCAGTGGTGGGTTTCTCTTACCTTCCCTACTGGTTCGGAAGTGCGCGCGTCTTTTCAAACGTAGCTAATACAAATGCATAATATTGCAACTATAGTATGAGTTGGTTTGGAACATATTTCAAAGGCAACATTTTCTTACTGTAGTATCTAAGAACTAAATATTTAGTGCTTTGTTTTAGTGGTTTGTTTTATCTTCAAGATTTATCTTGGATTGTATTTATTGATTACAATATCCCATCAAAAGCAGGATTATCTGAATAAGACACTGATATTCTAAAAGATACAGGTTGTCCTTGATTTATCACCAATAGCTTTATCACAGATTTTTGAGGTTACAATGGACTACTTATCACTTGGCTCTGACATTTTAACAACTGTCCCTCCATAGTCCCATAACTGCATTTCAAGCACTTGACAATTTAGCCACATTTATGACCATTAGCAGCATCCTGTGGCTAAATGACCACAATTTACTACATTTTTGCCAAAACCTGGCATTTACTTCTGGTTCTGGGTGAAAATGCCACACAGTGAACAATGTTTTAATGAACAAGCACAATGTTCATTTAACAACTGTGGATTCACTTAATGACCATCACAAAAAAGGTAATAAAAATGGTTGGTCACATGATGACCCAATTTATGACAGTCATGACTTTTGGTCATAATGGGCCGGCTCCATTACAGTCGTAATTCAAGGAGTACCAGTAAATATTTATATCTTTAAAAATTCATTCTCATATACAATAGTATTGCCTCTTTCTCTCATTCTGTTTCTCTTCAGCAAGAACCTAAAAGTCTTAGAATTGAATTATTTCTAAGAAAAAAGAAAAGAAAATTGTTAAAGTCAGATTTTGGTACATCTCACACATTTCTTCCCCTGCCAGAATTTAGTATGTAGAGATATTTTTACTCATGGATATTATTGAAAGATAGAAAATAGGAAGTAAGCAAAGCTAAATATTTTATTGAAGAAACAAGTTGTTTAAAAATGGCTAGAAATTGAATTGTCCTTTTTTGGTATTTATCCTTACAGTCTACCAAAAGCATATTCACCATATATTTATCTCTTCTCATGTTCCCTCGGAAATGTGAATGGACAGTTAAAACTATAAAAAATAGGAATGGATGATTGGATTGTTGGTGCCCTTTACAGTGACACTTGATTATATGGGTGACTTTGGAAAAGGTTTATCATGTTGTTCTTCAAGATAAATCTACTGCTTTCAGAGTGTGCAGTTTGACAGCAGACTAAGAATTACACTAGTGAATATAGCTGCAATGAAATATTATGGCCTTTTTCCAGGTACAGCATGCCTTTCAGAATTGGAAAGGAACAGTAGGCCTCACCTCTCATATAAATAGATATAGTGGACTGTGAAAATAAATCCTGTGTGTTAGAAAACTGTAGTTATTGGAGGTTAGCTCTGTCTGAAATCACTTTCCCCTCTCCATTTGTATTCACTCACCTTGGATATTTTTCCTGAAAAAAGAGCTATTATTGTACTTATTTATTTGTTTTGTAAGACAAATCTGTTTGCAAATCATTCTGCATGGAATTTAGAGGCTTACATTTTTAAGCTTTATTAATATAGCATGCTAACATTTTGTTCTAATAGTGCCAATGAGCTCGCAGAAATACTGGGATATAAATGGAGTGGTCACTAAGAGGACAGGGCAACCTTTGTTCGTGAAACATTTTGTGTGTATACTAGAGACACCACAGAAGTGTAGACTAGAACAGATTCCTATACAAACAGATTCAAGTACACAATTCAGTAATCTTCTCTGGCCAAAAAGTTGCTATTTTTCTGCCTGTAGATATATAGATTTCTTTGCAATTATTTACCCTTTATACTGATAATAAAAATGGATTTTCCAACTTTCATGGTGAATGAATTTAAAAGAATAAATTCTATAACTTTAAGAGGAAATAAGCTATATTCATCTTCCTCATACTTTCTGATTCAGCAAAAGGAAATTAAAATAAAAATTCTTTAACGTATCAAGATTTCTCATGTTAACTGAGATACAGCAATGATGAATAAAACTTGCATAGCATCAATAAGCATAAATTGTTCCTCATATGTGAATTTCTAATTCATTTTGATGATGAAAGCAACTCCCTATTGACCAACAATAGTGATCATAATTATCTATGAGAGCATGAACAGCTTAGGACCATCCAGATGATTTGGACTCTTGTTAACTCTGTTGACTGTGACTGATGGGAGTTTATTTATTTATTTATTTATTTTGTCAAGTATGTATTTGATAATATACATAACATTATTTATATACATAAGATAGATACAAATAAAAGGGAACATTTGGACAGGGACGGTAGGCACGCTGGTGCGCTTATGCATGCGCCTTACTGACCTCTTAGGAATGGGGTGAGGTCAACAGTAGACAGTCTAAGGGTAAAGTTTTGGGGATTTGGGGAGGAAACTACAGAGTTCCAGGCATTAACCTAGTTAATGCCTAGTGAGTAATGCCTAGTAAAAACTAGTGAGTTCCAGGCATTAACCACTCTGTTGCTGAAGTCATATTTTCTGCAATCGAGTTTGGAGCGGTTCACTTTGAGTTTGTATCTGTTGTGTGCTCGTGTATTATTGTGGTTGAAGCTGAAGTAGTCATTGACAGGAAGGACATTGTAGCAGATAATTTTATGAACTACGCTTAGGTCAGACTGAAGGCGACGTAGTTCTAAGTTTTCTAAGCCCAGAATTTCAAGTCTGGTGGCATAAGGTATTCTGTTGCGAGCAGAGGAGTGGAGGACTCTTCTCGTAAAATATCTCTGGACACACTGTATTGTATTAATGTCCGATATGCAGTGTGGGTTCCAGACAGATGAGCTGTATTCAAGCATTGGTCTGGCGAATGTTTTATATGCTCTGGTTAATAGTGTAATATTACTGGAGAAGAAGCTATGTAAGATTAGGTTTACAACTCTTAAAGCCTTTTTAGCGATGTTGTTGCAGTGGGCTCTGGCACTTAGACCATTAGATATGAGTACTCCAAGGTCTTTGACAGAGTGAGGGTTGTCTGCAAGGTCGTGTCCATTCAGCTTGTATTTAGTGTTCTGATGTCAAAAACATGTAGAGAATATCAAGTAGCCTAGATCAGTTACAATATCTTAAAAATATTAAAATCCCAAGGGATTGATGAAAAGTATGAGGTAGCAATTTTACTGAAGTTAAACTGCTCTGGACAGGAATCTACCTGGGCATCTTGTGTATATTATCTTGTATTTTGTCATAGAAGGAAGATGGGTGTGCTAAAATATGTATAAATCTACATTACCTACCATTATCTACCTTAAGATAATTCTCATATCAAGAGCACTTGTAATTCTATACTCTTAATTATTATTTTTAATATCAGGACTCATTATAAGTACAGATTTCTTGACAATAGTAATAGACAAGAACCAGTATTATGTAAATAGTAGATGCCTAGAGCTAGCAAATTTCAAACAAGGATATACTGTATATATACAACTCACATCACCACAGAAAAAACAGCTGCTGATCTTCAACAGGGGCAGGTGGTCAAAACAAATCCAAACCTTTTCTCAATTCACTGTTTTGAAATAATGGTGACTGATATGTTGTTTAATATGTTGTCTGCTAGACCACAATGGGAATATATATTTATATGCTTTATCTAGGCCATCTGAGAGCTGCATCATTTAAAATCTGAACACCTACTTGTTATGTATCTGTTATGTCCTCGAGTTACGACCGCGCGGCTGCTGCTCGCCTCTGATTGGCTCCGACTCGAGAAGCAGCCGGGCGGGAAGTTAGAAGCTTGGGATTGGCTAGCCGTTTGACAGCTCCAGTATAAAAGGAGCTGTCAAGCCGCTTGCCTGCTGTTCCGTCTCTTGGTGCTGAATAAAGAAGCCTTGCACTTCTACCGTGTCTGACTCCCTCCTGTCAGCTGCCGCGCGCGCAAACCAAACACTTGGCGACGAGGATGGGATTCAGCGCCTGACGGAACGATCCGGTCTACCTTCAACAAGAGCGAGTCACTTGAGCTGAAGCACTATCTGTCAAAGCTTCCAGAAGCCTTGCGAGAGGTCGCTGAAGGCTGAGGTAAACCGTCCTTTTCAGGATGACCTCCTTGCCAGCTCTCGCTCCCTTCGAGCCAGC
>QLTV01012184.1:5608773-5651867 GCA_003457575.1 Thermophis baileyi | reverse complement strand
GCATACGTCCCACACCTTCCAAAATTGAGGCCATCCAGAAGGCCCCTACGCCATCTTCCAAATCCCAACTCCAGGCTTTCTTGGGGTTACTCAATTTTTACTCGGTTTTTCTCCCCCACAAGGCATCAGTTGCAGAGCCCCTCCATCGCTTGCTCCAGGCCTCCACGGCCTGGCGCTGGGGCCAGGTTGAGGCCAAGGCTTTCCAGGCTGTGAAAGACTTGCTAACCTCTAAGGCTCTTCTTGTACAGTACAGCGACAGCCTTCCCTTACTACTTGCCTGTGATGCTTCCCCTTATGGGGTGGGGGCCGTCTTGTGCCATGTGCTACCAAATGGCCTGGAGGCACCCTTAGCTTATTATTCCCGCACCCTATCGCCAGCTGAGCTAGGCTTTCCAGGCTGTGAAAGACTTGCTAACCTCTAAGGCTGTTCTTGTACAGTACAGCGACAGCCTTCCCTTACTACTCGCCTGTGATGCTTCCCCTTATGGGGTGGGGGCCGTCTTGTGCCATGTGCTACCAAATGGCCTGGAGGCACCCTTAGCTTATTATTCCCGCACCCTATCGCCAGCTGAGCGAAACTATAGCCAGCTGGATAGGGAGGCGTTGGCATGTGTGGCTGGCATTCGTAAGTTTCATGACTATCTCTATGGCAGGTTTTTCCGCCTGGTCACAGACCACCAACCTCTCCTGGGGTTGCTAGCCAATGATAGACAGAGCCCACAGATCCTTTCGGCCCGAATGTCCCGTTGGCTGGAATTTCTGGCCTCCTATTCCTATAAGCTTGACTATCGCCCAGGCAGGCACATGGGTCACGCTGATGCTCTCAGCCGCTGCCCTCTGCCCTTACCTATCGTAGATCCTGCCCCGGCCTCTTCCGTTTTCCTCGTAGACGAGCTCCAAGGCCCTATCACTGCAGCCCACATCGCTGCTCGTTCACCCAAAGATCCTGTCTTGTCCAAAGTTTTGGACTGGATCCGCAGGGGGTGGCCTTCTATTCCTCCTTCCCAGGAATTTCAGCCTTATTTTCACAGGCAACACGAATTGTCGGTTATGAAGGGTTGTCTCCTCTGGGGTCACCGAGTGGTGGTTCCCCCTGATCTGAGGGATCCCATCCTTCGAATTCTTCACACAGCCCACCCGGGCATAGTTCGCATGAAGGCCCTAGGCCGCAGCTATGCCTGGTGGCCTAAGATGGACCAAGACATAGAGACCTGGGTTGCCAAGTGTGTCACTTGCCAGCAGTCGAGGCCTGCCCCTCCTGCTGCCCCCATCTTGGACTGGGAGGTGCCACGGGCTCCCTGGTCCAGGCTCCACCTTGATCTGGCCGGCCCATTCCATGGTCAGATGTTCTTAGTTTTGGTGGACGCTTACTCCAAGTGGGTGCTTGGTCACAGATAACGGGCCCCAATTCACCTCTGTGACCTTTCAGGTGTTCCTGGCACACTTGGGGGTGCGCCATGCCACCACAGCGCCGGCACACCCCTCGGCTAATGGGCTGGGTCACTCCAACTGGCATGCCAGCTTAACCTCTTTCTTATTGGCACAGCATGCCACCCCCTGTCAGGCCACTGGTCTGACTCCGGCTGAATTATTGATGGGCCGCCGCCTCCGCACTAGGCTGGACCGGCTGCACCCCGGTTATACGGCGACCCTACCGCCCTCCGCTCCTGCCTGCCAGCGGCAATTCCGCCCAGTGGACCCTGTCTTTGCCCTCAACTTCGGAGCCGGCCTCAAGTGGATGCCTGGGACTGTGGCCGAACTAACCGGGCCGTGCTCCTACAGGATCCGCCTAGCCGATGGCCGGCTCTGGCGGCGCCACCTGAATCAGCTGCGCCGCCGCCTTCCCACCGAGGACGCCGCTCCCGACCGAGAGGCCCCGACTCTGGAGCCCACTGCGCCGATTCCCTCTCCGGCCGCCCCGCCGCTGTCTCCATCGTTTCCGCCGCTGGTCCCTACCTGTCCGGCCTCTCCGACGTTGCGTTCTCCCTCGAAGATGGCGGCGCCCATGTCTCCGGCGGTTCCACAGAGCTGCAGTCCTTGCCCTCCTGCTTCTTCGGCTGACGGCCCCATTCTGAGAAGATCTGGGTGGAGTCGGCGTCCGCCCCCGTGGCTCGCCGACTACGCATGTGCCAGCCGGGGGGTGAGGGGTGTTATGTCCTCGAGTTACGACCGCGCGGCTGCTGCTCACCTCTGATTGGCTCCGACTCGAGCAGCAGCCGGGCGGGAAGTTAGAAGCTCGGGATTGGCTAGCCGTTTGACAGCTCCAGTATAAAAGGAGCTGTCAAGCCGCTTGCCTGCTGTTCCGTCTCTTGGTGCTGAATAAAGAAGTCAAGCCGCTTGCCTGCTGTTCCGTCTCTTTGTGCTGAATAAAGAAGCCTTGCACTTCTACCGTGTCTGACTCCCTCCTGTCAGCTGCCGCGCGCGCAAACCAAACAGTATCCAAAATAATATGGAGACAATTTCCAAAGCAGTGTGACTGAAGAACCCTGGTAAAAATCATTCATGTGTAGTCCTATCAGTAGTTAGGAATTCTGGTAACACACCTAGAGGGCACAATGTTGTTGAGAGTTGTTTTAGTAACTCATATTCCCAATGTGACTTGCCTTTGTAAAAACTAAAATAAATTATGTCATTTACGCTGGTACAGGATTGTTGAATTCAATAACACTAACTTTATAGATTTTATCTGTGCTCAGGAGGTTCACAATTTAGAAACTATTCTGTGATTTTAAAAAAAGCCTACTAAATGCAAAGCAAATTGTTTTAAAAGGGAGACAAATACTATCCTATTAAATACAGTACATCTTAACATTTCTATACATGTACCATTTTTGTCAGCAAAGAACCATTACCGTTTTTTTATTAAAAACAAGGTTCAAGGGTCTGAATGCTTTAATGGTCCTAATTTACAAAACTACAAATTTTAACTGAATTTCAAAAAATCTTATAACAGAAATAACAGTTCAAAGTAGAAATTCTTACCTAGAAAAATAGTAAACTTCTCTTTGTTGAATGTGTTTAAACAGAAGCAATAGTACCATCTGTTAGGTACTGTATCAATCTAGATGGAGTGACGCACCAGGACTTCTACCTCCCCATCTCTCTCTCTGTCTCTCTGTCTCTCTGTCGAGGTTTTACTTTATTTTTAAACGAACGGAAGACAACCCTAGAACGTGCATATCTCTCTCTCTCTCCCTCTCTCTCTGTCTCTCTGTCTCTCTCTCTCTCTCACACACACACACACACACACACACAGATACACACAGATACACACAGACACACACACAGATACAGACACACACACACACACACACACACACACACTGCATGTGTGTATTCGTGTTCCTGCCTCCAGATCTCCATCCCACCATAATGACAAAAACTGACAGGATTATTTTATGTTATCAGCTTGAAAATATGTAAGAAATCATTCAAAATTTTGTCCCATCCAAAAGTCCTAGATGACACATCTCTGCCTACTTTGGAACATTTGTCTCATTCACTATAGTCTTCAGTTTTTCAGAAATGGTTAAGTGTGCTCTCAACAACAAAAGTTTGCCAGTCCTTCTTTACATGAAGAACCTCATGAAGTGGCTTTCATAAGATCAATAACAAAGAAAACCCTTCTCTCAAGTTAACAATCTAAAGTATCCCTTGACAGAGGGATTCAAAGTAACCCATGACACTCTGATAATAAGCTACTTAAGTGTGGCGTAGTTGGCATGACAATTAGGTAGATACAAAGATGGCTCTAAAGTTGCGTTCAACAAATGCTCATCAACAGTTCCCCAGCAAGCTGCGAGGAGATGTTAAGCGAGGAGCTGCAAGGTTCTATATCCTGACTCCAATTTGGTTCAGCATTTTTATTAATGATGAGGTGAAAGGTTTTCTTACAATTGCTTAGGTACATGGTTAACACATAAATTGAACAAAATTCAAAACTCTTGATGAATTATTAGAGTGACTGAAAATAACCTAAAACAACTTAAAAGAGAGAAATGCAACCATTTCACAGGCTGAAAGATGAGGTCTAGCTTACCATTTATTCAGCTGCTGAAGACATTTTGACATGTCAGGGATCAAGTATCCATGTTTTTATTCAGAATACAATATCAATGGGCTTGTTTGACTATCGGTAATCCTCATTAATAATGCCTTATTTGGTGACCATTTCCAGTTATGACAGTGATGAAAAAGTAACTCTGTCACCAATCCTCACTTTTTTTTTTTTTAACTTTTGCAGATCTGTAAAGGTAAAGGAAAGCTGAAGTAAGATTGTGAGCACAGTCACAATTCACTCATCTACTGCTTCGCTCAAGGATTGAATTGCCAGTCCCAATTGTATTCACTAAATGAGGACTATCTATATCCCTTCTTCCATGTATGAGGAAATTTCCATGACTGGAAATTTATGATAGTGATTTCCAGTGAACCATAGTTGAGTAGCAATTTAGAATGGAATGCAAACAGCATAAGGAAAATAAAAATGAATTGGAAGTGCATTTGCTTGGTGCTTATGTCCACCCTTATGTCTGAATGCACCTAATGTGTCTGTCACAGGATACTTAGGATTCTTTATGAGTTATATTTAAGAAAAAACATATCCATGTCCCAAATTAATGCGCAGACAAGGATACATCGATAAGATTATCCTTGTCTCTGCCAGTTATTGGTCAAATATGATACATGCAAATTCATTATGCTTTGAAATTCACATACTGAGGAAAGTGTACTTTAAAAAGTGTATCATTTGAAAAAATACATTGTTCTATATACACTATTTTAAAAATCTACATTAATATCATTTTAAAAAATTATGAACTTATTCAAGCAATAACAGAATGACATGGTTTTAAGAAAGAATGAATATGGGAATGATAAGGTCAAGAAAGTGATTAATCTGTTCCTAGTAAAGTGGCAGAGGAAGGAAAGCCACAGAGGGTAAGTTCTATGTCCACTGAATCAAGAACTGCTCTTGAACATTTATTACTCATCATTTTGCTACTTGAATTCTACAATGCTATAGTACAATTCAGAGGTTATTATGAAGAACTGAACATCACAGCCAGACAACTGACTGATTCAGGATGCATCAACTGCTATAGATATTCTCCAAGACATTTTGCTCAGACAAGCTCCCCAGAGACACATCTATCAAAATATGAATAGAATAAAGGAATCTAATCTAGTCAATATGGCAATGAGAAATGATATGAAGGGATCCATCTTTCTATAGCTACCATCATTTGAGTAGAAAAATTGAGATACATTAGTTGCTAGATATATCCTGGCATCTATATGCTAGAGAAGAGCGTAGGTAGGTATCCATCAAAACTGAAAAGCTGGTATGATGTAGATCAGAGGTCTCCAAACTTGGAAGCTTTAAGACTTGTGGACTTACAGAATTCTTCAGCCAGTGTTGCTGGCTGGGGAATTCTGGGAGTTGAAGTCCACAAGTCTTAAAGTTGCAAGGCTCAGAGACCCCTGATTTAGATGACAAATGATATGAGGATTATATGCACAAGGGATTATATGCCCAAAGCTATTGTCTCCACATTTTGGATCTTTTTCCTCAATCTATAAATGACAGCAAGACCAGGCAACTGGTTGCAAGGACCAGGAATAATATTAAATAGCAATTATCCCATTCTTCCCCCCCATTCAAAAGCCTATATATGCATTTTGTAATTAGTTGGATATAAATATTATTCTAGTCTTAAGTAGCTATTTCCTGTAATGAACTTAGAGTGCCTGATGATAAAGTAATAAAGTGTAATCATAGGGTTTCTAATAATGTTTGGAGGACGTGAGAAGTAAGTTATGGAACCATCATTTTGAGAAGGAAACCTACCAGTAAAATGTAAAGGTACCTTGACAAAGTGAACTTGGAAGTTGTATTTTGAGGATATATAACATTGGTGAAGCTCTCCAAAGAAAAACTCTCTACTAATCCCGATAAGGGAAACACTTTTGCAGTGAAGGATGTAGGAACCTGAAGAGAATTTCATTTAGTAAGCAAAAGAAGCAAGATTTAATGCACAGCAGTTCCCTCTATTTTCATTGCTCAAAATGGCCAAAATAGAACCACTCATTTACAAGCAAAAGAGATATTAACAGATTTGGCAGAAATGTAATATTGGCAGAAACACAAAATACCTTTAAGGGAGAAAAAAAAAAGTCCTAATGGGAGATTTCTTCCCCATAGCACAGTGGAGGCAGAGCATGTTCTGAAACCACAACCTGTTGACCAGAGATCTTCAAACTTGGCAACTTTAAGACTTGTGGACTTCAACTCCCAGAATTCTCCAGCCAGCATAGCTGGCTGGAGAATTCTGGGAGTTGAAGTCCACAAGTCTTAAAGTTGCCAAGTTTAAAGACCTCTGCTGTTGACTAATTCAAGAGACGGGGGTTATGGAACAGGGGACTGGAGAAGACTGGATACAGTATTCTCAAGAAGGGAATTTGAGACTAATTTAAGAAAGAATATAAGCAGACACAACTTCAACATTTTGCATATTGCATTTTAATATGCATTTTGAACTTTAATATGCTGATGGAAAGATAGGGGCAATTCTAATGTGTGTAAAGGGATGACTCATGTCATGAGCCATTATAATAGGAAGTTTAATTACAGTCACAGCTGCAGGGTAACATCACACTAGTAATTTCATCTGTGAATTCCCTGTTACAAAGAATGGTTTCCAGAGAACACAAACATTTTTCTATGTTGTTCTTCACTTGCACAACAACCCCAGTGGGGTATTTTTGTGTGTGTTTAACTGTACAAAATTGTACAATCATAGTCAGAATACACATGCATGGAGAAGTATAAACTTTCACCAAATGCTTCCCTGCATGGCTTCTATCACTTCTCTGAGACAAGTGACGGATTTTAAAGTCCAGACCAAACCTGAAGCATTGCAAAGTTTCTGCTAATGTGGAGAAGCCTCCTTGAGCCTATCTTTCATTTATTATGGTATACTAGAAGGAACATGAGGAAAAGAACTAGAATGTACAATGTTATCTAAGTGGAAGTGGCATTACTGATTAATGGAAAAAGATATCATTAAATATACTGTACATTTAATAATATCTTAGTTCTGATTCAGGATTAGCTTTATATCAACAAACAATGGTTTATGCTAAGGCTGACAAAACAAAATGTGTCTATTGAAAGGGATACTCCTATTCATTTCATGACTCACTGCAAAACTACTCAGAAAGTATGAGTGCTTTCATTTGATCTAAACAAATATTAATTAGTGTGCAACCTTTTGATTAAGTCATATTCACTGGAATTTTATATTATCATTTCGTTTTGTGATTTCTAGGATATCTTGGAAGTATCAAGAGAGAAAAAAAAATGTTCCAATGAACGGTATGTACCTCCTCCTATCCACCCCAGTATTTCTGTTATTGGGAATCACTACTGAATACATGTGATAAACAAATATTTTCCACAGTCCTGGTTTATCTTACCTCTGATGAATCAGACCCATATTATATTTCTCTAATGACACAAGCACTCATCCATCATTCCACTTGCCACCTGCTATTTCAGTGGAAGCATAATTCAAGGTGTTTTGCCATTTGTAATGGAGGGGAAATTTTAAAAGGTCCTATAAGAAACAATTTCTGGTAAAGCAGCCCCCATAAAGTATCAGTGTTGCCAGTTCCACCCACACAACACATCTGTAACCTTTGGGGAAATGGGACTACTAGCACAGCAGTAGCAAGGATTGGTCCTCAAGATACATTGTCCCATGAGATATATATTTTTAATTCATGCCAAAGCAGACTCCTACGTCAAATTCTGGTTGTTTCTTTGGATGAGCTTCTAGGACCAGGCTATCAGAAGAAGCAAATCTTTCAGCAAAGCTAAACTTCAGGAACAGGGAAATTATTAGAAGAGGCACATTATGATCTCCTTATATACAGATTGCAATGGGAGAAACTGTATGACAGGAGGATTCTGTACGGCATATATATTCTTGTACTATAGCATTTTATGGAAGCATAATCCACCATTAACTTGCCTTTAGTATGTTGACAAATGCTATTGAAGCTTCATCTGCTTGAATAGCTGCTAGTTTGAGAATGTGGATCTAGTTATTTAGTCCTCTGGCTTCCCAAATGACACTAATCTGATATATCCTGAAATAAAGTGTGAGCATAATTCACAGTCTGAGGTATACCATAGCTGGGTCTGTTAATGTCCTATTTCTATCCTTTCTAAAAATAATGACAGTAATCCAAGTAAAGATGATGCCGGGGGAGGGAAGGTAAATCGCTGAACAAGAGAATGAATAATTAATCCCATCGTAATTTGCCTTTTCTTTTGTACTTTCACCATCTTTCATCTCTTGGGCCTTTCACTTTTTTCTCATTTTTCTAAATAGGTGAAAGTGGGGTTATATGCATAAATGTGAAGGCAAGAGAAAGGCAATTGTTTGAATAAGATCTTTAAAGTCACAAATTTGAGACATTAGGGCACATGACCAAAATCTAAAAGCCTCTACACTTTTTCTCATTTCTCATTTTTCTTTTTCTTTTAGCAGCTAAAACAATCAGATCAAGTAACATATATAAAAAGATCTGAGCTATGCCTGTAATTATTATTAAGTTCTTTTTTGGTTCTCTAATGACTCCATAAAAGGGAAATATGGTGAAAAAACATCACTGGCGAAGAAGTTACTGGAAGAGCTGGCACTTCCAGGAATGACTCCACTGCAAATGAATTTGTGCATGCTGCTGCATTTCCCGCTACAGCAATGGACTCTCTTAGAAATGTGCTGCAGGGACAGTCTTCACTTTATTGACCTGCTCAAAACCTCTAATAGTGCAGCAGGATTGCTAGAAATGGGCATTTCAAAGCTATGGTGCAGCAACTTTTCTGTAAAGTTTCTGAAAAGATAGAGCTCTTTGCATTTTTAAATACAATTTTGCTCAAAGATTTAAGAAGTGCAATACAAGGTGCTGCTTAATGACAGAAACACCAAGGATAAGGTAAAAGTAGCATGTCCTGCAAACACCAAAAGTTTTATCTCAGGATTTTCTTGTTTGGTGCTAAAGCAAAATTGTAGAATTGCCCATGCTCTTGTTTGTTTGAACTGCTCAGGTTTTGAATATTGTGGACTTATAGAAATTTGAAGATATGTTTCACTTTACAGAGTGGATAGACTATGGTCCATGGGAAAGATTGCAGCCACTATACACACTCTTTTAAACATGCTAATTTGTGGAGGGAGGAGAGTAAGGAATTATTAGTACTATCATAGTTGTGGTTATTGTAATTTTTCATGGCAAATTAACCTGATGATGTTTAAAATATAAATATTAATTCTAGGAAGCCCCGCTGCCAGCTCTTTAAAAATTTATAATTAGTGGCTTAACAGTAAACTGCATATTCAAATAATAGAAGGTTGCATATTCAAGCAATATTATCAGTATAGCATTGCAATAACAACCAATAGAGTATAGAGCCACTTTTTTTTTCCATGATGACCTGGGCAACTTGATCCTAGAGAATAATTTTAAAAAGCAGCAATGTAAGCTATGACATCTACAATTTGATCCCATTCTTGGCAAGCAGGACAGTGAATTGACTGCTTCATCTGCCAGCAAAACACTTCCTGGGATTATATAACTTCACAATGCATGTTGAGGAAGTATGAGTTTGATTTTTCTAATAAAAAAAAACCTGTCTGCTGCTGGATAGCTGGTATATCAGCAGGTTTCATTAAAAAGTGATGTTTTGTTCCAGATTTTTCTCCTAGAAAAGTATTCAGTTACTTCCAGGTACAATTCAAGGTGTTTTTAATCACCTTTAAAGCGCTTCATGACATGGGCCCAGACTACTTGAGGGACTGTCTCATCCCATCCCTGCTGGCAGAGGAGGCATGCTGATTGTTCTGGCTGGCAGGAACCAAGAGATCCTTCTTTGCTGTTGCACCTGCCCTGTGGAAAATCCTCCCCCCCCCCAGTATAAGGTCGGCTCTGACCCTCCTGACTTTCTGGAAGAGCCTAAGATCTGGCTCTGAGAAAGGTTCCCCAAAACTCAAAGCATGTATAGCCAAGCTTTGTTTTCTCCAAAAATACTGTGAGTGGAGCTATTATTATGGTTCATCTCGCAGGCACCCAGATGTTTAGACTGGATGTGGCATTCTTATCTACCTATCAAGTCTTTCCCAAGGACTGGGATAGGCAGATGTGTTTGTTTGATGGTGTTCATGGCAGTGTCACAGGATGTAAGCTCTTCCAAGTTAAGCTGCCTTTTGCAATTGGTTATTATTTTTATTATCCCAAATCAATACCCTGCAAAAGGCCTCCTCATGGAAGATTATGGATCTATCAGATTGATAGATATGATTAGGTTTCCCAGTCTACAGCTGAGAAAGAGTGACTGTCCCAAAGTAACCCATTTCATTTCTGTGACTAAGGAAAGACTGGAACCTGAATCTCTCCACTTTTAGTCCAACGCTTTAACCACTACATCATATTGAGTCTCTAGCAAAATAGATAGAAAGACAAAGATGACAAAAGGCTACCATAGGCCAATTTCATTCTGTACTCTCTAAGCTACTGCCTAAGTAATCGATGTCTTTTAACTTAAACAGCTGTAATTGGTCAAGGTAGCATTGAGTCATGCTTGATTCCATTTATACTTGAATGTTCTATTTAAGAAAGCTTCTATTTAAGAAAGTTGAATTTTACATATAAGTATAAAACAACATAAAATAGTTGCAATTAAGATATACTTAGGCCAGATTTTATTCAGATGAAATGTGTAGGAGAGCATACAGGACACAGATCAGGCATCTCTTCTCCATTCTTAATTTTTATACCTCTAAATAAAATTATCTACAAAAACTCCATCATATGGGGAATAGGAAGAGATGAGGGTTATATGTAAATGTCTGAACCTATTAAACATACCAGAAGTTTATATTATGTAACTGGATCTCCAATATCAGTAGGAATTATATTGAAATCTGCCTTTAAATATCATCAGAGGAATTCCCTCATTGTCATCTTTTGGGATTTAATAGATGGATAGCAAGCCAGGGAGGCTGTAGCATCCTGGAAAATCATTGTAGAATGAAAGGCTGGATGTTTTATCTTTATTGAATGAAAACTGATAATGGGAAAAAGAATCTTTTTTCCCCTAAATAGCTTTAGTATCAATATGGCACAGGGGGGAAAAAGTCTAAAAGAAATGAAAATAAATTGAATAGTCGAGGCTTGTATTTCAAGATTCATTTGAGAAAAATCTAATTTAATCAGAAACCAAGCATAGAATGTAGAGCAAAGTGCAAGAGAAACAATAAAGAATCAAAATGTGGGAAAGAATTAGTCATCTATAAAACATACATACACACATACACACACACACACACAAGTCAACTGATTCTTCCAGCTGGCGCCCTCTGACACATTGCTGGGCTATGACATTTGTTCCACAATAGATACAAAACTGAAATTTGATATACATGTCTAAGTCACTATGCATATCACAAAAAACAAATCTTGAGATTTTTTAAAAAGGCCTTTTTGGGAAATGTGTCTCTCTCATAATAGCGGCCAACACTAGTGCTAACCGTATCATTCACACAGAGATAGTGGGGTGGAAAAAGCATAGAAACTGCTCCATTCACACTCTTGAAATAGACTTTATTGGACAAGTGTAACAGCAATTGCTCAGCAGCAGATATCTATGCTTATAGACTTTGTTTTCTACTTAACCATATATGATTGCCCCAAGATGTTCTTGCAATCAAGTATTTGGTCTCAAATTACTCTGTATATTACTTCTTTCATAACTGAGATATCGCCCACACTGTCTGCACATTTAGCTTTTCCCCCTAGAAGTGGTACTGTGAGTCAGTTCAAGACCATAGACAGTAAACCCTTATTTAATGACCAACTCCAGACATAAAATGTATGCTTTGCTGTCTGCTTGTGGTTGCTGTTCTAGTTAGTGAATAAATGGCTCTATCTTCAAAAGATCTGGCTGGCCTGTTGATTTGAAATTGCTTCTCAACAGCAGTTAATAGCAGACCCCCAACAGAGATCAAATGAGGATTCTGAGTTGAAAGGGGGGGGTCTTAAAAGGGGAAAAATAGCATCTTGAATGAGGATGCAATTTTTCCCATAGATTATTTATTTGGACATGGATTATCCAAGTTCAAGCCATTTCTACCTTATATCCAGCCTTATGAAATAGAAATTTGCTTCTATTAAGGCAGAGCTGCACTTTTTTGCTTGGCCCATCAATAGGTCATTCACTGCTTCCTGAGGAATGAATGAAGTCATGCACCTCCCAGACAGAGAACATTGCAAATGCACGCTGGGCCCATTTTTTTTCAAGTTCAATTCAAAGTTGCTGTTATCCAACCAGACCTGTTTTAAGATCTTCATAGCAGATGATCTCTGGTGCTTCACTCCATTCTAGTAACACCCCAGCCTCTGGGTTGCAGTGTTGGCACATCTGCTCCTTCCAGAAGCTGATAACGGCCCAGGGCAGCTATTTCTGGGCAACCATTTCTGGACAACCACCCTGAGTCACTAGGAGTTATTCATTATTAAATACATAAAATGTTTATTATTATATACACACAAAACATTAAATCACACTGCTTGTTCTTTAGCTGGTGTTGGCCTTCATATGCATTGAATTCTTCACAAGAACCTAGACTGTCATAATTTATTGACACAGTACATGTTCAGATCCAAGCAGTGCGGTGTTTTGTAATTGACAGATGTGCAGATTTTCTAAATGCCATCAAAGATTTTTAGTATGGCATCCAGTATGCAAAAACTACTGGAACCATCATAGCCAACACCACAATTTTCAAGTTTGTTCTTAAGATCTTGATTATTTATTATCTTGTCCAATTCTTTGCCTTCTATTCTACTATCCCATGAATGCCTACATTAATTACCACATTTTCTTCTATCTAATCACTGTTAAATCTGATGTGTTATGTGCCAAGATTGTATCAGACTGCATATGTTAATCCCACAATATTTTAACCTGCTAATTTTCAACTACTTTTTTCAACTCTATGTTTCCACTAATTTTTCATTACTGGCACATGATAGTTTTTACAGATGTTTCAGTGAATTATTTTGGTGTCTGTGTTAAGTCATTGTTTATAATCAGTTTGTGCAATCTTCTTGCATGAGATGAGTAGATGATCTACCATTTCTTCTGCTTTTTTGCATAATCTGCTCTTTGAATTATTTGATGCTTTTTTCATTCTGGTCTTGATTGCATTAATCCGAACAGCTTGCTCTTGTTCTAAAGCGAAAATCAAGCCTTCAGCTTCTTTTTTAATGTTTCAGTTGTAAGCCATTGCCAAGTTTTAACTTTATCCACTTTCCCTTCAATGTTTTGTAGAAATTGATCAATTAATGTTTTTTTATTTGCCAGCACATTGTTCATGTTTGTATTACATGATTTCAATATTCATGTTTGGTTTTCTGTACATTTAGTTACTTCCGATTTTTAACTTACAGCAATGCTTGTTCTTGGCTGTCTTTTTTATAATGTGCCAATACAAGTTTTTTTTTCTTGGATAGTAAATCTTTGCTTCTACTTCTGCAGGGCAGGTGTAATCTATCAATATCACTACATCAATGTAATGCATAGTGAATAGTTATCTGTCATCTTGGCTTTGGCCCCAACCATCCAGTTCAACTTGTGTCCAGTTAATAGTTCCAGCAGTGGATCTTACCAGTGGTATGATACCACAAGCAATTTATTTATTTATTTGTGGCCCACCTGTATTATTTTTACAAATAAATGGCAGCAAACATATCCAACCACATTCCTTCTCCTATTTTCCCCACACAACAACCCTGTAATGTGGGTTGGGCTGATAGAGAGTGACTGGTCCAAAGTCACCCAGCTGGCTTTCATTGCTAAGCAGGACTTGAACTCATAAGTCTCCTAGTTTCTAGGCTGATGCTTTAACCACTAGACCAAACTGGCTCATTGGTGTTTTTACTGTAAACTGGCTTTATGGTATTTTTACTGTTCAAGTTTGTCTTTAGCAATTTTCTTACTCTTTACCAATCACATTTTTAATTTGTCCATGTTTGATGTCATCCAACTGTAAAATATGTGGATATTTTTAGACTTTATCCTGATGGCTCTTGATGGTTTGACCATTCAGCATTTCAATTCCATTATTATTCATGATTTCCCCAGCTTTATTGCTACTGTAGCACATTTCTCTAGGCCAAATTCCATTGCTATAATCTGTGCTAAACATTCTTAAAGTATTTGTCAATGACTTGATTTCAGTTTCTGTTTTTCCACATAGCTTCAAATCATCCATATAAAGCAAATTTAAGATTTTATTAATGTTTTTGTTGTTTGATAGCCAAGATTTGTTTTCTTCAAAAACATTGTGAGTGGAATTATTACTATGGGTCATCACATAGACAGCCAAATATTCAGGCTGGATTTGGCATTTTTGTCCACCCAGTTTAGGACACCATGCATTCTAGTCCTGCCTTAGGCCCAAAGCCAGCTGGATGACTTTGTGCCAGCCATTGTGCCTAGGAAGGAAGTAATGACAAATTACTCCCAAAATTTTGCCAAGAAAAGTGCAGGAACTTATCTCAGTAGTTGCCTTGAGTCAACACTGACTTAAAAGCACTACAAACAAATAAACATAGCTGCTTTGTTTCTAGGTCTTCCTTGCTTAACATGTCCATGAAGTTATAGAAGAATAAAAGAACAATCCTATTGCTTTGATTATCAGAGCATTAGAGTCGGAAATGATTAGTGTCATAGGAGATAACTTGGAAGTGTGGTGGCCGCAACCATGTGTACAAACATCTGGGAAAATAACAGAAAGGCGAGGGGATTAGTGTGGAAGAAACAATTGGCAAAAGCCCATAGAGTAGGAAGCCCATAAGTCTTGTTTTCACTTCTCTTTTCTATATTCAGAAATGATGCTGGGGAACTATTATTGATCAGTACCTACTCAGTTGACCAGCATATTTGTCAGCTGCATAAAACCATTTGGGAAAGATCATCCAGAGCTTTGAAATGGGGATGTCATGAGTATGCTGATGATACTCCATTCCATTCCTCCTTTTTAAGGAAGCAACCAGAATCACAAGATCAAATTGCCTACATTTTCATTCCCTCCTGTGATTGGAAGAGGAAAAAGCAAGAAAAGGATCATTCAAGTCTGCAGTAGCTATAGTCTGGACTGAGTACAACCCTGGTTCTATTGACAACCCACTGCAATCTGGATTGGAATGTCTGAAGTTGTGTTAAAAAAATGGTCAGGAGTGGCACAAGAGACAAGCAGTACAGGCAGACCTTGACTCACATTCATTTGTTTAGCAACTGTTCAAAGTTACAACAGCACTGAAAAAAGTGACTGGTGCATTTAAGACTGTCGCAGCATCCCCATGGTCATGTGATCAAAATTTGAGTGTTTGGCAACTGGCATGTATTTACAACAATTGCAGAATCCTGGGATCATAGGATTACCATTTGGCAGCTGGCTTCTGACAAGCAAAGTTAATGGGGGAAGCTGGATTTGCTTAAGGTCTGCATGATTCGCTTAAATAAATGGCAAAAAAAAAAAAGGTTGTAAAATCTGGCACAACTCACTTAACTGCCTTGCTTAACAACAGAAAATTTGGTCCCAACTGTCTTTAATTGAGGACCACCTATACAGAACTGGCCTCTAAATATTTTTCTAAAATGGTCATGTGCTTTGCAACCATTCAATTAACCATACTGACATGTAGCTGTACTAGCGGGCTGATTGTAGCAAAGTAGTATCCAACTGAAGCACCTCTTCAAAACTTTGTACAGCTCTCTTCTTGCACTATGAAATTGGAAATGCAATAAAATAAAATAAAATGGAAAAAGCGTAGTCTTCTGCAGGGCAGAACTGCCCTTGAATTTAAAATAGAAATAAACTAAGAAAAAAAATGCTAATATAGGAATTAAATTGAAGCAATACAGAATGATGAAATGAGATTCTGTACCTAAGACTCCAAAGGAGAATATTGGGCAATGTAACAGAAGCAGTCAAGCAGATAAAAGCAGCCAAGCTACTCCTGTATCTGAGTGGTCCAAGCAGAAATAGCTCATTGTTGAGTTTCTCTGTCATGGCTAAGAGATCCAGGAGCAGGATGTTGAGTTTCCTCAGCCATTTCCTTAGCTTAGCCCCAAATTCTGTTCCATTCCCTCAAGCAAACTCCCTTCTCTCTTATGTAACTGCAAGTGAGCACATCTGTGTCAAAGTTAACTGATTAGTTAACTTTGACCAGCCAGATTTTCCTTTTAATGGGGATTCTGAGCCAGCTTCAAATCCTTGTTTGAAGTCTTCCAAAGATTGCTGTACTATGCAAACACAACACATATGTACACACTCCATCCCATATTTTTGTCAGCATATATTTCAGAATGTTGGAAAATAACCAGGTGAAGAACTCAGCTGATAGAACTTGGTGGACTTGTAGATTGGATGATCACAGGTCCTACTTTAAAGTTCTCGCATTAAAAGGCTATCAAAGAACAGACACTGATTTTAAAGGCCATGCCATTCAAGTCTATTTAAACATAAAAAGGGATGAGATAGTAGGACCTTGAAAGTGCCTAAGAACAGTGAGCACCTGGATACCATATTGACCAGCCACATGTACAATATTACCCAGCCTGTCTTCTCTTGTCTAGCTGAATTTTCGTTCAACCATATGGATGTGATAAAAAACAAAAACAGCATTCTACTCCATTATGGCATTTCAGCTATACTGAAACTGATGGTTGTATGGTCTGCATAATATAAAGAACCAGTATTTTCTCCTTTTTTTTCCCTTCCCTCCCCATCCTCTTTGCTTTTTGCACCATTTTTCTGTACTGTAAGCTTGAAGGTAGAGATGTATTACCTGCTGATGAATAGGACATTAACGTTTCAAATAAATTAAGTTATCTGTATTTTTGCTAAAACTATAGGAAGTATTCCTAAAATAAATATGAATTAATTATATATAAACACATGATATGTATTATCTTCTTCACTACATTTTTTGTGTGACATAATATAAATCTAACCTACTTGCAAATCCAGGGAATGGTACAAAGACAAGCTCTGGAGCAATACATTTAGGCAGGACAAAAGGAAAGTCATACTGTGTAGGAATGGGAGAGAGCAGTCACAGCTGAGAGAAATAGATCAAGGCAAAAATGGATGAAATTACTTGGGTTCCCAGAGGACCATAATTTTGAAGAAAGAAGACATGGTTGAGATAAGAGGGCTTCAGTCCAGTTTCTGGAAATCTTGTACTTCAACTTTCCCATAGCTGGTGGCCTAACTCTTCCTGCCTTTTAGTTTTGAATGGGCAAGGTCGATTATTTCCCAAAAAACTATGGAACTTCTTCTGTGTGACCCAGGGGAATGAGGATTCTCTCCAAACTATTGCCTCATAATGGACATAACACTGTCCTGGAAATTGATAACAACTTCTGGAACACTTTATGATCCTATTTTGGGGAATGGGGAAAGAAGAGGAGAAGGGGAAAGAAGGGAATTCCACTGAATGCATGCAGGTACCTGGGTGGCTTTTTGTGTGCTTTTGGATTTTTGCCCTTCCTCTCCAATTTGGAATCTATCATCTCTCTTTCTCACACACAAATATTGTGTTTTCCCCCCTCAAAGTTATCATTCTGTTTCCTGAAAGAATTTAATGAAAGAAAGTCTCACTGGCTGAGTAGGGTCTCCTTTTTCTTATTTAGCAATAACAAGTGTTTGTGTGCGTGCACACGCAAACTGTTCCTCTTTTAATTGAACCATAATTTCCCTAAGAATTTGCAACTGACCTGAGCCTTCATGCTTCACTGAAATCCTAGTGCAAGATGGCCTGAGAACATTATTTTCTCATTGCTAAGATGGAATTTTATGTATGAGAATTGTTGAAGAAAGTATCCTTCCCTGGAAATATTTAGAGAAATTACCCACCCAATTTTTCTGTCGATAGATTTGATGGACAATTTCAAAAGTTATTTGCACCTTGGCTATCTATTCTCTGCCCAATTTTATTCAAGAAGTGTGCTGATTACTCTTCATGACAAGGTTGCTGAAATAGTTATCACATCTTTTGGATGACAATGTACTAAGTTGTTTGTGTAAATAGCAATTGTGGGATTGTTGTTTTTTAACAACAGAATTGGGTAGCACCAGAATAGGATCAGAGCAAGAGGTGCTCAGTTGATGGTATCAAAACATCAATAAAAAAGACACAGCACTACTAAAAATGGACACTTCTCTTGCTATTTCTGAAGAATAATGGAAAAAACCATTCCAAGTTCTCTTGGTCATTCACTCTTTGTCTCTCTCACTCACTCCCATTTTCAAAGACCAGTGGCTAGAAAATTGTTCTCTCCTGAAAAACTGTGGGCTAATCTGCTGTGTGATAGCTAAATTTGTTAAGGTTTTTCTTTCACCTATTTGATAAAGTTGTATGGGTACCCATTTTATTGGAAGATGTTGCAACAGGTGGCCTGTTTCCTTTTTCTGATGTTCCGGGTTGCTTATTGCATTATGAAAAGAGGCACATGGGCTTTTCCTCCAGCCTTAAGAAGAAGGCTACCTGTCCAGTATACTGAAATTTGCTACTACTACTCTTTCTCCTCCCTCAGTTGTGATAGCTCTTGCAGAGTCAGCCCATTGAGAGGCTCCATGTGGCTTCCTGAAGCAATTGACCTTATCTTTCAAAGAAATTAATTTAATCAGTGATGGTGGGAATTTCTCTACTCATATCACATGGCCCACCCCATGTGGTATAAATTAGTTGTCTTACAATCTGCACCAGCAAAGTGAGTTACTCCAAAGAAGCAGCAGGTTAGCTGCTGCAAAAAAGCCATAAGGAACATCACACAATATTGATTACAAGTGACTAAGAAGTTGGAAAAGTACCCCTATGAATAACAAGGACCATCAATAGTACAAATTAACTAGAAGTATAGTAGTCCTCTTCATTAGGATTCTGTTCATTAGGATAAGCTGTTTGTTTGGAATGCTGAGCAAGGGACTGAATGATGCAGGCTTGTCTCCAGTCGAATATCATAATTCTAAAAATGAATCATGAAGCATGTGGAAGAGGCAGAGAAGTTCACCTCTGTTATGGCCTTTAGATGTTAAGTTATAAAGATGTTCTTTTTTTTCTTTTTCTTTTTTTGTGATGGGCACATTTGATATTTGGGAAACATGTTGTGAACAATGTCACCAAAAACAGTCAAACAAAAATGCTACTATTTTAGAATGTTTCCCCTTTTCTCTCCTCTCCTCCTTCTTTTGTGGCACTCTCTACCACCCTGTAGTTTACTTTTATTTTCTAGAAATATGAGGACAAAATATTCCACCATGCCCATTAATTTTTTACTGTTTAAAAAGGCCTATGGGATCCTGTTCATTTGGAAATAAAAATAAAGCTAAGGACTCCAATTTGTGTTATAGCATGCTAGCCTCATTTAATATTTTTAATTAATATATTTGGGGATGGGTTGTTTCTCTCCCCCCCCCAAAAAAAATCAGATGGTCAAGGAACTTAACACCAAGAAGGAGCTCTGTGATATATTGTATACCAGTCGCTCTAGACAAAGGAGAAGAGGGGTTAGGTAATAGCCCCATCCTGTTATTTTAAATGTGCACAGCAGAAGTAAGCATAGTAGCCCCATTCTAATACCATCATTGGATGAGCCGTGATGGCGCAGTGGTTAGAATGCAGTACTGCAGGCTAACTCACTGCTCACTCCAGGAGTTCAATTCTGAGCAGCTCAAGGTTGACTCAGCCTTCCATCTTTCCGAGATTGGTAAAATGAGGATCCAGATTGTTGGGGGTAATATGTTGACATTGTAAACTGCTTAGAGAGGGCTGTAAAGAAGTGGTATATAAGTCTAAGTGCTATTGCTATCAAATATTTTAATTAAAGAATATTAAAGGAGAGGTTAGCAATGCTTATCTGAAGAGGACAGATGTATGTATCTAAGAATCTATCTCTGAAGAGTTTTTATATAATTTTTGATTTTCCAGGATTCTAAATCCTGATTTTTCTCAAGAAGCCTGCATTTGTTTAGAATTCAGCACATTTACAGGAAATCTCGGACTTCCTTTACTACAATCATAACCGTAGTAACATAACAATCTGAATGAGACAAAGAGCCCTTGCTATACCAAGGTAAGAGGTCTGTCATATATAGGAAGAATGTAGGGTTAAATCCTGCATTTTTCTCCTGCCCTTATATTGCAAAGTGAATGCCCCTTTCTCAGGCTTATTTATTCTAGCCATCTGTATAGTGCTTGCTTAATAAACTTCTTTACTCATAGCTCCCCTCTTCCCACCCTGCTAACCCTAAACATTTTCCAGAACTAAAAAAGTTTTCACTGTGCCTAGTACAAGTGAAATGAAAATGGTGATGGATAGTGGACAGAAGTAGTGTGCTCATCCCTGATTCATCTCATTACATGTACAGACAATATGCACTAAGAATGCCTGCCTCAAGATTATATATGTTGTTATTATAATAAAAGAGTAAGAGCACCTTCTGTTCAGAATCTCAGAGTGAAACAAAACTCACAAAATCAATTGGAGTGAAATTAGAGTGACATCAAAGATCTGAAAATGGATCAGCAATAACATTTTTAGAACAAAGTTTTTGCCTCTAATGAAGCATGTTGGAAGACGCTTGATTCAGTAAGCAATTTAACCGATTGTTTGAAATACAAGGTAACAAATTTATTGCAATCATATTGCAGTCATTTCCTGCTAAATCTTATGTAGTTTCAATGTTCTATTTAATCAGCATAATCAGACTGCCTGTATTGCCTGCGAGCCAGTATAATGAAATAATAGACTTCGTAGCTCAGGCATTATGAAAACTCTTTCTCCAACTCAAGAGCTGAATAACCTCCAATGTCACATAGTTGATGTTATCCTTGGTCAAGCATTTCTGTGTACAACATCGACACTGATAGCCACATAATATGATGCTATGAATCAGATTTATCATGAGATTAAGGATTCAACCGAACATATATAGTAGTATCAAAATGAATAGGCTCTCTACCAAATAGTTTCACTTCAGGAGAGCTTCTCCATGGTACTGCTGCTGTGAAATTTTGATTTGCTCACATAAATTGACTATTTTCTGCCATGGGATACTTAATGCTATAAGTATTTTCAGTCTCCCACCTGCGTATTATTTTTATGGTTTACAACAATTCAAAATTGAACACAATATTGTAGCAGTTGATTGGAGGCATCCTGGCAATCCTGTTTTTGCTGGATTCCTAATATCATCAGGGGGATTATTTTTTTCATAATGTACAGGGATAAAATGCTGAAAATGTACTTCATCCAAACAAGGGATGAAAATATACTTCTTCACTCTACTTCTTACCAATTTTTTTCTACTGTACATTTTCAGGGTCAGTATTAGGAATATTCTTTGACATCTACTAAGGTCCACATCCCACATGCTAGTTGTTGCTAGCTTTTCATCTCCAGATATATAATAGAAAAAAATAAAACAGCATTTCTCTAAAGCTAGGTAGTTGTGTGCATGTGATAAACAAAAAGCAACTAATCAGTAGTGCCTTGCACAGAATGGGCTTACAAGAAGAAACCCCCAAAATAGACAATTAATCCATATATAATCCAGGCTGACTACTGGCTCATCCTAGGCAAGAAATAATATATAGGATTTCCTTTTACAGCGAACTTAAGGAAAAGGTTTTCTGAGTTCAAACCTGTCTTGCAATTCTGTCATATTGACTCTAATTTATTTTCAGTCCTGCCTTATGGTTTGCCTTCTAGTCCTGACCACTGTTCAATCTGAAAATTCAATCTGAAAAATCAGTGAAGAATATTCTAGAATTCTGGGTGCTTTCTTCTCTTACAGTTATATCAGTTATATCAGTTATAGAGCCGAGATGGCGCAGTGGTTAGAGTGCAGTACTGCAGGCTACTTCAGTTGACTGTTAGCTGCAGTTCGGCAGTTCAAATCTCACCAGCTCAAGGTTGACTCAGCCTTCCATCCTTCCGAGGTGGGTAAAATGAGGACCCAGATTGTTGGGGGCAATATGCTGACTCTGTGAACCGCTTAGAGAGGGCTGTAAAGCACTGTAAAGCGGTATATAAGTCTAAGTGCTATTGCTATATCTGTAGATAGTGGTCCTTTACAAGGCCAAGATTTTATCTTTTGAAAGATTAGAATCAAATTTCTAGATGTCTGGAGTTCTAGTGGCCTTTAATAAGGCCTGAGATTCAGTGCCTTAGGTTGTAGTGGCCTTTAATAAGTTAGACTATTAAATTAAATGGCAAAGCTTTCAGCACAGCTTGTATGGCCCCATAGTGATATCCTTTGATTGCTCCGTATGGCAAAAGATACGAGGATCAAGTCTCAGGTGCCATAGCTTTTATCTATCTGAGATTGTGTCTTGCTCTGAAATTTTAATGCTGAGGTTGACATATATCCTGGATGAATGTTTCCCAGCTGGGTGCTCTAGCTCATAAAAAAAAAAAATCCTGCTTGGAGTCATATAGCAAGGAAGTGGTAATCTTGTACTTGCTTCAACTTGTGCCCCAGATTTGTTCTGTTTGATAAATACTTTAAATCCAGCTTGTTGTGTTGAATCCGGGATATGATCAGAGAACTCTTTTCCTTCAGAATACCCTTCCTTAATTTCTAGGACATGATAACCTTTAGTGCTACTTTTCTGACAAAGTGATTATCTTTTTCACAATCTATACCTTGGTGCCCATCCTTTGTTCCATGTTTATACTTTTTCACAGAGTGCTACACAGTGCCTCAGATGTCTGTCTCCTTTTAATTCTGCTCTTTCATTATAATACATAGGAGACACAGTCCCTTGATAGGTAGATTGCATATGATTTGATACACAGATTGGATTTTCAGTCTAGGTCATATGTGATTACATGACTCTATGTGAATGCACATCCAACTTCTCCCATTTTAAAAAAGGCAGGTTGTGCTTGATGCACAGAATAGAAGAAAACCATGATGTGCTAGAGGTGGCAAATGCTTTTCAGCCTGAACAATATTTTGTCCTCAACTATACATAGCATATTAAAAGTGTAAACTGCGTGTCGGTATCTGTTCCAATTACATACCAAATAGCAATAGCACTTAGACTTATATACCGCTTCACAGTGCTTTACAGCCCTCTCTAAGTGGTTTACAGAGTCAGCACATTGCCGCCAACAATTTGGGTCCTCATTTTACCAACTTCGGAAGGATGGAAGTCTGAGTCAACCTTGAGCCTGGTGAGATTCCAACTGCCAAATTGCAGGCAGTCAGCAGGCAGCAGAAGTAGCCTGCAGTACTGCACTCTAACCACTGCACCACCGTGGCTCATAATATACAATAAATAATTTTGAATGATTTCAAAGTGGGAACGGTGCATTAAGGCTCAAATTTCAAAAGAAGATTTGTATTAAATTGCAATGGGAATTGCTTTATGAACAGCCCCAACATCAGATGGTGCAGTCCTATTCTAATGGCAGTTTTGTGCTTAGAATATTTGGCAGCAGCTGGCTTTAGGAAAGAAAGGTAATCATGATGTAATAAGTATAAAGGTGAACGTAATCTTCTACCCTACTTGTTATGGCCTTGCTACATTATTCATTCACTGAGGTTTATCGACTGTGAGGTATGGGGGTCTGAATATTGAACTCTGATCTGAATCTCTGTATATAATGGTCAAGTCTACCAATGATGGGCCAGATGAGAAAAACATATCTGGTATACTGTACTTTCTAATATGAGCTTAACATTTTCAATTTACTTAGTACAATGGAAAGAAATCTTCAAAATGAAATCTTATAACTATGATCTACTTCAATTTTTAATTGACAATAGATGTGCATTTTCCCCCTGCTATTTTTATCCTTGCAGAACTGAGTAGAGAACAGCACATACTTGGGCATAGGACAGCCAGTTTGGGTAGTGGTTAATGTATCAGGCTAGAATATGAGAGACTGTGAATTCTAGTCCTGCCTTAGGCACAAAGGCAATTGTGTGACCTTGGGCCAGTCACTCTCTATCAGCCCTAGAAGGAGACAATGACAAACCACTTCTGAAAAATCTTGCCAAGAAAACTGCAAGGTCTTGACTGGCCACCAGGACTCAATGATGGCTTGAAGGCACACACAGTTGTGCATAACTGGACCAGGATGCTATATGATTGTATCAGAAATGTTATCCTCTATTATCAACTTATTTGAGGCAGAACAGAGAAACAACCTAAATTGAGCAGATTTGGGCAAGACAATCTAGCCAAAGCACTTGTTAGAGAATTTATCAAGGGGATGAATGGACGGAATCAAAATCAGTTTGCTTCTGATGGGTTACACCTAGTCTATTCAAAATAAGTCAAGAGGAGGTATATTGAGGTCATGGCATACCAAGTCAAGAGGTTGACTCAGCCTTCCATCCTTCTGAGGTGGGTAAAATGAGGACCCAGATTGTTGGGGGCAATATGCTAACTCTGTAAACCACTTAGAGAGTGCTGTAAAAGCACTATGAAGCGGTATATAAGTCTAAGTGCTATTGCTATAAAGCAATTCACAGTGGTGTTGCAATGGAAATTTTTGATGAGTTTAATTTCAGGGAGGGACCTGAAAAATTCTGCACTGTTGTTGTTGTTGCCAGGTCATATAAAACTGTTGTCTCAGCACAGGATTTGAATTCTCTGAACTGTCAAAAATCCCAGGTATAACCTTTACCAGGTTTAAGCCTTAGAATTTTTAAAGGACCTGTCCCAGCTTCTGTCGATTTGTGTTCTTTTATGAGTGTGGCACTGAAGAGGTTACCAACAAATCAGAATAGCAGAGGGAACCACACACACACACACCCCCCACATCAGTAACTCTCTGTGTGTAAGAGTTTCCAATTGAGTGGAACGTGAATCCAAATGTAACCTTCTGCTGGATCTGAATTGTGCCTATGAATCCTGTTTAAAATAGTGCAAATACCATACTTGAATGGAATTATGGATTGCCCATATTCCCAGTGGCAGAGAAGTAAATCTGAGCCTACTTCTACATTCAGTTTTTTCTTCTTGTCGGGAACAGGGCATTTCTGCATAATGAACACCACAGCTTTCTCCGATGTGTGATCATGGCAGAATGAAATACAGTTCCAAACATTTCATAACAAAAGTTAGGGATGAAAGCAGAGACTCCCCATGTTTAGTCTCTCTTGTAGAACAAATACTTATAATTAAACTGAAACCAAAATGAAAACATAGTCTGAGGGAAAGAGCCAAAAATGAATACTATAATCTCTTCTCCCTCCCCCCTCCCCCCCTTACCCTTTGCTGTTTCCTGGGAAGTAATGTTGTCATCTCCTACCACTGGATGCCCTTCTGCAGCCAAAACTTCACTTTGATTCTGGCCAGCCAACTGCCATCTGGAAGTATTTAATGACTTCAATATTCATAAGTGCCAAAAATTATGTAGGCCCTTGTTCTTTAAAGCATATTTCACTCTCACACCTTTTAATTTAGAAAAAGCTGCTTCTCTTAGAAGTGTTCCTTGTTCCTCTTCAGTTTCTTTGTTGCAGAAGTATTTATCTTAATAAAATAGGTACATCTCTCTCTCTCTCTCTCTTTCTCTCTCTCTCTCTCTCTCTCTCTCCCCCTCTCTCCCTCTCCCTCTCCCAGGAGATTTTTTTGACCAGTACAGTGTTTCTGTCTTTCTGTGACTACTTCAGGGACTAGAAGGAAATGGAAAGAAATTGGCTGCTGTTTGGAATTTTTTTTACTACTCTTCTACCATTTTCATTTTAAAATACATTTAATGCTGTTCAGTAAAAATTGGCCTTATTCTTTCTAGTTGCTTTTCTATATTTAGAAATTTGACATACATGCACCAAGGGTTTCTATAACGTGATGGCACTTCAAGGCAAATTTTCTGAGGTCTAGAAGGACTTTCACTTGCTTTATTTCTTACTTAAATTAATTAAGAATGCAAATTATATGTGTCTACTCAAAATTAAGTCAAACTGAGTTCAGTGGGCTTTATGCACAGATAAGTTGATATATGTACATTAAGCTTAAAAGACTCATAAATTCAAAATATAATAATTATAATTTATAGCAATATATTTTTGGTTCATTTTCTCTTTATCATAGATTGCTCTGCAACAAATAGATGAACACGATAACTTGCTTATAACCTGGGCACTATGAATATTGGCAGGTGAGCTTTTCTCATTATTTGCTCACAGTGGTCCAGTCATGCAAAATGTTCCTTAATAATTAATTGGAATTTAATGGGAATTTAAGTGATCTGGATGCAGCATTAATAATATCTTTAAACTATGCTTCACATTTGTTATATGAACCTTTGGAACACTTCCAATCCTCCAGATACACACCGGCTATGTTTAGGTGACATACACTAACTATAACCATGGTTAAACAAAATGGGAACAAAGCAAATTCAAGCTGGAAAACTTGAATTTGAACTTGGAAGCTTTAAATGGTTTGCTACTGCAGTTTAAAATAAATGCTAATTATAGTTAAAATTAATTATAGCTCCTGTTTGGACATTTTTTTAAAAAAAATGAAAGCCATAGTAAAATCTCTTATATTCCACTTTTTCAACCTATAGGACAAAGTATGGGATGGAGAATAATAAAGCCCAGGAGAGACTAAGCTCATTCACCTCTACTAAATATTAATATGGTGTCAGTTTAAAATAACCATTTTAAGGAATCCACACTAGCAGATACAGCTAAATAATTATAATAGCATTATTGTCTCACATTGAGGTTTACTGCCCAACAGTGCAAATTATCTTCAGTGGACTAATGTGAAGAAATTTTGAGATGACCCTTCTCCTATGGTTATTATGAAGCCAACAACATGCACAGTCGCATGCCAGGTGGACTGCAGACTCCCCCTGTATATCCAATGGAGAGAGACGTTTGCTTTGCCACAAAGCAAAAAAGGATCTTGCCCCCCCCCAACACACACACACAAATTGAAAGAGCTTTGGTCCCTATCAAAGTGACTCAGCTATTCCTGAACTCTGGAGAAAAAAATTGTCACCCTAGAAACTAGAAGGTGACTTTAATTTTAGGCCTCAGGACTAGGAAATAGTTAACAAGCTTAGCTAGAAATATTGTGTAATAACTATGTATATGTTTAGTCTAATTTATTGACTTTGCAATTTATTATCTCTATGAATGCTTAATAATTTTGTGTTTTTATGCTTAGAGTTAGTTACCACAATACTGCATCTAAATAGGAGCAGACCAGTATCATCTTTTAGATTTTCCTTCATATTTTCTATTAGAGATCCCGTTAAGTTACTATTTGAGATCTGAACAACTTTGTGTGTTTGCTTCCTTTGCCACTGAATATTTTGCTTATGACTAGTTAAAACCCAAAAGGGGGATTTTTACATTTTCTCTCTCTTTTTTTTAAAAAAAATAAAGCTTATTTTATTTATCTCTTGTGAGATTGATCTATCTTCCCACAGAGCAGTGGAAATAGGCTGATTTCCCTAGCTACATATCTTAAAGCCAAGAGGTGGCACTATGGAATTCCTTTCAATTTATCTCATGCCTTTCCTTTTAATTTTCCAGAAATTAACATGGATAATAGAAATTCTAGTTTTCTCACACATCTTACTTAGATGTGAAAACACCAGAACACCAGAATAACAGAGTTGGAAGGGATTTTGGAGGTCTTCTAGTCCAACTCCCTGCTCAGGCAGAAAACCCTATATCATTTCAGACAAATGGTTGTCCTATTTCTTCTTAAAAACCTCCATGATGGAGCACCCACAGCTTTTGAAGGCAAGTCATTCCACTGATTAATTATTCTAATTGTTAGGAAAATTCTTCTTAGTTCTAGGTTGGTTCTCTCCTTGATTGGTTGCCATCCTTTGCTTCTTGTTGTGCCTTCAGGTGCTTTGGAGAATAGGTTGACCCCCTCTTCTTTGTGGCAGCCCTTAGATATTGGAACACTGCTATCATGTCACCTCTAGTCCTTCTTTTCATTAAACTAGATATACCCAATTCCTGCAACCAATTCTTTATATGCACTCTTTATATGCACTCTTTCTAGAGTCTTAACATCTTTTTTATATCATGGCTGTTATATCGTACTACAGAGAGTAAAGTAAATGATCTGGATGGGCAGAGGGAAGACCTGTTACCCTGACAATGAACAGAAGCCCAGACAAGGGGTGAGAGGTTTTAAAGTGCCTGACACTGACACTCCTTGAATTCACATGAAGATAAAATAGAGAAGAAAAGGCACATTCAGATTTACAAAGTTCTGTTACTATAGCCAATCATAACCAAAATAATTTTAGGTACACGTATCATGTATTTCTTGATCAGGTCTATGTTGTAGGGTTGATATCCACAAAGGCTGTATACAAGATAGAAATCAAATTTAAGACTGTACAAGAAAAGCAATTCTGGGAGAAGAAGAATGAGACCTCCAATTTGCTCTGTGGCTTAAGTCCTGTTCCTATATGGGCATTTTTATTTATTTATTTAACCAATCAATCAACTTATATGCCATTGCCATTGCAACTTTATATGGCATACAACAGCATAATAGAATCTTATAAAGAACTATAAAAGAGGATCAGTACAATAGCAATGTAAACAATAATTCCTGTCAGTGAAAACAAATAATATACAGTAGAACAGTGGTCACATTGTGTGTTCATCCCAGGGTAAAGATATATCACATACATTTTGATATACCTGATCCAGTGCCAGCAGATGATAGCTGGCCACTTGTACATGTTAAATAGAAATAGAGAAAGCATCAAGTTCTGAGTAACTCATAACTGACCACAAGATCTAACATTCAAGAGAACTCTGTCTCCTTCCCAAGGACTCATAGGCTCACAATTTCTCTGATAAGAGAGTGAGATCAGATTCTGCCTCAGCCAATTCAGTAGAACCTGCTTAGCTAGAGGCTAACTCAGAATAGATCTGAGCAATTTCATCCATCAGGTGCCTAGAATAACTGCATGGTTGGCCTTAAAACATTCTTTATCTCCTCCACCTTCCCTAAAATGGTATGAACCTCCTGAAAATGGTCTGCAAGTCAGCATTCTGGTAAGGTAACAAAGACAGAAAAAATAATTACATCTGGCCATCCTTACAGTCATAGTGTAGATCCTGATATTGGCTTGTACACATTTGATTGGACTCATTCTTTGTCTTTCTCTCACCATATTATAGGCATGTCTTCAAAGCTTCATCTCCCAGAGCCTCCTGGGATCAGAATACTAAGAGCACCATGCACAGAGTTGAATGGACACAGACTACTCAGGAGCAATCCAATCCAACCCAACTCCATCCAGCCCGACCCCCTTATTCCAGGAGGTGGTTAAGGTGGTCAATCAAACTGCCAGAAGATCCTCGGGAAATTTCACAAGCATCATTAGAAACAGAGCAGTTTTCAGATCAGGAAGTGTGAACAGCAGGGAAACTCCAATGAGATGGATGGATGGATGGATGGATGGATGGATGGATGGCTGGATGGATGGATGGATGGATTGACAGGCAGGTAGAAAGACAGGTAGATGAAAACAGCAACAACAATATTGCTTCCTTAAAACAACTGAATAATCTCAAAAGTATCCCACCCTCCAAGATAAAATATGCATAGAAATGTATAGAAAAATAAAATAAAAGCTTCTTTTGCAAGAAAAGAAAACTTTCAGAAAACTGGAGGACAGATTTCAGCACAATATTAGCAATATATCAGAAAAAGACAGCTCACACACAATGTTATGTTCAGCGAATAGTAAAAGAATCGGCCCTCAGTTGTCATGATATGTTGGCACATTTTCTTAAACAATGTTATTATTAGCACTTCTTTAGCCTGAGAAGTTAGGAAGATGTCCTAGATTTAGAGAGTGTTTTGCTTCTAATGCCAATATCCTTAAGCTGCAATCATCACTAGAGCTCACTCATTTACTTTGCAAAACTCCTGTTAAAGGCAGAAGGATAGCTCCAAAGAAAGAGTAAAGGCAAGAGTTTCTATAACATTTCATTCCTTGTGGGTTAGTTTCACTTTAAAAGGGCTGATTTTGCTGCAGGGTCAACTACCACCACTTACTTCAATTTTCAGTAATTACAGTTTGTTCAGTTTGTTCAGTGAGGTGGCTCCTAATTGCACACATGGCAAAAAGAACAATTCCATTTTTTTCAACCTCATTCACAACTACATCTCATCTACCCATTTTTGCAAGAAAGAAACTGATTGGAAACTGAATGGAAATCATATTTTAACTGCACCTTATAAGATTTTCAAGGATTTCTGTCCGCAAAAATCCAGTCTTTGTCCTTTATTTTGTGTAAGCACTAATAAACAGAAATTAAACCAATTGATTTATTCCAACTAGTCATGAGAAGAAATCCAAACCAATGGTTTGGTGACTCCAATTTCAATATTATTTTAGTATTGTTAAGCTAAAAAATGTGTAGCTTCTATTCCATCAGGGTCCTTCTCTTTTTAGCCTTATATGAATTCAAAAATATTATTTCAGCACTGAAGCAAAATTTCTCAGAAGAGAGTTGCTTCCAAATTATCAGTTAATTTAATCTCACTCTCCCCACCATGAAACTTCCTAACCCACAAAGAGCATGGAAAATTTTGAAAAGAAATATGGAAAAAAGTATAGAAAATTATTTCCTCGTTCCACAAAGAACATATGGAAGGCTACCTTTGAACAACATTGTACTGAATGTAACTTGAAGCTTTGAGATGTTTCTTTATTAAAAGACCTTTAGGAAGCTTGACTATTGTGAATAAGATATTAGACTAGGACTGGGATAACTCCTGTTTAATGTACTCTGACTAGCTGACTTTATACCAGCTGCTATCTTTTAAGCTGATCTATCTTACAGGATATTATCTGGTTTATTGTTTGGAAAAGGGCCCAGTATGTATATTCCTAAAAGAAAAATTGGTTGTAAATTTAATAACTAAAATTGGTTGTAAATTTAACAACAACAGTCACTCTGTTATAACCCTGGGAGACCGTATCCTGCAGAACATGGGTTTCTTGGCTTTCCTTTTCAAATCCTAAGAACAGAACACCTCTAATGGTTTTAAGTAGGAAAAAGAGTTACGAATTTTGTCATTTTTTTTACATGAACAAAATCTGTAGAAACTATTAATCTAGTAATCAGTCTATTTTCTGTTCTTAGTCACAATTAGAGGAAAAGAATCATCTTTGTGTTAAGGGTGTCAAGAACATAATGTTTACCCTGCCTGTTTATTGCTAGCAAGGCACCGGCCTCCATCAAATGCTCTGATAAACAAGATATATAAGACACCCTTTCAAAAAAAGTTACTTGTTCATCCCATAATTGTTCAATAACCAGAAAAATGATAAAATAAATAAAATATGTTCTGTATCCAGAACTGTTCAGTAGTAATTATTTCAGAGATCAAGACTGTAAACATATAAGGAATCAGCTTGTATCTGTGCAAGAGCGGAAATGGAAAATCAAGTTAAATTTGAAAAAAGACTGGCATGTAAGGGGCAATTTTCTCAATCACAGAAGACAGTTATGTGCTTAAATCCACATTAAACTCAGTGGGAATAAGTGCCTGTTAACTGGATAAAAAAAAATCTGCCCCTTCTCTTCCTAAAACACTCCTTTTCAATTAATTTGTTGATTCCCGTTCAAGGTCTTATCATTATTTTCTCTGGATAAAATTGTCTTTTCTTCTGGAAGATGCATCTTGTTTTAAATTGCTGCCAGCTCTAATCAAAGCCACCTACGCAACACTACTCATTTTTTTCTTCCTTCTCTATTTTCCCCAGAACTCAGATTTTCTTTTAGAATTACTGAAAATTGCATACTGGCAATTTCGGAAAATAGGATGAACTGATTTCAAACAAACAAAGCCAGAATCTATAGATTATTATTATTATTATTATTTTGTATGCCAATAACCTTTTCAGGAACATCTAAATGAAGAGATGATCTTTTGACTGAAGTTCCATAAAGGGTCTGCATATTATTTTATCTGCTTGGAAGTTCACATATACTGTATATGTATACACTTATTTTATCTCTAACATAATTGTACGCATCTTTCAATTTACTACATTAGTGAAAAACGTTTAAAACAATATGTGTAATTTGATAGATATTTTTTTATTTGGGTTTTCAAATGCTTTTGATGAAGTACCTGATCAAAGAAAACTGAGCAAACCTAGTATTCAAAAAATAAGAATAAAGCTTCTCATATAACAAATAAGCAGAACATAAGAATACATGATTAATTTTTACAATGGAACAAGGCAAAAATAGTGTCTTCTGGAAACTACTGTATATGGCAATTCAAGGATGAACTGAGCAGTAAAATATTAAAAATGTCTGGTGATATTAAATCATTTCAGATAATTAAAATCAAAAAGAAACAATGAAATCAAAATAGTTGCATGATATACAGTGGGAGGAATGGTATTAAAAATTGCAAATGCAATTCAATATAAGCAAGTATGAAGTGATGCATTCTGGGTTATGAAATTGTCATTAGTTAATTCATTGTTGTTTAGTTTAGTTTAGTTTATTTATATTTCTATGCCGTGTTTCTAGTCTACCATTTCTACAAATATTTGGGCAATGTCTAGATAATCAGCTTTTGAACATCTGTATTTCAAGTATTCTTGATGACAACAAAGTATCCAGATAAGTTTTACCAAGCAATTTGATGTCAAAATTAAGTAGCACTAGGAAGAGTTTAATCCTAGGATGCAATATGTGTCAACGATCAAATTGAATCATAAGCAATCCAATATAACCTGCTGGCAGTAATGGTAAAAGGGAAATTCTGTACCCATTTGATCCATATATTATGGCAGCACAAAGGTCCAATAGGACCAACTCAGCTGATTCTATATCAGCAGAACAGACATACAATGTCAGAGAAGCAAAGATTTCTGAATTCAGAGCACCCCATTTATTAAGAGCTCATATGTCACAGCTAGATAATTTGGCTCAATTTGGCTCCATCCAGATATTTTAAAATCAGCTCTCTGAAGAAAGTTCAGTGGTAAAGGATTTTGAAAGCTTTAAATTAATTAATCCAATTAAGGCAGTAGCTGATTCCAAACTGACACACTCACAGTATAAAACACAAATACAAAACAAGATGGGATCCATTCACTCTATACAGAATATCAGAACAACACATCCAATAAAGGACTCCATCCAATTCAATCCATGGGTAGAACAACCACATCTTCAAAATCTTACGGAAGACAAATAGGATGGGAACCACACATATTTCAGGGAAATTTTGTTTCAGAAGGCAGGCATCATGAAAGAGAAAGCATGCTTCCTGAATCCCAAAAGAAAGCACTGTTTAATTGAATGTACCAGAGTGCACCAGCTCTGCTATCATGGCCAGCTGGGCAGAAATTATAGGAGATACTGTAGATCACGGGTGTCAAACTTGGGACGTCATGTTGTTGTCACGTAATGTTTCGTGATGTTTTTTCCCTTTGTGGAGCTGGGGTGGGCGTGGCCTGCATGTGACACATCTGGACCACGAGCCGCCAGTTTGACACCCCTGCTGTAGATGGTCCCTCAAATAACTTGGCCATATGTCAAATAGGATTTTATAGGTGAATCATACTTGGAAGCATACTGGCAATCAGTGCAGCTCACAAAGGAGACATGACACATGGACATACCAAGGCATGCCCTTATTGTATTCTGGCAGGTTAAAGCTTCTGATTGGTTTCCCAGAGAGCCTCATGTAGAGTGCTTTGCAGTTGTTGAGCCTTGAGAGGTGATTAGGACATAAGTGAATATCTGAAGCAAAGGTGGGTTCCCTCCGGTTCGGACTGGTTCTCCCGAACTGGTAGTGACCAGCTGGTGATGTCACAATGATGTCATCGATCTGGTTTGGTCGGTGCCGGTCCGTAGGCGCCGCCATCTTTTTTTTGAAATTTTTTGAAATTTTTTTTCTTCTGCGCATGCGCAGAAGCCGAGTTCCAGCACTGCGCATGCGTCGCCATCTTGTTTTTGGCATTTTTAAAAACATTTTTAAAAAAAATTTAAATTTTTTGGGGACTGCGCATGTGCGTGTGCACAAAGCGTGCATGCAGCCACGAGGCATGCGCTCAGCCACGAGGCGCAGCCACGCAGCATGGGAGGAAGCAAACCGGCAGCAAGGTAAGTTAGAACCCACCCCTGATCTGAAGGGCTTCCAGGAATGGGCACATCAGATGAAATTGTGTAAAGTCCCATTGGCCACAATTGCCACCTGCTCTTCAAGGCCACCAGGTTATCAAACCATGATAAATGATTGTATATGAGTCCTTTTCTGCACTATTATGTTATTCATAAACTTTAAACTGGTATTTCTATGGTGTAGGTAGCAGATATATGTAAGCATTTACGTAAATACAACACCTGAAAAACATCATATGAAATTCTTCTCTCATTCTCCTTCTTATCCATCTGTTTTTCCAGCTACTTACACTACTACTTGCATTTGACTTAGTGTTTTGAATTTAGGATTGTCTTGTCAAAACAAATGCCTCGTTGAAGCTAGGCAAAACTAAATGCATTAATCTTTTGCAAACAAAACTGAGGGGATTATAATATCAATTTCACAGATGAGTAGAACTAAGAGACGTTCACTAGGCTTAGTTACAAATGACTCAGAAAGCCCAAATCCCATGTCCATATACTAGCAGTTAGATCAAGTTAGATCATCCTGCCAAGAGAACAGAGAGGAGAATGGTAAAACCTCTTGTAGGCTGGCTGCCAAAGTTTCTGTGTCAATTTTTATAAATTATCCTTTTTGTTTGCAAAGTTGAGCAAGTGCTGTCCCTTCTGGTGCTTTGTCTTGTGCTACTGTGCTTTATTATGATCAAATGAGTGAAGAGAGCAGTATGCAAAATAAAACAATCCTATAAGTGATTCAAACAGACAAGACAACCAATAGAATAATACAAGAGATTCAAATTCTTTGCTGTCCTGCACCTTTTCAACATCAATTTTGTGATTATGCTTAGCTTCAAGAGCTCTCTGGCACTTTGTAGCTTTTCCCCCCACTCTGCATGTCAAAAATGTCCCAGCATAGAGATTCTCTTCTTTGGTATATTCTTATGGTCAGCTGACATTGTGAGTATATTATTATGAGCTTACAGGAAGCAGGAAGGAAAGGCAATAAAATTAAAAGGTATGAAAAGCTTTTTCTTTTTTGTACAAAGCATTATCTTTTACAAGAAAGGCCAACTGCCAGCAAAAGCATTTCCTACACTAGCAGACCAGCTTGCAAACTAGCAATAATCTCATTTCCATCTTTCATGCTACAGTTCTTTTGAATGTGAGGTGATTGAAAAGCATTAATTTCTCTTCACACTGCAGGGTCTAAACCTTATGAAGCCAGATCTCAGCAGTTGCCCATTCCTTGTTCATACAGATTCTTTATATGTGAATCAGATGACCAAATCTAAGTTTTGCTTTGTAGAAAAACATAACAGTAAGTGACTTTTGAGAGATCAATATGTTCTCACTAGAGATCATAGGGAAAATTAAAGGCATGCTTTTTGTGAAGCAAAAAAGAGAAAAATATTTCCAAAACAGTGTCTTTTCCTTTTAATTCTAGCTGGAAAGAGAGAAGCAGTATTTTCTATTTATGTGAGAAAACTAGGCAGAAAGCCCTACTTTGCTTGGTTGCCAATACATCTCTATGCATAGACAAAACTGAAGATAATATATATAATTTAGATAGCAAAGCATGCATGTTTGCATCCGTGCTTATGGTATACACTGTGTATTTTGCTGGCTTGCAAAGTTTGCATTCATGCTTTAAAAAGGTTCTTTCAATGCATGAACATGATCCCAAGCCCATTAGGGCACATTTTACTCTTTTTGTTTCTACTTCACAAATTGTATCGTGTCCGGGGTGAAATGCTCCCGGTTTGGGTGTGCCTGCCGGTGGTCGTAGAGCCGGTAGCGATGGCAGCGTGAGGCTTCGCCCACCCGGCCGGACGCCGCCATTTGGTTTTTTTTACCCTCTGCACATGCGCAGAACGCTTTGTGCATGCACAGAGGGTAAAAAACACAAATGGCGGCATCCGGGCGGGTGGGCAAAGCCTCGCGCTGCCGTCGCTACCTGCTCTTTGACCACCGGCAGGCACGCCCGAACCGGGAGCATGTCACCCCTGATCATGTCCATTAGTAAGCAGATTGCTTCTTCAGTCTAGACCCATCTCAATTTTCATATCAGCATTGCTGCATAAGGGATTGATCTTTTCAGTAACTTAGAAATTTTTATTTTAGTTGATTTCATGTACTATTCTGATCAAATAATGCTGATGTCCAGTGTCATCTGGACAATCCAGATCAACAATTGATCCTTTTTGAATTGAGAAACACATCCATATTCTGAAACCAACAGATGAGGAGGCAATCCTAAACTATGACCTTGGGCCATATTTACGTGTTTGGAACTACGGTAATAAAAACACTACCTATAATAATACTACTACATGTAACATATTTGCATGTGGAAACTACCAACAAAACCTAACAGTCATTGTCATATTTGACTATAAAATAAGGAGAGTGGTATAAAAGGAGACTGAAAGGAAGTCAAGAGTGCCTGGAAATTATTAAGCCCAGCAATTATTAGATCTCAAATGGAATGTTTTCCACAAAGAGTCAATGGAGCCAAAGAAGAGGCTACCATGGACAATGGCAGTATCTATTATGTTGTAACAGTTTAGATGGCTTCCTTCATGAGGAAGGAGCACCAATTTCTTTATGTACTACACAAAATATAGTCTAGTTTCAGTCTGCATTTATTTTTAGTGAAGGAATTAGTATAATTAGGGTTAGGGTTAGGAGTTAGGGTTAGCGTTAGCGTTACAAGGTACAAGAATACCCTACAAATAATAGTCTGGACTTCTAGCAAAATCATATCCCACTTTATGTACACATGGTGTCATGCTTTCAGCAAGTCAAAAAGCCAAAACTGCACATGCTCTTTTCCATTGCATCTTCAAATCTAGAAGGGAACTTAAATGTTCCTCTGAGTCCTTCCTTTTCTTCTCAGAGTATTATCCCCCATCCCCTTTTTTGTCCATGGAGATAGTTCCTAAACAGAAGCTTATAAAGGAATTTGCTTGCAACCTTATTTTAATGTCTCATAAGTATGGACCCATCAGATGATGTCCATTTCTGTTTCTGTTTCTCTCTCTGCATAGAATTGGGGCAACTGTTCCTCTTAAGAAAGATACTGAGCAAGCATACTGATAAGTCAGCCAAACTTTGTATCACTATTTCTGAATGCTAAGAGAAAGTAGAAGTTTTGGAAGAAAACCTGTTTATTTTAAGTTTCACATATACAATTTCTAGATGACGCCCCTTCTTCACTTAATATGAATTTGTTTGTATATAAAAGAACTACACAAATAATTATACTTATGCAGAGGAATGGTTTTAATGAAAAATATCAGACAATTATAATTCAACTATTGGGTTACTAGGCCAAAAACACTACTTTAATCAGCAAAAAAGTACAATCAATTATCAATATATTGTTTATTACTTCCTCTTGCCTTTCTTTGTTTTTGGTACATACAATCCCCTTTATCATATGCCCATGAGAACATCATGTGTTCTTGTTCCATACCATTATAGGAAGGCCTTGAATAAGCAGTGAAACTATATTCCAAAGATGATTAGTCCTAGATGCAGCCTGATTGCCTAATTAAGCTCATTCATATATTTGAATTGGGTATTTATTATTGTTCTCAAAGGGAGGATTAGTATTTATAGACATCACAAAACAAGTGCAATCTAAAGATGGAACACTGCCCTAATGGTTTGGGAGCAAATTATTAGACAACAATGCCAACCTCTTCCCTAGAATCTTCTAACTCACTCTTGTGTTGAACTTCATGGACTCGTTGTACACGTACTACTTTAATATCTGTATGGCTGACTTGCATTAATATTTGTGTAATATTAGGGACATGGTTATTAGGGCATGATATCAATTGAAACTATTGATATATAACTGTCTAAGTACTTTCCAAATGTGATTATTGAGTAGCCATTTCTGAAGTAAATATGCAATCATGTCTCAGATGTGGTGTGCTCTGTTATAGGGAAGAGTACTGATATGGGGAATCTGTTACACTTTTTATGTCTATGAATTGCGTCTTCCAGTTGCCTCCATCAATATGACTACTGGTGAACAATGATAGGAATAGTTTAAATCCAAATCTTGCACCCTCACACTCCACTGACACCATGAGATCTAATACAGTATAATACAACTTCTTTATAAAATCCATGGAGCATACGGCTGTTTTTAACTACCACTAGTAAATCATCTCCAGAATCCAAACCAACCTATTTTTTCTGCCAAACTTAAAATGGCCGTTTTCTACTAGTTCTCATTCAATTTGATGAAAGAGAATTTGCTTCACAATGTATTTCAAAGAGCAAAATCTCAATGATTTATCCAATGTGAATGGTGGAGTTCTTGTTTAGTTATAAGTGGGGTCTTTCATTGTCCAACTGTATCTGAATAAATGAATGAATGAATGAATGAATGAATGAATGAATGAATGAATGAATGAATGAATGAATGAATGCCTGAACTGGTATAGTACCACCCATCATATTGTAGTCATTATCTTTCATTTGAAGATGGTATAATCTCCACAACAATTCAAAAATCTGTCAATGAAACAATTCCTGTACAAAAGATGGAGGCTAATTTCATTATTTGCTCGTTGTGGCTCTAATTCAAAATGGCATGCTACATTATACACTGAATGTAATTCTCTATGTTTCTGTTTAGGGTTCATAGGTTGTTTGGAGCCCATGGAGGTTTTAGTATTTTTCAAATTCCAGTTTTTCAAATCAGCATTTCACCTTTTGTATTTGAGCGGTCTTGGCAAAGCTAGTTGTCCCCCCTCCCCCCCCAAAAAATGTTAACGCTTCAGGTCAAAGCAGCAGAGTGAGTAAACTGAATACAGGGAACCAGTAAGAGAAAGACATGTTAGTATAAAGGAATGCAAGTGGTGATATGGGAAGACCTAAAACAATATACAAAATGAAGTGTTTGGTTTCAATTCAATGAAACTTAATGAAGGGTTTTGATATGATAATCCCACTTTAATGATTACAGAGGGCTGTGTGGAGAGGGGGGTCATAGGGAAAGGGGGGCGTGATACTCAATGCATCCTTGTTCTGCACCAGGAAAGTGTCAGATCGGCTGTTTTGCTGAAGATAAATTTTTCATGCTCCAAATATTCAGAGTGAAAATAAACTACACTGATAGCAAGATGTGTAGTGATTTGCACATTATCTAAGCTATGGAGTTATTCCTGACAGTCCCTATTCTAGTCCTTGATTTCGCAGGCCAGCTACTCTCTGCAGCTGGAGCAAATTATATCAACAGAAGTGCTGATGTGACCACAAGTTGACAAAAGGACATGATTTCTGGTAGCAGAAAAGCAACTATATTTTATGAAATTGTATCTAATAATGTTATTTAACTCGTGGATCCTGCATCTGACGTCTACTTTTTATCCAGTCCTTTCAGCAGCCCTTTGTTAACAGTCACTCTGAAGAGGAAATAAAATGTAGGCATTGAAATAAAAATTGCTCTACTCTTTTTAATAGCTCAGCTGCAGGCTCTATTGTTTTACTTAATGGATTGTATAACTGAAGTCTTTCCTCTTGACTATACTCATTTGGCTTCCTAGTTGCTCAACTAAGCTACAGTATCGTGGTTCCAAAGAAAGGAAGATCTGGGCGGGAGGGGAAACTGAAAGTGAAATGCTTTTTTTCCCTTTTTAGAACATCACTACCTCTGACACCTGAGAGCATTGAGAAAAACAAAAGTTCTATTACATGACCTTAGTTGCCTCCTGACCCAGCTGAATTTTCTAAATAATCTTTATTTTTAGATGTTGAAGCTGCAATCTGCTGCAATCTAACCAAGTAAAATGTTTGGTAGAACTCACTGGGAATTCTTTTAATTGAAATATTTATAGTTAATATTCCTGCCTGACAGTAAACAATATCAATTTTATTTTATTTTTAAGTGACTAGTTGAAAGTTTTTAAGAATTCTTAAAAAATTCTGCATTGAAGAACACAACACACATTTCAAAATCCTGGAATTCTGAAATTAGATCATTATTAAGACACATTCTCACCCCGCTGGTTATAATAACTACTATAAATAAAGTAAAATAAACTACAGCACAATCTTGGTGACATGTGGCCTATGGGATCAGAAATTCTATTTAAAATCAGGTAAAATTAGACTGAGTTTGTGAATAGATTGTAAGAATAGGGTAGCCTTTCTCTCATTTGTAGAATGAGACAAATTTGGGCATAATCCAAAGAAGCAACTTTTCAACTGGAATTTTTTTGGGGGGTGGGGATGGGCTTTGATCTAGAGTTAGAAGAGAAGCTGAAAATCGCACGTCAAATATCTATGCTGTTCCTCCAGTGCATAGCATAATACTGATCAAATGGGAAATATCAAATGGCATTCCCCACCTCATATTCTCTCTCTGTGTTATCATGCCAGCTTGTTGTTTGTCATTTTTGGATCTTGATTATTTTCAACAGGCTGAAGAAGGGCTTGAGGGGAGGATCAGAAAGAAATGAGCAGTAGATGTCTTGGTTGGACTGGCAGAATTAAAGGATAATATATATTTCTTGGTCCTGAATCTCATGAACTTAGCTAGAATTCTAGAATCACCTGACAGTATGGTTCTGCTAATTATCTTTCCATGTTCTCGATCTTAAATAATCTATGAAAATACAGTTAAAGAAGTTCTAATGATGCAAGTGACAAAATATGGCATAATGGCTAAATTACCCAAAAAAATTTTTTTCATTTTTGAAAAAGAAAAATGAAAACTTAGATTGGAGGCAGATTATACCATCTTATTTCGCTGAAAATCTATGCATTTTAAGAAATGAGGTAAGATCATAGGAGCTAAAGAGTCAGGTGCTGGCCACACTTTTCAAATATTCCTTAACACATCATAGCATGCATTCTTACAGGCACTAAAGAAATTTAACCAAATCCTCCCTGTTCAGTATAATATGAATTTGTTGACAGCACTGGCTATCAGAAAACATTTTCCCTCTTTCAATTTGTTATTCTTAATTGTGTTTTGTGCCTCCTTGTCCTAAAATGTGGACAAAAAGCTTGATTTTCTCTGCCTTTCCCAAAGCAGTTGGGCTTCTTCCAAGCATTTGCAGAGCAATGGAAAAAGAAAATGCCTTGTTAAATCCTCAAGTACTAAGAAGGCTCTCAGCTGTGGACAATGCGCCATGTACATTGCAGCTGAAACAAATCATAGAGTATAACCTGTTAAGGATGTAATTGAGATACATGCAATCATTAACCTTGGAACAGACTGGGAATCAGTTAATGAATCAAATCAATACCCTCTCCACTGATCCATAATAATTTGAAAGAAATGAAAAATTTAACAGTTGCTGTATGTGAAGTTATCATGGACTGCAATTAGCCAGCCTCTGGGAGATTATGTTACCTAGTTACCAACGGATATGTGTAATTTCCTTGGATCTTCCAAGAGAGATTTTTATAAGGACAGGTGCCAGACAAGGAACTAGGTCACAAAGACACCTTAGGTGCTGTCTGTCACTAGGTCAGCTCTCTTTTCCTTCCAGCACTCCTTATAACTCCTAATACCGTGCCCCTAAAGCCAATGGAGGTGTTTTAGAAGGACATTTCCAGGGTTTCATGACCTGGGTACACGTCTGCCCATCAAAAGCAAATTTTAAAATGCATTTGTTATGCACACTACTTCAAACTCAGGTTTTAATTAATGTGTTATCAAAAGAGAAAGATGTCTGTCAGATGTATACATATATTTCAAATGCACTAGTGATTACAAACAATTAAAGAAAGAAACTGAACCACGCATAGCCTACTTAGGCAGATGCATAATGATCTTGAAGGCTACAGCTATTTTACATTTTTGGTCATGTAATTTGCATAAATTTACATTAATACAATGGATACATGCTTTGCTAGAGCTAGATGAAATACTTTCACATTTTCCCATGTTGTTTAGCTTGCCCTGCCTCTGAATCAATTTGTTCACTTTTTTTTACACTCCAGGCAAAAAATGTTTTCAATTTGTCTCTGAATTTTATTTCACTTTACAAAATGAATGTTTGTATATTATTTTTAAAATGTGGGCATCCCATGAGCGCTTCCTTCTTCCTTTTATACATTTTCTTGGATGCATTATTCATTTTCTTGAAGAACTGCAGCAGGACATTTGGAAAAAATGTGATTATTGAAGTTTTGCCTTGCATACTGGATTGGAAAGAGAGGATTAATTGAAGTCAAATCAGACAGATTTCTTTCCCATTCTTAGTCACTACTATATATACCACATACAGCTTTCATGGTTAAGATATAATTGCAAAGAAGCTGGAAAAATAAACAAACTCTTATTACATGGTTCACTTCCAGTCAAAGTCTGTGTGATTCTCTTTTGGGCTTCAAGTGAATTAGGGGGAAAGGGAAGCATAAGTGGACCACTGACCATGGGCTTCTTCTGCTTATTATTATTTTTTTACTTCTGCTGCACTCAGAAAACTGCTAGATTGGAATTCTCCCTCCTATTATGCAGTCCAATTACAAGCCATAAAAGTGAGGGAACATTACAGTAATTTATGAGGACTGGTATGTGACGTTTTCTGACAATAAAGGGTGGCCCATAATTTTGTTTTGCCCAAAATGCCATTCAGAAACTTGTTGCATCCTGAAACCGATTTAGATGTGTTCTGAGCACGCATATGTACAGTGCATGTTCACACAGCCTGCTGGGTATTTTAATGTTGTATTATTGTAATATTTTTATTTTTAATTTTGTTCACCAGAGACAATTATTGAAATTGGAGGCTATACAAACTGCGGTATATAGATAGACGATATATAGGTATAGATAGATAGATAGATAGATAGATAGATAGATAGATAGATAGATAGATAGAT
>QLTV01012184.1:5589845-5600798 GCA_003457575.1 Thermophis baileyi | reverse complement strand
CTCTCTCTCTCTCTCTCTCTCTCTCTCTCTCTCTCTCTCACACACACACACACACACACACACACACACACACACGCGCGCGCGCACACACACACACACACACACACAAACACACACACCCCTCTTTCTCTCTCCCTCCCTCCCTCCCTCTCTCTGTATGTGTGTGTTTCCACTCATTCTACAAAGGACGGTTGGCTGCACGTTGCCCCCACTTTGTTCGGGAGCAAAAGCCACCGAGGATTAAACAGTAAGACAAACTCCACCAGAGTTTGGCATCCAAATGCCCTTTCCCTGATCCCAAGCTGTCCCCTGCATTTTCTCACACCAAATTAACGATGGCCCCCCCAACAGACTTTTCCGCCTCCCCCTGCAGCCCCCCAATTCCTGGGAAAGATGTGCCAAGTCATCCAAGTCCTCACAAGAGAGCACGCGCAGGGCGGCCACCCCTGGCTTGCCTCAAAATTATCCCTTTGGTGCACAGTCAGCACAGTGAGGCCTGGAAAATGCACAAGGAGGGGAGCCACAGGAACCCGAGTCACCTCCCCTGCTCCAAACACCAGGGAAGAAGAGCCCCCCCCAAAAAAACCAACCCGCAACCCACTCCACGCATCTGATTTAGAGAGACCCGCCAGGGGCATCTAACCTGCCAGCCTTGGTGACAATGATCTCTGTGCCCAGTTGGTTGAATTTGCAGTAGCGGCAGGAGAAGGAAGAAAGCAGCACGTACTCCAGTATCAGCTTATGACGAGGAGCTGCAGTGCTTATTGCAGAATGAATGCTTTCAAACCAAAACAAGACCTTCAACACCTCGTCCCGAATAAAAAACTGAAACTAATCAGCTAGAAGTTTGTCCTGCAAACATCGCTGAGCCGCAAAGAGATTTTCTTACAGCTGCCCAATGAAGTTCTTGAGGCAACCCCTAAGGGCAACGAGTTACGGGCCCTTTTCACCGGGAAAGCAGGCCCCGAAAGTAATAATCCACCTATGAAGTCCTCATGGGTGTGGCAGGAGAGGGCAGCGGCGGAAGAACAGGGCAGCGGGGAGGGCGCTTCTGGAGGCACTGGCCGGCTGGGAGACAGCAGCAGGCCTGGGAAGCTTTGTAGCCACGCGGCTGCCAAGTTTGCCAGGCTATCCCCCCATCCCTGCCACGGTTGCAATGCCAACGGCTTTGGGAGGTGCTGGCCAGCAGGGAGAGAGGAGCCGACCCGGGAAGCTTTGTAGCCATGCGGCTGCCAAGCTTGCCGAGCTGCCCCCCACCGCCATCCCCACCGCAGCGGTTGCAATGCCAGCGGCTTTGGGAGGCACTGGCCGGCGGGGAGGGGAGGTAGGCTAGCGTGAATGCTTACCTGTGTGTAGACAGTTGGATGCGCATGGCAAAGGCAAGGCAGGGCGAGCGGGGGACCGGTTTGGGGGCATGGCCAGCCAGAGGTCATTACCGGTTCGGAGAACCATGCCAAATTTCTGCTAATGGTTCTCCCGAACCGGTCCAAACTGGTAGCAACCCACCTCTGGTACAATGGTTCTGAGATAACATCTGCCAGATCCTTCACAACTCTGGGATCTAAACCATCAGGTCCTGTGATTTATATTAGTCAAGATCAGATAGGTGTTCTCTAATCATTGTCTTGCTTATTTTAATTTTTATTTCTAGTCTGTCTTTTACAGTTAGGTTTTTGGTAGGTAGCTGTTCGCCCTAATTCTCTCCTCATACCATTCTCTGGTTTTCATTGGAAAATACTGAAGCAAAAGACTGATGTGAGAGCGCTTAGACAGTTGTTTGAAATCATTATTCTATTCTTCTCACAATCAAGCAAGCTCTCTTAATCACATAGAGAGAAATTAAGCACACAGATAGACAAAGCTTGCTTTGCTGTATTGCTTTGTCCATAGTACAAACTATTATGTAGTTGTACTACATATTATCTATTGCTTAAAGTCATATTGCTACCTCTGTTCAGATTTTTTTTTTGTTATTTTTATTAATGAAAAAAGTGATTTGCAATAAGTAAAAACATTTCTTAGACATTTGGAACAGCCAGCCATCACCACTCTACTTCTGTCCTGTGGAGAAATGAGGATATTTTAAAATTACTCAGGTCACAATCCTTTAAACAGTATAGTTATTATTTATAATACTGGATCTTCATTGTTCATGTACAGCAGGAGATAAATCCTGAACTCTAGTGTTTTGTCTGAAAAATATGTTCCATGTTGGAACAAAAGAGCTATCTAATCCTTTATACTGTTCCAACAACTATAATGAATACAGAGACATTTTCTGCCTCCATTTATTGATCTGTAACCAGAACTGAAAACCATGTTGTCTTCAGTACTGTAAACAACATATAATCTTCATGACTAGAACTTGTATAATGATCTTTCAAGCCCATTCACACTGATGGCCATCATTACTTCTTTGGCAAATATTTCCATAGTTTTCTTAAGCCCTGTATGAAGATAGAATTTTAAAATTCTGTCTGAAGATAATCTGAAGATATCTGAAGATAAACTTATAATTTCATTAGCTGAACTTTGTTTTCCAATATTATGACAAAGGGAATAATTGTCTTCCTATCCAATTCTACTGTACATATTTTTATTTATGTATTAGAAAATTTATATTGCTGCCTATTTGCACATGGCGACTCAAGGTGGCTTACAGGGATATAAAAACATCATATATATAAAAATAAAACCAGTAAAAGAAAATAATCAAATAATAAATTAATAAAGTAATAAAGTAATAAAATAATAGCCCCCCACCCCTCACCCCGGCGACAACACATCACACAAGCCATTTAATGGTCTCCATCCCACTCTGGGTTCCCCAGGCCTGGTGGCAGAACCAGGTCTTCAGCGCCTTCCGGAAGAGTGTTAGAGTGGTGGCCATTCTAATCTCTGGGGGAATGATGTTCCAGAGAGAGGGAGCCACCACGGAGAAGGCCCTTCTTCTGGGTTCCACCAGGTGTATCTCCCTAGGGGATGGGACATAATTCTATGTTTCATTATCTAAAATATCCTAATTTGTGGCCTTTCCTTGTAGAAATGTTTCTTTTCTCTTTTAATCACTTGGTTGAATTTAACAAAATCTTTTTCTAGATAGACACAGTACTTTAACCACTATTCCACAGATTGCATAAAGGCATTATGATTTTGTTAGTTTCATTTAATGTTTCCCAAATAGAGTTTGCCCTTTTTCATAGCATTAGGCTGTCCACTGCAATCTCATGATCTATTTAAAGGCAATCAGTACTAGTTCAGACACTATTAGGCTATATTGAATTATATTGCAGCCAGAGGTGGGTTCCTCCCGGTTCGGACTGGTTCTCCTGAACTGGTAGCAACCCTCTGGTGATGTCATGATGACATCACTGATCCGGTTCAGTTGGTGCCGGTCTGTGGGCACCGCCATCTTTTTTTTTGAATTTTTTTTGAATTTTTTTTAATTTTTTTTTCTTCTGCGCATGCGCAGAAGCTGAATTTCCGGCACTGCGCATGCATCACCATCTTGTTTTTGGCGTTTTTTTAATTTTAATTTTATTTTTTTGGACTGTGCATGAGGCACAGCCACGCGGCGTGGGAGGAAGTGAACCGGCAGCGAGGTAAATTACAACCCACCCCTGATTGCAGCAACATATATCACTTCACTTTTCCTCTGACTGAACTCTATTTGCTGTTTTAATGATCAGGCTATTATTTGAAGAATCTTTTCCATGTTGTAAAAGGAGAGCCATATTAATTCAGTGTGAGTGTGTGTGTATGTGAGTGTGTGTGTGTGTGTGTGTGTGTGTGTGAGTGTGTGAGTGTGAGTGTGTGTGTGTGTGTGTAAAATCAGGAGGATTCTGAAAGTACCTTTTCCAACTACTGTAACAAATTTTATTAAAAGGCAAAAGCTTTTGTGAGTTGCAGCTCACTTCATAAGTTGCATAGTGTAGCTAAACTGCTCTAGGATTTAAATTGGGAAGATGCCTTTTAATAAAATTGGAAAAGGTAAAGAAAGGTTGGAAAGGGTGCTACCAGCCTCCTAATTTTCAGAATCTTTTTGGAATTATTTGGTTTTAACTACTACTAACACATTTAGCTACATGGATAAATTTAGAACTAATACCAATGCTTCAGGATCTGTCATAGATCAACAAGTGTTCCTGCATCCAACATGGTTTGTTTGTTTGTTTATTTAATTGGATTTGGAGACTGCCCAACTCCCAAAAAACTTTACAACTTTTAAGAATGAATAATTTAAAGAAATGTAACTGCTTGGGAAAACAAATAACATAGATAACATTTTAAAAAGTGATAGCAAGTAAATCTGAAACCTAAAATGGTTTGCCTTTGTTAATCCTTTATTTTTTCTTCAATTAATCCGTTGCTTTTTCCTTTTTTTAAAATAAATTTCTCTTTTATTAGTAAAATGCTGAAGTTTGAAGCTATTATTTTTTTTACTGCACCAAAGGGAGTCGGAAGTCAATGCCTTTTCTTTCTTTCCCCCCACTTTCCTCACACATTCTGGATTGCGTGTGAATGTTACCAATTACTTTAGCTATTCATTTAGATTCTAACATATAGTATAATCTGTAAAAAAAAGAAGAAGAAGAAGAAGAAGAAGAAGAAGAAGAAGAAGTAATGAACTCCAGGCCCCAAAACAGGAGACTAGTGAGATAAACACACGGTTTTAACTAGAGTACCTAACACTTAGATACTAGAACTAAAAGGTTACATTCAGACAGGCTGGTGAGTTGGATTGTATGAAGCTTTTAGGATCCCTGTGGTTTTACACTATTCCTTTTTTACAGCTCAATTATGAGGTTATGATTGCAACTGGAAACAAAGAAGTAAGGTTTATAAATTGTTCTATTTTTTAATCATTTGTTAATCTAGACACACCTATGCGTTAGTGGAATCTATTTATTCTATGGAAAAAATGGATTATTAGTTAACATATACCTTTTTGTTAACTGCAATCTATCCCTCTTCAATTATTTAAAAGCCTCTAAAATTTGATGGACAGATATTTCAAGTCTTTTAATGTATTTCATACTATGAAAAGCAAAATTGCACTGATACATATTTCCTTTTGTTATTTTAAGCATCCACCAGTATCTGATGACCATATTGCTTTTTTCTTTCTTAAATAAGCTATATTGTGTCTCTTATTTCATCAACATCTGTGATAACTGATTTTATTAAGTGCTTGCAAAAATAAAATTAAAGACAAGACCCTAACATTGCTGTTTTACATTTAAAAAAAAATCTCCACCTTCACTAACCAAAGTTTTCCATATAGAAATCTTGTTACTTCATACCTTCTGTCCAAATTTCTTCTAGTTAGTGCTAAATTTAAGGAAGGATTCGTCAATTGTTATTGCTGTTAGTAAATAATTACTAGGAATCTGAAATAGCTTTGCTGATCTATACAATTCTATCTCCTGTCACCCCTACTTGTAATTGTTTATAGCTCAACAGAGATCTAATGCTTAATATGGTGGCTATTACTAGGAATAGACAGAGCTGTCTTGTTTGAGGTCTATATTTGTCTCTCATGTTTTTCCCTTAATCCCATTATGTTTATACATTTAAAAAAATACATTATTTTAATGGTACAATTTAATGGAGTTATGTGCACATTTTTCTAAAGAGATGCTTCAGATGACATGGTATAGTATGAAGCGGCTCTTTTCAAACTGTTAAAACAACCATGCCTTTTTCAAGGCTTGTGTGGCTGCTTCAGATATTGTTCTTTGTTGCATCTATGTACCACTAAGGTTGTGTATGTGTATCCCAGACAGCAAGAATCAATGTACAAAGCAATTGTGTAAGCCTGAAAAAAAAACATGACCACTTTAATAATTCAAAGACACTTCACACACACCTCTCTATGTACTGAAGGATTTGCATGGCCCTCATTAAGTGTACTCTATCCTCTCAGAGTAAATCATAAATACAAATTATAGTGCTTACTTTGATACCAAGGCAATGCTAAATAGGAGCATAAATTCATTTCAATGACTGAGAAGAGGGAAAAATCTGCTGAGTAGGAATACATATTTTGCAGAGATTACCAAGTGTCATCTCAGTGTGAAGACGTAAAAGCCCCAGACACAAGTATTCTCCAGTCCAGAAGTACACTGCAATTTTTCCCAAATGAAAACATGTGCATTATTGCATGATCCCAGCACCAGCCTTGGTGAGTTAGCCACTTTACAATGCATCACTCTGAGAATACCCTCAAAGTGACTCATTGGAGGTCAGCTGTCTGGGACACAAGCCCTGCAGAATAGTGCAATGTAGGTGCCACATAGCAGGCATGAGGCATAAGGAGACATGAGTTGGGGGTTCTCCCTAGGGGTGGGTTCTGGTTTACCTTGCTGCCGGTTCGCTTCCTCACACGCCACGCAGGCGCAGGGCTAAAAGCCCAGCTTATGCGCATGCGCAGAAGCAAAAAACAGCTTCTGTGCGTGCGCAGAAGCAAAAAACAAGATGGCACCACCATAGGCGCTGCCAAGAGAGCCGGTTCAGGGGCGTGTCCAGCCGGCCATCGCTGCCGGTTTGGCGAGCGGGGGGAAATTCCCACTACCGGTTCTAAAGAACCGGTCTGAACTGGCAGGAACCTACCTCTGGTCTTCCCCCATTTGCCACTTACCCTCCTTTGTTGCCTAAAGGAGCTGCTTTTTTCTCACAGTGAGAAGATGTAAGCTGCATAGGCTCTTAGTTAAATTCAATTCCAAGTCTGAGAGGAGATGAAATTTTGTGTTCAAAGAAAAGTTGCTCTAAAGCAATTGTACAGAAATTCTATCATCCCAATTCACTCATCCAGATTTTTTCTGGACCAAGTTATGTCCAGAAAAATGGACATTTTTTCTGGACCAAGTGATGTCCAGAAAAATAATTTGGTTGCAGAAAATTTCTATAGCTCTGCTATAAGATTTAGACTTACTACAACTCAGAATTTCTCTATAGGGATAAGGGAACATTCAGACTGCTAGACAAATAAGAGAGGAAGAGAAGGAAAGGAAGGGAAGGGCAATGCTAGTGTCTGGAATTATCAGAAAGGCTCAAATATAAGTGTAAAATTAAATACAAATTTTCACCTGGATAAATGGCCTTGTTAAGGCTATCACAGCTTTAATTGGAGGGTCACATATTTATTTATTTATTTATTTATTTATTTATTTATTTATTTATTTATTTATTTATTTATTTATTTACTTATTTATTTATTTTATTTATTGTTTGTTTGTTTGGCAGTCAGGCAGTTTGTCCTTTTAAATAAAATTTGAAAACAAATTCTCTTTCATTAAATAAGAACTAGCAGAAAAATTTCAGGACAGTGCTTTTTCCTGGCAATATCACATATATGGGTTTGTCCAAAAATCTTTTCCTTCCACCATAATGTCCACTCCCAGGTTATTGTATCCTTGCCATGTTTATTTATTTATTTATTTATTTATTTATAAAATTTATGGGCCACCCATCTTACCACAGGGTAAGTCTGGGCAGGGTACACACACACACACACACACACACAAAGTTAATACCAACTGCTGAAATCCAATTATAGATGAAGGTGAGGGCAAGATGTGGGCAGGTGAGATCTGTTGTTACTTGATCAACCACCTCCATTGTGATGTTCGCCCATTGGACCATTGAACCAGTTCTTTAGGCCATTACAAAAGATCAGAGAATTGGGGCCAACCTCACATTGGGGGGCAAGATTGGCAAACACCTGCTGAAATGTCCTTGGCTTTCATGGCTCATCTTCTTGATGTCTGGAGCCTACATTCTATCTCCCCCTTCCCTCCTCCCTGGTTCGTTGGCAAACTGAGAAGCAATAATGGTTGAAACAGCAAAAGCACGCTTCGAATCTTGACACTGAACTTGTGCAAAGGCTCTCCTAGTCGTGACAGACACCTGCTCTTCGAACAAGAGTTGCAAGTCCAGCAGAACCCTCCAGTTGTGGACCGGATCTGTCTGTGGTTGTGCTACCCTATCCAGAGTAAAAGATAACAAAGTTCTAGATCTTGGGGGCCTATGTCCCTAAAGCCATTTGGTCTTGCCAGGGTTCAGTTGAAGTCTGTTCTCCCCATCTAGGCCCCCCAACCCCCAGGCACTGCAAGAGGGCCACACAGCATCACTTGGTTCACCAGGAGTGGAAATATAGAGGTTGCTATTGTCAGAGTATTGCAGATACCTCAACCCATGCTGATGGGTGATTTCACCCAGCAGTTTCATGTAGATGTTGAAAAGAATGGAGAGAGTACCGAGCCCTGCAGCACACCACAAGAGAGTGGCTGAGGGTTGGACCTCTCACTCACTATCAATACCAATTGGGACCAGCCTTGGAGAAAGAAGCTGAACTAGTGCAAAACTGTGCTGCCCAGTCCCAACCCCCATAGCCGACCCAAAAGGATACTGCTGTGTCCAGTCTTCACTCAGGTCCACAACTGATGCCGGCTGCTGCTGCAAGCTGATTGGTCACAGCGGTTCTGGCTCGTCTATATAAGGAGCTGTCAAGGGTACTGACTTGTTAGCCAGAGCATGCCACGCTGAGCAGACAGGCCAGCATTTTCACTGTTAGCATTTACCTTAAGCTGAATAAACTTGTTAGCCTTTCAAACGTGTCTGCCTCAGTTTGTATGTCTTCTAAGACATATCAGTGACATGGTCAATGACATCAAAAGCCATTAGAGATCAAGGAGAGTGAAGATGGTTGCACTACCCCCATCCCGCTCTCACCAAAGATCATTGACAAACATGACCAATGCTATTTCCATCCCATAACAACGCCTGAATCCTGATTTAAAGGGTTCCAGATAATACATTTCATCCAGGACCCCCTGAAGCTGCCAAGCCACCACCTTTACTCCAACCTTCCCCAAAAAGGGGAGGTTGGAAACTGGATGAAAGTTGTCCAGGCAGGTGGGATCCAATGTTGTTTTTTAAGGAGTGGGTGAACCAGGGGCCCCTTAAAATCTACAGTAATGTATTAATTACTGCCCGGACCCACCTGCTAGTCACCTTCCTGAAGATTTTCACCATGCAGGAAAAACAAATATGTTTTTCCAACTGTCAGATAGTGGTACTGACAACGTCAAAGTCCACTTCATCAGAGCTAACAGGCTAAAACAATTCCCAGATAATTGGGCAGAACCTCTCCCCAGGCATCTCACATGGACTATCTCCATGCATGGGATTCAACTGGGAACAAATCCAAGCAACTTTGTTTATCAGGTCCTGAACAAACTCATCTGGATAGCCCTGCAGATGATCACCCAAGTCCCTCGATGCAGGAGGAATTGGGTGACCCGAAACAGAGCTGCCGGGTGACATTCTGAGGACACAATAAGAGCAGAGAAATAAGGCTGTTTTGCCATTCTTACTGCTATCAGGTAAGCCAAATAGCAGCTCTAAGTTGTGTCTGGTCAGAGTTCTCTGTTGTCTTTCTCCAGCAGCACTCTAGCCCTCTCATGGCCCTTTTCAGAACCCACAACTCCTCCGTGAACAATGGGGAGGATCGGGAACAATGGGTCAAGAGAGGCTGCATAGCCACAATCTTGTCCAAAGCCATGGCTGCCCCTAAATTCCAGGCTGCCACCAAGACTTCAGAAGGACCATGCAGCAACACCTCCGGGATATCCCCCAGTTCCCTCTGGAACCCATTAGGATCCATCAGTCACCAGGGCCAAACCATCCAAAAGGGTTCGGCCTCCCTGTGAAGGGGACCAGCATACAACAGGCTCAAGGACACCAGGACATGATCTGACCATGACAAGGGGGATAATCGTAAATCCTCCATCAGGTCATGTTGTCATTGGTCTGACAAGAAAATAAAATCTGGCATGTCACCACTATCCTGGGTCGGGTCTGTAATAATCTGGGATAGGCCCATGACCATCATGATGATCATGAACTCCTGGGTCACTTCTGAGGCCACACCTAGGGATAGAAATTGAAGTCCTCCAGAAGCATGAGTCTGGGAAACACCACTGCCAGCCCTGAGCAGCTCAGGCAGGGAGGTTGCTTCAGAGCAGGGAGGCCAGTATATTTATTTATTTATTTTATAAAATTTATATGCCGCCCAACTCCCGAAGGACTCTGGGCGGCTTACATCATAAAAAAAATAAAACATATAAAAACAATTTAAAAAAGAAAGGGAAAAAAAAACCCAACTATATTTAAAATAAAACATTCACACAACCATGCATGGGCCAATCAGAACAACTATTGGCCCCAGGCCTGCCGGAAAACCCAGGTCTTAACGGCTTTTTTATTTTATTAAGGTTCTGGTTCGAACGGGTATCCTGAGGAGACCGTCTGGACTGCAGGTCCTAGAGACACAGCAGGGAGGACCGATTGAAAAATGACGCCGCCGAGGCGGCCTGAATGGCCCAGGCAGCTGCCTGATGAGATTTCCGGTAAGCGGATTCAAATTTCTTATCCTCCGGTTTCAGACCTTCCAAAACGTCCCCTGCCTTGTAGGGGGAGGAGGAAGACAAGGCTGCCACAGGGCCATCAATAGAAGGGAGTTGTAACATCTGAGCAAATTTGGGAGCCATGGCATAAAACCTTTTGTCATTGCCAGTGGGGGCGGGAATAGAAGTCGGATTGGACCATTGCTTTTGGACCACTTCTCGGAAGAGCTTTGGGGCTGGCACGTACAGCTGTTCAGCTACCGGTTCAGAGAATACTCCCTGACCTTGGCCCAGAGCAGAGGACTCAGGCTCAGAGGGCAATTCATCCTCCAAGAGGCAGGCAGTAGCCCTTGCTTTATGAAGGAGGGATTTAAATAGTCCAGGGGGAAATAAGCCAGTAAAGGCAGGAGTTTCATGGGTAGCCCCCTCATCGTCAGATAGGTCGGGGTCCCTCAAAATCTCATCCCCGTGGAGAAACTCCTCCTTATCCCTGGAATAGGAGATTGACCCCCGAGGAGGGGTTAAGCTGACAGCTGGAGAGACC
>QLTV01012184.1:5553861-5575688 GCA_003457575.1 Thermophis baileyi | reverse complement strand
ACATATACATATACATATACATATACATATACATATACATATACATATACATATACATATACATATACATATACATATACATATACATATACATATACATATACATATACATATACATATACATATACATATACATATACATATACATATTCCCTGCAGTTTTCTTGACAAGGTTTTTGGAAATGGTTTGCCAATGCAGCCTTCCTAGGGTAAGAGACATCGACTGGACCAAAATCACCCAGCTGGTTTTGTGCTGTACTATATGTATTTGCATCAGTTCAAATAGAACCATGGAGCTGATGGTATTTTTCTCAAGAACGGCCATATTTTTCTGGTTTCTCTTGTATTCATTCCTTTCTGTGCCAGTATTTAAAATATTGCACTACCCATCCATCTTACTATTTTTTTTATATAAGTGCATAAGCAACTGCTTTTCAGGGATCATATTTGTGCATTTGAAAATAATTATCAATCTATCTTTATTCATGACTGTTAATTAACTAAATTTACCAAAACTGCCAAATTCTTTTCATTATCCCATATAGTTTAAATATTTTCAGCTGTAGAATAAAAAAAGGAACATAATTCAAGGAGATAGACACAAGGCTGGCAAGACTGGAGACCATTAGATTTAGTTGTAGATTTAGCTGGCAAAGTGCACAGTGCTGTGGCAAAAAGATTGTACCACTTCCTATTAAATACAGCCATAATGCAGTGCAACCATGTGCAGAAATGCATTCATAAAAAGAGGGGTTATAGTTTGTGCAACTGATGATGCAGCAAAATTTAGATTTGCAGAAAGAATTCAGCCATTTAAATAATACTAGACAATCCTTGACCTGTTGTGTCATCATTTCAGAGACATTTCCTTACCTAAACAGAGAAACAGAATGACAATGGGCAGGCAAAAAATAGCGGGAACAGGAGCAACTTTGGCTTCCTGCCAGCTTCCTCATTGATTTTCCTTGTAGAAAGCTGGCATGGAGCATTGGAAATGGTGATCATGTGACTGTGGCAATGTTGCAGCTTCGAAGCAGACACAATTTTGCCAAATTTCAATACTGCCAGAGTCATGGGTCCCAGATTTTGGATACAGTTTTTAAGTTAGTCCAGGAGGGGGTCAATTTATTTTGACCCCCTCCTGGACATCCAACAATGGATGGAAACTAATCAAGGACAGAAGCAATTTGGAATTAAGGAGAAACTTCCTAACAGTGAGGACAGTTAACCAGTGGAACAGCTTGCCTTCAGAAGTTGTAGATGCTTCATCACTGGAGGTTTTTAAGAAGAGACTGGACAGTCACTTGTCTGAAATGGTATAGGATCTCCTGCTTGAGCAGGGGGCTGGACTAGAAGACCTCCAAAGTCCCTTCCAGCTGTATTTTGTTTGTTTGATTGATATATTTGTTGCTATGGAATTAGAAAACTATGCAGTAATACATGTTGTTTTATGCTACCAACCTACAGTTAGTGGACTTCCTTATGCAGCATGAATACTTATAGGGTGAATATATAATATATATATTGTTTTCATATTTGGTTGTTTTGAAAGCAATCAAAAGAATTATTTGATTTACCAATGAACGTGGGCCAGGGCCCTTGCTCCCTTTACTCTCTTTTCCAGTTTTAAATGTTTAATTGAAAGTGAGATCCACCATAGCTGAACGACTAGCACTAGTCTAAATGTTTTTAATAATGAAGCTGGCTCAATAATGAATCTATTTTTTTCATTATTATTTTACATAGGTCTGACTTGGTTTTACTTGTATTTCATTTGTGTAATTATTTGATGTTTCTTTATGTAATACATAACACTACATATAATTGGACTGTCTTTTTAAAAATAAATGAATATGTTGCTTCTCAGGGAACAGGCCAGCAGAGTCAAAGTTAGGCATTTTCTGAATTTTTGATGCCCCAAGTCCAAAAGGATCCTTAGAGCCTTTACTGTAGTTTGGGGGAGAGGGAGTGTGGAGAGGGGAATTCACCTCTTAGATCTCAGCAAAGTTACCATCACCTATACCTACCTATAATCAAGTAAACCTTTGTTACAATTATAACCAGCATAAGAAGGGTAAGGTACAAACAAAGTGGACAACAGTTGTTTTCAAAAGTTTTACTGCCTAAAAAAACCTTTGGTGATTATGATAAAGCCCTTCAAACTGAGCACTAATATAATTTCAGAATGACTACATCACACAGGAATTTCAAGAGATTATGAACTTAACTTTTAATGACTATAATGTATTTAATCGTATAATGTTTTTGACGTTACATGGCTAAGAGTGTTTTGCTGCTGATTTTCATTGGTACTCAGTGTTGCATGTGTCTCACTGCAGTGTCCAACAATAGTTAGACAGCATTGATGGATTCCAGTCCTGATACCATTTTTCCATTGTGGAAATGTCCTGGTGAAAACTTTCACCTAGATTGACTGCACCTAGATTTTCAGGAAATAAGTCCAAGTTTGAATGCAGAAAATGAATCTTCTGTGACATGTTGCACTTCATGGTCTTGTATGCTGTAAGAGGTTTATCAAACAACTAAATGTAATGTGGTGTTCTGTATTTGCCCCCAAAAAATTCTCAATGACCTCCTTAAATGCTTTGCAGGTGATTTTCTCTGGCCCCACTAACAGCTCTTTGAACCACTGGTCATTGATGACTTAGCTGATCTGTGGATAACAAAAATGCCTTCCTTAATCTTGGCATCAGTTATTCTTCAAAACATCTGTCTCACATAATGAAAATCTTCACCTTCCTTGTTCATCATTCTTACAAAATTTGTCATCAGTCTGAGTTTTACACGAATCGAAGGCAAAAATATCTTTGCCAGATAAACAAGTGGTTCATGTTCCATGTTTTTCTGTCCTGCAACCAAATTCCTTCAGAGAGACCTTATCTTTTTAATGTAAGGTGAGCCTCTTGCATGGCTGTCCCATTTGCATATGTAACAACAATACTAGTATATCCGAACTGCATTCCAAGCAATAGAGGCACTACTTTTAGATCTCCGGAGATATTACAGTTGTGCTTGATGTACTGGATATGCTTCAACTACAGTTTCATGTTTATGTATGTTTCTTTCATTTGTGCAGAATAGCTAACAGATACTGAAAAGGTGTACATTGCAAAAACAGAAGAGTTCTATAAAATGGTACATGAAAATCTTGTTTCTTATTAAGAATGTTGGGGTATTTTAAAGCTTACACAATATTTATTTGTTTGTTTGTTTGTTTGTTTATTTATTTATTTATTACTTAGTACAGGTTCAATATTTATTTATTTATTTATTTATTTATTTATTTATTTATTTGGTTTGTATAGCCAGCCATCTCACATTTGTGGCTCTGAGTGGCTTACAATTAACACTTCAATTAAAATTAACTGTACTTTAGACCTAGTAAAATTATTCCCGCAAAGGTTAGTTAAAATGCAAATAAAATTAATCATTTAGTATTCTTAAACAGTTGAGTGTTACTTTCAGAATGTACATGTGTGGTGTCTTGTTTTCTAAAATAAGGATTCCTTCTTTTGTTCTTTTAACTATTTTTAGTAAACAGGAAAAACTGGGATTTGTTCCATGTAGTTTTTTTTTTTTTTTTGGTATTCCTTTCTCCATTAGACTTTCTATATTTATGGCTGTGTCACAAAATGTAACCAAAAATAGAAATGCTTCCTCACAATGAGGACTGAATCTGCCAAAAGTTATTGCTTTAGGAAATTTAAGTCACATTGGATTACCACCTGCTGCTATCAAAGCTAAAGCATCATGAGCTTGAAGCAAATGGCAGGGTAGGGAAGATCAAATTCAGATCAGTTATGAAATACATCAGGGAAAGTGTGCTCTGAGAAAAGATTTCTTACTAAGGGATACAAAGGGATGCAAAAAAAGCTGGAAATTACAGCAGAAGCGTCATTTCTACTCTGCTGGAAATATAGGCATTTCCTTAGGAGGGCATGAGTATATAATCAGCAAAAGGCAATGAAAAGAGAGAGAGAGAGAGAGACAGACAGACAGAGAGACAGACAGAGAGACAGAGATGTAGCTATTTTATTATGATAATTTGCTTCTGCAACAAAGAAACTGAAGAGTAGTGGACTATATCCTGGTTTAAGTTGAAATGGGATGCTTCATTCAACTAATTTTGTGGTTCAGTGAATGGAACCAAGATCTCTATGAAGGGATGCCAATTGCCCTGGAATTGTTGTAAAGCTCTTTATTTATTTGAACCAGGCCTTCTTGGCAAATACACAACTATTTGGAAAATTTAAAAATTGAAATTGCCTGTGTGTGTGTGTGTGTGTGTGTGTGTGTGTGTGTGTGTGTGTGTGTGTGTGTGTGTTGTGTATACATGAGTGCGTGCAGAGGTACTGTAGTATATTCTGGGAGATTATGTAGTTTAAGTGACAGTAAAGTCTGTTTTTGAAGGAAGGTAGAGTTATTATCAGCTCCTTTGCATCATATGTGACATTTGTTTGTTATTGTCTTCGAGGTATCATTTTACTCCCCATATTTGTATGAGTGCCTGCATGGACTTGCCTGGTTCTGTCTCTGTATGAATGTGAAGACCTACACTTGGCTTAAATTGAAAGAGAGAAAAATATTTCATGTAGATATGCTGCCTTGGGATTTCTGTGATCCCCAAAAGAATATTGAAGCAGGAGTCTACATCTGGCCTCAGATCCTTCCATGAATGATCAGAACATTTTCACTGTATATAGAGCTGCAGGTTCCTTCATCTGACTTTTCAGGACAATTTTTTTAAAACCCTATTTTTAGCAGGGTTGCAAACTTTCATCAAAAGCATTAATCTATTAATTGAAAATTACTCACAGTATTATATTTTCTTAAAATAAATATATGAAAGCACCATACTCAGTAATTCTTTCTTAAATTATAGGATTTATATCCGTTTTCCCCACCTATTCTTTCCAATTGAAGGGAAGTTTCCATCTGCATCTTATGGAAAACCAATTCAAAGGTGACTGTCCCCATCCACTTTCCCTTTGAATTCCTTTTAGAATCATGCCCCATTCATAGTAAACTACCTTTTAATTTTTACACATTTGCCCTGGACATTGACTACACTCTCCATGACTTACTAATATGAGTTGAAATGACTGTTCATGGGAAGGGCTATTCTCAGAATTTTATGATCATTTTTCTCCTTGTAGTCTCATGGCTTTCCTTAAGTGAGCTTCCAAATCCAACCCTTGGGTTTAAATGATTCTGGAAGTATTATGTTGCCCATTAAAATACAGTAATAGTTATATAGAGCCATTTGGTTCCCAACACTGTTCAGACACAATAAAATCAACAACCCCTACACTTTTTGTAATAATCCTACTCACTGTTGTCTTGGCAGCATGGCTGCAATTCAGTTTCTGCTAAACCAAAATAGCTACTGTAGGTGGGCTCCAATATGGTGAAGTAGAATGTGGAGGGTCACATCATTTCAAGTTCTAATTTTATATTGTTATTTTGAGTTTGTGTGTGGTTCTCCAAAAACTTTCACTGTGGGGGTTGCAAGGAATTTAAAAGAACAGATTGTATGTTCAAAAGAATAATACTTGTGATTCATATTGAAAATAGGAATGTAGCATTTTTTTTAACTCAGCAAAGCAGACATAACACAGAAGAATCATTTGGACCCAGACTGTACATGGTACATGAATCATTATCCAGACTGTCATTCAGCATGTAATAAACATTGTCTAAAGCTCCTGCAACATAAAGCAAAACATCAGTTGTTTTAGAAAGGAACACAAGTGGTATATCATTACAAGTAGAGCAAATATGACAATAACCAAAGAAATGTCTACATGTGTGCTCATAATAGGCATTTACCTATTGTGGATAATGAATATCTAATTTATATCCAATGGATCAACACTCGGTAGATCTAGAAAAAAAGTGGACCTTACACTGGTGAGAAAATTCTAGGAAGAAAAAGTCCTAAACATATTGAGAAGTACCAGAATCAGAGGAAGATTAAGATGTTGTAATTTTTTATGATGACAAGCTAACTTTTGCCTAGCTCTCTAGCCTCTTGGCTTTTGTGATTAGATTCTGGGTTGCTAAACAAAAGTAATATAAAAGTGAATTATGAAGTATAATCCATGACTTGTCTGTTTAGAACAGACAATTTAGATTCTATGACTTCATTCTAAATTATTATGCATGCTATTTGAACTAAACCATCTTGTGATAATAATTTTTCACTTCCCAAAATAAGTTCCATTAGGGGGAAGGCTGTTGAGAAGATGATTGGTTTACAGCTCCAGAAAGCCCTGGAGAAAGTAGAATCAGGATTTTCATAACACTGAAATTGCATCGATTATACTTGTTGATGAGTCTGGTGGGCTTGGGGTGAGGATGGTACACCCAACATGCCTTCCTTGACAAGTCAGTGACTTATGATACATTATGGGATGCATAGTGTGGAGGTAGTTCTCTTCTTTTCTCCAGGGTCAATTCTAGTTGATGGTAGTAGGGAAGATAGATGAAGCCAGAGTCTGTTGCTTTGTGGGATGCTCTGGAGCTTCATCCTCTCCACACTCCTATTTAACATCTATACAAACATGCTGGGTGAGATCATCTGTCGGCATGGGGTGAGGTATCATTAGCTGTTCCTTTATTCCCTGGGCTGACATAGTTATATGGTTGAAGTTCTTAGCTACTGTCTGGTGGGTATCTGAACTTAGATGGGAAAAAACAGGTTTTGGCTCAACCCTGGCAAGATTAAGTAGTTATGGTTTTGAGCACACACACATATGATCCAGAGTTTTTCCATCTTTGAGTTAGACTAAACACCTCCATTCAGAGTTGGTGTGCAACTTGAGAGTAATCTTGGACTCATGACTCCTGCTCAAGGAAAAAATGGAAGCAGTGACTAGGAGGTGTAGATTCAACTGGTGCAACAATTACTCCTTTTCGGGTGGGAGACTTATTCATAGTGACTCACATGTTAGTTACCTCTTGTTTGGATTATATAATACACTCGATATAGGGCTGCCCTTGAAGACCAGTTGGAAGCTGCAACCAGTTCTGAATGCAATGTTGAAGACAGCTTTCAGCATTCCATTAAGTTTTCATATACAGTAACACTGCTGTTCTGCAAGCTGTTCTGGCTTCCAATGTCCTTCTTGATATGATTCAAGGCATTAGTTATTATCTATAAAGCAGGGGTGGGTTCCAACTTACCTCGCTGCTGGTTCGCTCCCTCCCGCACTGCGTGGGTGTGCCATGTGCTTTGCATGTGCTTTGGGCGTGCGCGTGCTTTGGGCGCGCGTGTGCTTTGGGCGCGCGCGCATGCGCAGTAACAAAAAATCTGGAAAAAAGCCAAAAAAAAGATGGCGACTGCATGCACAGTGCCTGAAGTCAGCTTCTGCGCATGCTCAGAAGGGAAAAAAATAAAAAAAAATAAAAAAAATATCAAAAAAATTCAAAAAAAAAGATGGCAGCCCCCACGGACTGGCACCGACCGATCCGGTTTGGTGATGTCATCGTGATGTCACCAGCAGGCCACTACCAGTTAGGGAGAACCAGTCCAAACTGGGAGGAACCCACCCCTGCTATAAAGCCTTACAATGTCATAAGGCCAGGCTATTGCAATTGTTTCTGCTCAGTTTAGAAACCAGATCTGACAGAAATTGTATGCTCCAAGTCTCTTGTATTAAGCAAAGTAATGTTATTGGACCTAGAAGTTATGTCTCTGTTGTAGTTCCTGCTCTGTGGAAAAATAGCCCCCCCGAGATTAGTATTGCCCTCACCCTGTTAGCCTTTCCTAATATACCCAAAACCTGGCTTTTCCCTCTGGTATTTGGCTTGGGATGTTAAATTAGCCCCCTTGTTGGCTTATTAGCTTTAATGCTGCTTTTTGTGGTAATTGGGCATAATTTTACTTGATTCTAGATTTTGGTTATTTTCTTTTAACTTTCTGATATCTGAATTCATTAAGCAAATAGAGTTGCTTAATTCTTGGATAAGCAACTGTATAATATGCAAAGGTGTTTTCATGTTTAAATTTACTTTTCTGAAGTAGGGACAATGTTCCTTGATTAGTTTATCATGGGGATTAATTTGATGTCTCGTCCTGAGCCTTTTGTTCCAAGTGTCCAGCTGTGATACCTTCTCTACGGTAAAGATTCTGATATGGACTTTCTGCTGGTGTCTTCTGATGATATGCCTCATTTAATTTTGGCATAGATGGATAAACACAGCTGATTGTTACCTGACTATCCTTGAGCTCCCTTCTAAGTGTCAAAATACAAATTATGTTAATTACATGGTTAGCCCTTCAGTGCCATTTTTTTCCTTTCTTTCAGTAATAGCCTTATGGAGCTCCCTTCTAGAATGTAGGTTGGTGTTTGGAGGAAGAGGACTTTCAATCTTTTCTCCTGCTGTGGTGTTAATCTCCACTGGAGACTCATTCCCGCTATCTGAATTGAGGAAAAAATATCTCCCTTTGAAGCAAATGAAAGTTCCACTTGATAGAAATAAGATAAGCAAGAGATTCAAGCGAGGCTATGACCACAGCAGAAGGCAAAGAACTGAATTCTCCTATTACCAGGTTCCCCAAAGAACTAACTATTTATGAAGTAAAAATGTTCCAGTCAAGGATTAACTCTAGATAATTAACGTAAAATAAGACTTAATATAAACTTTGATTAATGTGTCGTTACATACAAAATCATACTAGTAGATTCTCTCTCTCTCTCTCTCTCTCTCTCTCTCTCTCTCTCTCTCCCACCCCTGTATATTTCCAGTGTGGTCAGCAATACCTTGAAATCTCTGGAGCATATTGGATTTAGGAATGGGGAGTGAAAGAGAATCCAGACGAAGATCATCATTGGTTGTAATATGCAGTGTGTAGTTTGTCCTGCAAGAGCAATGAAGGGACAAATCCCATGTATAAGAGGGCATGATGCTGTTGACAAGAATAACATCAAGATGAAAATAAGGCTGATTTTTCCTGTCTGCCTGTGCTTCTTCATTCTTTAGGAGGGTTTCTTAACAGAGTTCACTCTGGAAATCGTATGTGTGCTGTTGATGGGCTGACATTTAGAGATTGGAGGAGGATATATTTTGGAATAAATCCATTAAAATGCTATTTCTACATTTTTGTATCTTGTATTTTTTTTCCCTAATATCCCAGTGCCACTCGAAGATTTCTAATAAGTGCCTTGGGAAGTTTTGTCAAATATAAGTCTCAGATTTATATCTGATTAAGAGCATATTACAAGATTGAATGGATGGAAGTATTTTTAAAGCTTACCTATATAGAATGTCAGACATCTGACATACAACTCATTGGGATTCAGAACATCATAACTAGATTAGGAATATATTTTGCTAGCTCAAGAATAAATATGTCTAAAATTTTACATCTTCCAAATACTTTTCTAATTGATTGTTTTGTTGGTCTAACTGGATTTGGACATTTAATGGACAATCTCAGACACAATGATGAGTCATCTGACATAGAAGGACTCTCTGACAGGGCTGGCAATTGGTTGTTCCATTCAAAGATTATGCTGGTTGCTATTTCAGTCACCAGCAGAAGTGTCAGCATATTTGCAATATTTTTTTTAAATCATGGTTCAGGAAGAAAGACATTGGGGAAAAATGCCAATACTCTCCTCCTTTCCTGGGCTAATGTTGGATTTGCAGTGTTTACAAACAGCTGTTACAACAGCCCAAAGCTCCACAGAAAAATGTGACACATCTAAGAATCTGACAGTCAAACTCCAGCATTTGTTCAGATGGTACCCTTCTATGGTTTAGAGTAACAGGAGCCTCAGTAGCTGTGGTATTTGTCACTACAGCAGCTGTGTCTGTGGTAATGGCAACAGCTGTGCTGTTTATTGCTGTCCAGCTATCTGCAGATAACACCAAGATTTAGGAAATTCATTTATCCTGTCCACAGCATTCATGCTAAGACATAGTTAGCCAGAGATACATCCAAGTTTAAGGAATCTTTAGTTACATGTAAATTCTGCTATGTTTTCTCAATGAGATAAAACTTGGCAGAGTAGAAGGAAAGAAAAATCAATTTTAAAAACATAATAGGCACAGATTCTTTTCTGTTTCATTCTAATTATTATCAACTTTGGAGCACTATCTTGTTCAATATTGCCTACAATGGAGCTCCTGACTTTTGTAACATTTACCTCATTGTCATCTCACTGTCTCCAATCCTGAGTATTTTCTGAACTGCAGAAGCTAGTTGACCTGACCTAACAGCCACAAAACCAATTTATAAAAAGACCATCAAGTTAATCTATTATACTTCCACCCTAATCACAGATGACATTTAGGAAGTGGCATTACATCCTCCTCTTCATTTATCCAAGAGACCTCTTTCCCATACAACTAGCTGAAAATTGCCCAGGCTATTTCTCACAGAAAAGGCTATGAGGATTGCAGAATCATCCTCCATTAAAAAAAAAATTAAAAATAATGGATTCAGACTTTAAAGCCACATTCTTGAGAATTCCTGTATCTGCCTCTAGGAAATTTGGCACTTTTCAACCCTACACAAATCTCTAGATTGAATCTAGATTTCACCATGTTTTCCTGTAAAATAAAACAGTTACAACCATTTGCAATATATTCCCCATACAAGTCTATGAAAGAAAACAACTTTTTTTGGAGCTGAGAGATGATAAGAATGAACTAATTTTAGACCAAGATGGACCAAAATGGTTCTGGTTTAATCCAGGATTGATTGGGATCCTTTTAGAACAAAAGGCCAGGTCTTCAAAGTGAAACAGGTTCTCTCTGCAGGTATGCATATAAGTTCCAAATAATCAATGTTAGTTTTATATGTTTCACCACTCATTCAATTCCCTTTTGTGAAATCCCACTGCATTCAGTGGTATTCTGCTCAGAAAAGCATGTTTATAATGGCAGTCTGAAAAATGCCGACAATTTCAATATGGCCACACTGAACAGAGAGCTATTTTTCAATACTGTAAGTCTTCTGGAAACAAATTATTATTGGTCTGGCATATTAAGAAGTAGAGCTCAGAAAGAGAAAAAAAATGTGTAAAAAAAAAATCAAGAGACAGCTCTTTTTCAGGCTTTTCATGAGAAAGCAATGGTTGAATCATTACCACCCCTCCCTCCCTTTCTTTCTTTTACAAAATGGGATCAGCTGTTAAAATCCAGTTCCTTAGGTCACTCACTATATATAGCACTAATTTTCTGTGGGCAGTGCAACTGAAACTCTAGATCATTTTGAGCAAGTGAAAAGATGGTATTTCTCACATGAATTTAGTGCACATAGATGTCAGGAATATTTTTTTGTCTTTTACTCTGTTAAACTTTACAGGTTGTAGCAGTGCATCTGAATACTTCTAAAAAGCTTTGACATGCATACGTTCAACAAATTCACAGAGCATCTGTTGTGAAAAACAAAAAGATAATAACTTCCAATTTAAATAACTTAAGTTCTTTCTCATTCTTTCTCCCTCCCTTTTCCCTTTAAACTTACTGTTGAAAAAAAAAATAGAATATAAATCATTTTGGAAGCAATAGGATTCACAGTAACCAGGATCAAGATTGTCATACTTGGAGAGGCACAGTTTGCAAAGCTAATAATCCTGGAAAATAGGATTGCATTCATAGATGTACACCTTAGGGAAAATTTAGGTCAGACTGGAAACCGTATCTGAATCCTCATAAAATACAGTTATGATAAAAATGTTGATACCCTCTTCCCATCAATTCCCAACATCCCTGACCCATGTCACATCATTACAGGAATTACAAAGATTTTGCTATTGTTCAACAAGAAAGCTCGTCTAAGCTTCCATCTGTTTCACACATAGCAATATTCCTGAAATGAAGATAATTTTGAACTGGAAAGATATGTAAAAATAGAATGAATAAAGACAAAGGAAGAAGAAATGGGATTAAGGTAGAAAATAAACTGTTCAAAGAAACTATAAGAAGCAAGCAACATTAGACCTGGTGGGAACACTTAACATGCATTTTTTTTGTTAAAATATGGGGAGAGACTTTAGAATCCAGTGGCCTTGTTTACAATAAGATTAACCAAACTTTGTACCTGTGATTTGTTAAATAAACCATTGCTGCCTAGTTTGCATAGTGCTGTCTTAATGGGTGAATTCACACTAAGGTTTCATATTTACTTCCCACTAATTGCAGCACTGTTTTTAGATAATATGTCCTCATTGTACATAGTTTGTTTCAACCTTTAGCTCCCTGTGAAGTGACCTAAATTCTTTCTTGGTTGTTCTAAGTTTAAAGTAGTTTTGTTTTGTTTTGTTTTGATTCCTTTTGTAACAGGTCTTGGTATATTTATGATGTATAATGTTTGATTCATGGTCTGAACTATTAATGGTTGGTTGAGACTGCCTTGGGCATAACCTCTTTCTCTGATCACAGGGCTCCATGAGCTTCAGGAGAAACTAGACACCTAGATTCAGTGGACACATCTGAACACAAAGTGCTAGTTAGGTATTATGCAGGCTCCTTATATATACTGTCAGGCCATCTTCTGAAAGACCAGTTGACCACTAACCAAGTACATGCTCAGGAGTATTTCAAAAGACTAATAGACTTGTCTGTAAAAAGCAGAAAATAGAGGTCCTGATCAATGTAAATAAATAGAGACATGGTGGGTTTAATTCCAAATTAGAACATTAATGTTTTCTGCTTCTGAGAACAAGTGGTTTTGTATGGTTCTGTCTTCTCTAGCTGTATTACTTCTGGAGGGAGGTGATGATAATTTGCTAACTGTAATGGCATTTGGTATATTCCATGAGATAATTCCATATATTGGTGACTATGATCATTCGTTGCCATTCCTTTGCAGCAGTTCTCAGTTTGGATATTTGGGAATGGGTTAAAATTGCAGAATAAAGAATAGAATACAGAAAAACAGAGTTGGAAGGGACCTTGGAGGTCTTCTAATCCAACCCCCCCCCCCTAAGCAGGATACCCTATGCCATTTTAGACAAATGATTGTCCAGTTCCTTCTTAAAAGCCTCCAGATTTTCTGAAGGCAAGTTGTTTGGTTGATTGATCTTACTCTCAGGAAATTTCTCCTTAGTTCTAGGTTGCTTCTTTCTTTGTTCAGAGTCCATCCATTGCTTCTTGTCTTGCCTTCTGGTGCTTTGGAAAATAGATTGACCCATTCAGTGATGGGTTCTAAATCCCATTGCTACCGGTTCGCGCGTGCACTTGCACGCACACGCAACGCTTCTGCGCATGTGAAGCTTCTGCGCATGCACAGAAGTGTCCGGGGTGGGTGGGCGGAGCCTCCTGCCGCCACCGTTACCGGTTCGTAGAACCAGGCCATACCGGTAGCTGGACCCATTCTTTCTGGCAGCCCTCAAATATTGGAACACAGCTATGATGTTTCCCCCAGTTCTTCTTTTCGCTAGACTAGACATACCCAATTCTTACAACTGTTCTTCATATGTTTTAGCCTTCAGGCCCCCCCCCCAATCATCTTTGACACTCTTATCTGCACTCTTTCCAGAGTTTCAATATCTTTTTTATATTGTAGTGACCAAAATTGGATGAGTATTCCAAGTGTGGTCTTACCAAGGCATTATAAAGCAGTAGTATCACTTCTCGTGGTCTTCATTCTGTCCTGCTATTAATGCAGCCTAGGATTGCACTGGCTTTTTTGTCAGCTGCAACACATTTCTTGCTCAGATTAAATGATTGTCCACTAGGACTCCAAAATCCCTCACTCAGTTATTGCTATTGAGCCAAGTTTCACCTAGTCTGTACCTGTACCTTTGGTTTTTCATGCCTAAGTATAAAACTTTTTTCTACATTGAATTTTATTTTGTTAGACAGGGCCCAGTGTTCAAGTCCATCGAGATCCATCTGGATCTTGAACCTATCTTCTGGGAGTAGCAAGACAACTCCCAGTTTTTCCTTTTAGTTCATGTTACAGGAAGACCAGCAAACTACTATAATTCTTTTTTTTTAAATAGCTGATAAAATTTTGGATGAAGGACAAGCTGGAACAAAGCAAAAGAGGGCTCTCTTTCAAACTGAGTGGGCCCCTTCTTGTTCTATTTTCTTTTAGAACTAATATATCTTGTTATATGTAAGGTCAGAGACTTTTTGATTCTCTAAAATCTTTTCAATGATTTTAGAATTCTCTAAAATCCTTCAAAGCAAGGAAGCAGAGTTCTTCACTGAGCACCAAGAACTACAGTTGGTTGTTTACATAATGGTCAGGGAACCAACTCTTACACAACCTTCACACCAGCCCCTTAAATCATAAGCTTTCCTTTCAGTATAATCTCAATGTAGCATTATGAACAGACAAGATTCATCAATCCAGGCTTGCTTCAATCATTGATTCATCGTATTTTTCTCCAGGTTTAGATAACACCGAATTGTTAAATAGAAGGAAATAAGGAGAATGCAGAAGATCCTAAGATTGGTAAAAATATATATATCTTGTTATGGCTAAATTTTTGAATTGGAAAAGTAAATAATATTTTAATAAACTCATTCCAAATTGTCATTTATTTAAGACACGAACAGTGGTAGAATTCTGCATTCTCAGTCTCAATGTTTTATAAGCCCATTTAGTTTTTCATATACAGAAAATGAATATGAAGTTCATGAATAAAGGGAAGATTTTGATTCTATTACTTATGCTATGCTTCAAAAACTAGATGAGAATGTTTTTTTAGATCCACCATAGTTCTAAGTAGCCAAGTATAATGTTAATTTCTTTACTAACATAATTCAGTCCCTTATAGTGCAAAGAAGCTCAGTTCTTTTCTCAGCTCCGCAGGAACCATTATCTCAATTTAGTATTCCAACAGAAATCCTATTGCCAAATAAATACATATTGGGACACAAATCAGCCCAAACTTGTTAAATCAGCAGGCTCATGTTTCAGAGTCAAAACTCATAGAGACTATAAAAAGAATTTGACTATGGTCCTACTGGGAGTGAATCTGGATATTTTTTTGCCAATTAATCCATGAGGGAATAAATACAAGCTGGAAAGTTTGGCTAGTGTTTGTCCTTCCCTAGAACACCTTCAGGGAATTGGGTGGGGGTTTCATTTAGATTGCAAAATTGACAAGGTGGTTGACAAATGTCTTTTAGAGGTTTTCAAATCCTTTGAACGAGATGCTTCAGACAAGCAGAACATGCACCGAGCACCTGTTTTTAAATTGTTAAAGCATCAGCATCTTTTTCCAGACTTTGAGTGGCAATTTTATAAGCTTCTCCCAGCTGTCTTTGCAAATGCAGGAACCATTTCTTCACTTTGTTTTTTTTTTCTCAGTGAAGTGCTGTGCCTGTGAATCCATACACATGTGTAGAGAGCAAGACGAAGCCTAAAAACAGCCACTGAGCTTAAAAGAGATAAAGCCATTCCAGTGATTCAAATACACTTCTGCACATTCTTTGAAGGATTTATACAGTCCCAATCTCATACATATAATCTTCAAAAAGCCAGTGCACTTAAAGCATTGTCTGGTGGTTTGAAAAATAGAACCTTCCTTACTACCACTTCCTTGAATAATCAGGTGACCACACAATGTGGCCAGTGGAAGCCTGGATCTGATGTGGTGAATTTATCTATGGATTTGTAATTAAATGTAATTTGCTGGATCAGAAGTTCGTCTCCAAACCAGATGATTAAATGGGCAGACATGCCATGATCTTCTGATCCCTAACAGCAGGAAGTATTTTGTTTAGTTCTAAGTCTAGCCCAGCTTAAAGCGGTGTTTGCAACCTGTCTTCATGAAACTATAGTTGATGGGGTCAATTTAATTAAAAGCAAAAATAGAACACCTTACTGAACTTTTCCTAATCATCTTTTATGTTAATAATTTACAATGAAATAATTGCCCAGGGTCACCTGAAGCATCACAACAGGTATAAAGTATAATAATTGCTGGATTATATATAAACCTCTCCTGGAAAACCATCTCTAAAGAACATCATATTGGTAACTCTTCTGCCTGGGAAATGGAGCTTAATCTCTCATTATTAGTTCCATGGCTGAACTTGGGTATCACAGTACCTTTTGATCAATATCACCAGTTTATACTAGATCAGTATCATCTGGCTGCTTACAAATTTCCACTGTTTATCATAAACTAAATAATGGTAGAGTAAGCTAGTTTGTCAGGTGACGCATTATTTTATTAAACTTAGTGTCATTTCTATTGCTTAGACCTAGATTTTCCCTTCTTGTCTTAAGTTTGTCATTTCTGGAAAGTATGAAAGATACTGTAAGTATAAGGTTCTTAGTGATTGGGGCATGACAGGGATGTATAATCCTTATAATATAGTGTAATATAAGTACTACATTATAGTAGTATAGTATTTAGTATAATACTATACTAAAAATAAATAACTATAAGTATTTGTAATATAAACAATATAGAGATATTGGTTTAAAAACTATATATACTATCAATCTTTATGGTACTGTACTATACTATGCTAGAAGTGGATCTCATGATAATTGTTAAGTATCCAGACTGCATAGTCTACAGTCAGGTCCTCCATTTGGGTGGGAAAATGGAGAGCCCTGATTGGATAGCTCCACTGACAGCTCCCTATAAAAGGCTGGCTGTCAGATTGGAGAGCTGCTGGAGTCTGTACATGGTTTACAATAAAGAGCTGTTGTACCAAACAAGTCTGAAGCCTCTTCTGTCTCAGAACTTAACACTGGCGATGAGCGTGGGATCTCAGAAGAGCAATTAGAGCTGAAGACACTGAAGACCCAGCCCGGCGGCGAACGATCCACGGCCATTTTTCGGCGGTAAATTCGAACCGTGAAGGCACCGAGATGTCAGTGTTCCACCCGCCGACTCCATTCGACTCCACAAAGGAGAACTGGGGGTCCTACATGACCCAGTTTCGCTGCTTCTTGGAGGCCAACGACCTCACCGGCCTAACCAATAATAGGAAGCGGCCGCTGTTCCTCAGCCATTGCGGCCACGAAGTCTTTGACACAGCTGAATCCCTCACGGAGCCAACACCGGTCGAGACGATTCCGTGGCCTACACTGCAGAACCTACTGCAAACCCATTATGCCCCGGTGCCATCCAAGGTGGTTCGAAGGCACGAATTCCGGCAGAGACTCCAACATGAAGGGGAGTCCATCAATCAATACATGGCAGTGCTCCGGAAGGCCGCCACACATTGCAAGTTCAGGGACCTTGATGATATTCTCCTGGATCAACTCATCTGCGGGGTCCAGGACCTGAGGTTACAACGACGTTTGCTGGCCAAGGCGAACCTGACTCTACAAACGGCCCTAGATGAAGCCAGAGCAACCGAAGCGTCCAACAAGGGAGCTGACACCCTACATTGGTGCCAAGTCCCCCAAGTGCCGCAAAAGACATCCACACCGGTGCAAACCATTGTCACGCATCGCGGGGCATTCAAATGTCATCGCCTTCAATTCGGAGTCAGCGTAGCCCCAGGGATTTTTCAGGGCATTATGGAACGACTATTGCTTAAAATCCCTGGGGTAGTACCCTATTGGCCACCAATGAACAGCAGCTGGTAACCAGGCTGCGAGAGGTCCTGAGCAGGTTCAGAGCTGCTGGCCTCAAAGTAAAAAGAAGCAAATGCCAGATTGGGTCCCAGAGGTTGAGTTCCTGGGGTACCGCATAAACGGTCGGGGGATCCACCCCACTTCCAGCAAGGTGAGGGCCATCCGGGAGGCCCCCACGCCGACCAACAAGACCGAGTTACAGGCTTTTCTGGGTCTGCTTAACTTTTGTAGCGTGTTCCTCAAAGACAAGGCAACAGTGGCTGAGCCTTTGCACAGGCTGCTGGCCAAAAAAGCTACCTGGGTGTGGGAGCGTAAGGAGGCCGCCGCTTTTGCGGCTGTCAAGCGCCTCCTATCTGAAGACAGTTTCCTCATCCAGTTTAACGAGACTCTGCCAGTTGTGCTTGTGTGTGACGCCTCTCCTTTCGGGGTCGGGGCTGTGCTCAGCCACCATCTGCCCGACGGGAGGGAGGCTCCGGTTGCATACTTTTCTTGGACACTCTCCAGTGCCGAACGCAATTACAGCCAGTTGGATCGCGAGGCCTTGGCTGTGGTTGGTGGCATAAAACGTTTCCATGAATATTTGTTTGCTCAGGACTTTGAGCTGGTCAAGGACCACAAGCCCTTGTTAGGGCTAATTGCCAGGGACTGCCCCACGCCTGCCTACCTGTCACCGTGCCTCACCAGATGGACAATTTTCCTGTCGGCTTATTCCTACCACTTCACCCATCGGCCGGGGCAGACTCTCGGACATGCTGATGCCCTCAGCCGTTGCCCCTTGCCGGACCTTGTGGACGACCCCATTCCGGGTGTCCCCATCCTTCTTATTGACTGCCTGGACTTGGGCCTTGTCACCTCGGCTGAGGTGGCTGCCCACTCTGCCAAGGACCCTGTGTTCCGCAAGCTTCTGAACTGGGTGTGGAGGGGATGGCCGCAAGGGCCGGTCAGCCCGGAGTTCAGACCCTATGTCAGCAGGCAGCATGAGATATCGGCGCAAGGGGGGGTTGTTATGGGGGGGGATAGAGTTCTCGCACCTCTGTCGCTTCGAGAGGCAATTCTAAGGGCATTACATGAAAGGCACCCAGGGGTGGTTAGGATGAAAGCTCTGGCCCAGAGCTACGTTTGGTGGCCAAAAATGGATGAACAAATTGAGAAATGGGTAGCTGGTTGCACTCCCTGCCAAGAGTCAAGGGCCGCCCCACCAAAAGCCCCGGCACAGGAATGGGACAAACCCAGAGCCCCCTGGTCCCGGGTTCATATCGACTTCACAGGCCCGTTCCATGGACAAACCTTCCTGATTGTAATAGATGCTTACTCTAAATGGCTGGAAATTGTTCTTATGGGGTCTACCACAGCCGAAGCCACAATCAGGGTGCTCAGGAAGCTATTCGCCACACACGGCCTACCCGATGTGTTGGTTTCCGATAACGGGCCACAATTCACGGCCACTCCATTTGAGGGTTTCCTAGCCGAGCTTGGGGTTCAGCACGCATTGGTCGCCTCGTTCAATCCCTCGAGCAATGGACAGGCGGAACGCATGGTGCGATCGGCCAAAGAGGTACTAGGCCAGCTGGGCCCAGGGGACTGGCAGGCTAGGATAGACACCTTCTTGTTGGCTAAACACATAACTCCTAGTGTAGTCACAGGGAGAAGCCCGGTGGAGCTATTGATGGGCCGGTGGCTTCATTCCAAACTGGATAGGTTGCACCCTAGCTATTCGCAACAAAAGCCTGAACTAGCTGAACCCAAACGGACTAGGTCCTTCACAGTCGGAGACTTAGTTTTCACACAAAACTTCTCCGAAGGCCCACAGTGGTTACCCGGAAGGGTAGTAGAAATCTCAGCCCCCGGTCCTATGTAGTCCTAATTCCAGACGGGAGAAAATGGCGGCGGCATATAGATCAACTGCGCAGCCGCCAACTCCCAAACGCTGACTACAAGGAATTTACTAACAAAGAATTCCAATCCAATTCCCCTACAACTGAAAACTACCCGAGGGAGGCGGACCACTTACTTGGGGAGCTGGAGTTCCAGCGTCGTCCCAATCACAAACTGGTTCCGGTCGACGCCAAGGCCCTGCCTGAAAGCTTCTCGGAGCTTCAACAGGCGGAGCTAGAGAGGGAACAGGACCCATCCTCTCTGCTCAACGCCCAGCCTGCAACTGAACTGCGCAGGTCTTCTAGAGTCCCTAAACGCCCCGCCTATTTACGGGATTACGTATGTAAATAGGTTGGCTCAAACCAAGAGGGGAGGGGTGTTAAGTATCCAGACTGCATAGTCTACAGTCAGGTCCTCCATTTGGGCGGGAAAATGGAGAGCCCTGATTGGATAGCTCCACTGACAGCTCCCTATAAAAGGCTGGCTGTCAGATTGGAGAGCTGCTGGAGTCTGTACATAGTTTATAATAAAGAGCTGTTGTACCAAACAAGTCTGAAGCCTCTTCTGTCTCAGAACTTAACAATAATGATCTTGTTATACATAGTTTTGGTTATCTACAATAGATCCAAATGTTCTAACCAATCTTCATCAGTGGGTAAAGAGCAAGGAATACATTTCTGAATCTGTGGCTAAAAAACAAAATCCTACCATATCTGAATACATCATCTATAGTGGCATATGAGAAATCCATTTTGATATAGTTAAGATTATAAAACTGGATACTGGGAGTTCTAGTCCTATCTTAGTCACAAAGCCAGGTGGATGACTTTGGCCTAGTCACTGTCTCTCAGCCCTAGGAAGCAGGCAATGGCAAGCCACTTCTGAAATCTTTCCAAGAAAACTGTAGGGGTTTATCCAGGAGTCAACATTAATTCAAAGTCATGCAGTTTTTATTAAAAAAAGGGGGGAGGCATTCCTCTTGCCTCCCTTCTCCAAAACTAATACAATTTCCCCAAGTCTCAAGTTCTCCAAAGCTCACCAGGTCTCTTTATCATATTCCATCAAATATACCAAAAAGTCTTGAACATTTTAGGCTGTTCTTCAGAAAGTTCAATGTGAGAAATATCTAGCAAATGACATTTAAAAATTCAACTCCTCTAATAAGAACCAGGGGGATTCATTGGTCTGTCAGTACATAACCTTTTTATAATGGAAGTGGGGGAAGAAAAGCGTACCACTTCTTTAGTGTATATAACTTAAGCACTCTGAAAAAGAAGATACAAAAGTCCAGTGAGGTATTAAGGGAGATGAACCCCTATTGACATTTTCACAAACCAGTGAAACATTAGGGAATTTGTAAGTCAGAAAAGGAGAGTGTCATAGTTAACATATATCATGGGGAAAAAAGGTTCTCAGTGAAGATCAGTTATGTCATTAGAAGGTGTGCTAACCATCTGTAAACTTGGCTCCAGTATAATTCAGCCCAACTACCTCTCTGTTAGCTCAGCAATTTCCCAGTGGTCAGTCTGTCTTGCCATAATCATATGCTGGCGCCATACACATGTTTTTTAACTGTACACTGTGCCTTGTAATGAATGCATACTAAAATACACCACTGCTGCAACTGGGGACAGCTATGACCTCAGACTCAACAGCTCAACAGCATGTTTGCTTATATAGTATACTGATAAAAAGATGCCAGCTTAAATGAACGAAGTGTTCTTCTTTCCCCTCTATCTTTCATAATGAATAATTATATGTTATTATTCTGATTTGTTAACTGGCTTTTGTTGCATTTTTTGACAATTTTTTTTTAAAATGTTGCTCCATATCATATGGGAAAGGAGCTGTTCTTTGCAAAGATGAATTACAAATGAATAAAATAAATCATTCTAAGGATGCTCTTTGATTACAAGGTGAATTTTAAAATTTAAAAATAAATAAATAAATAAATAAATAAATAAATAAATAAATAATAAATAAATAAATAAATAAATAAATAAATAAATAACCAAAACAGCAGATGTCAACAGCTGTCTTGAAGAAATCTGTTCACAATCAAGCCTTGAATTTATTTATTTATTTATTTATTTATTAAATTTGTATGCCGCCCAACTCCCAAGGGACTCTGGGCGGCTCACAACAATATAAAAAACCGTAAAAAAAAAAAAAACCATAATAAAAACAATTAAAAACAGTTAAAAACTCATGCATACCGTTACATGGCCGGACCTCGCCAATTACAGAGGCGAGATCAACGGCCCCAAGCCTGCCGGAAGAGCCAGGTCTTCACTGCTTTCCGGAAGGCCAGCAGTGTGGGGCTGGTCCGGATCTCAGGGGGTAGCTGGTTCCAGAGGGCCGAAGCAGCCACAGAGAAGGCCCTCCCCCGTGGGCCCGCCAGCCAGCACTGTTGAGCTGA
>QLTV01012184.1:5524017-5544353 GCA_003457575.1 Thermophis baileyi | reverse complement strand
GAGCTTGGTGGAAGAAAGCGCATTGAACTCGGGTTTCTTTTGGTGTGATAACTGGAGAGGGAAGGGAAGTTTCTGTGCGTGCGTTGTGTCTCTCTTTTCATTCTGCCTTGGGCAACCAGAGACGTGGGCAGGGGAGGCGGTGATAGAAATGAAGAGGGAAGAGCTGGAAATTTGCGCTATCTACCGTAGAAGGAGCTGCTCAGAAGCACGGAGCAATTTCGCATACTGTTACAAATCCTTCTCCCTTCCTTCCTTCCTCTTTGTTTCTCTTCTCTCTCTCTCTCCTTCCTTCCCTCTTTCTTTCTCTCTTTCTCTCTTTCTTTCTCTCTTTCTCTTTCTTTCTTTCTCAGTCTCTTTTTCTTTCTCTCTTTCTCTTTTTTTCTTCTCTCTCTCTCTCTCACATTCTCTCACACATACCTCTCTCTCTGTCTCTCTCTCTCTCTCTCTCTCACACACACACACACACACACACTCTCTCTCTCTCTCTCACACACACACACACAAACGGCAGAGACTGGCACTCGGGCCATGCAGAGTGGTTGCTCCAGGGAGAGCAGCTTCTCCCGTCCTTCCCAGAGAGCACCTCTGTTGATGGGCTGCTCCCCCCACCACACACACAAAGCCTTTCAGTGCAGCTGAGTGTTTGGCTTTTGAGGCTGGCCTGGTTTCCTTCTCCACCTCGGGGGTGGAGAGTCGCCGCACTCCTCCTCCTGTGGCTCCTGCCCAGCGCTCTCTCTTCTCTCTCCCCTTTGCCTCCCCACACTTGTTTACTGAGCCGAGGTGGCACAGTGGTTAGAGTGCAGCACTGCAGGCTACTTCAGCTGACTGCTAGCTGCAGTTCGGCGGTTCAAATCTCACCGGCTCAAGGTTGACTCAGCCTTCCATCCTTCTGAGGTGGGTAAAATGAGGACCCAGATTGTTGGGGGCAATATGCTAACTTTGTAAACCGCTTAGAGAGGGCTGTAAAGCACTATGAAGCAGTATATAAGTCTAACTGCTATTGCTATTGCTACCTGTTCCGGAGAGCTCCTTCACTCAGTGGTTCCTTTTCTTACCTCTAGGCGGCTATGCCGACTTTGTCCTTAAAGGCTGCTCCGCCCCTTTTGATCTTTCTCTGGCACGGACAAAAGTGACCCTGTGAAGGGACCGAGCCTGCTGCTGAACTTGGAAGCTTAGAGGCTTCTTTTCCACCCAGCCGCTGGCTCAGGGCACCCAAAACTCAGCTTCTGCGCATGCACAGAAGGAAAAAAAACCGGAAAAAATTCCAAATTTTTTTTTCCAAAAAAAAATAAAAATAATAATAATAAAAAAAAGATGGCACCCACGGACTGGCACCGACCGATCCGGTTCGGTGACATCATCGTGACATGACCAGCAGGTCACTACCAGTTCGGGTGAACCAGTCCGAACTGGGAGAAACCCACTCCTGCACTTAACTAGTCATACAAAATTACAACTGTGCATACATTCAAGAAAGCATATACTTTACATCATTAAAGCAGCCATATCAATTTCAAGACTCACATGACAGCTTCAAGAGCTTATGGTGGCCATTTCTGAATGCACATGTATTCTTTTCATCCTTTAGTACAATATCTGTTAGATTTAATGCAATTCAGATTATGAGATTTTATGAGAAATTTAAATAATCTTTTGTTTGATCTGTGATGATCTGTTTACATCCATAAGGTTTACATCATAAAATCATGAACATCCATGGATCAACCAGTCTATTGACAATGTGTTATGATAGGTGGGCAATATTTGGTTGAAAACTGAATTTATCTGTTTTATCTAGACACAAAGAGATAGGACAATGGTGCAAAATGTCTGAGATCACATTATGGTTTGGAGAAGGTTATGACTGTTTGGGGTAGGTGTTTGAGTTTTATTTTGTTTTGTTTTTTTATTGTAGTGAGTCTGTTCCAGTGGTGGGTTCCTCCTGGTTCGGACCGGTTCGACTGAACCGGTAGTGACCCGCTGGTGATGTCACAGTGACATCACGGATCCGGTTCAGTCAGTGCCGGTCCGTGGGCACCACCATCTATTTTTTTTTAATTTTTTCCAGGTTTTTTTTCTTCTGCGCATGCACAGAAGCCGAGTTTCCGGCACTGCGCCATCTTGTTTTTGGCTTTTATTTAAAAAAAAATCAGATTTTTCAGCACTGTGCATGCGCATGCACATGCGCGCCCATGCGGCGCGGCCACACGGCGCAGCCATGCGGTGCGGGAGGAAGCGAACCGGCAGCGTGGTAAGTTAGAACCCACCCCTGGTCTGTTCTAGGGCTACAATCACCCACTGTGTGTCTTTGGAGGAACAAACAGTGACATTTTTGAACAATTGTTGCAATTGAAGCCTCTGTCTCAGACATCATCATTTTATTGTCATGGAGGCTTGCTTTAGATGCCACTGAAATGTGTGTGCCTGCGTGCCTGTGTGTGCGCGTGCGCGCGCGCGCACACACACACACACACCAAGCTTCAATGTTTACTATTTTCAGTTTTATGGGAAAAAATACTCAGTCTCACCACTCAGACTAGAGAAAGAAATCTAGAGTCCTAGCTGCATTCAGATGCTTAAGGCATCTACACTGCTTTGATATGAGAGTAGTTTCACTTTGTGAAATGAATCAAGGATTTAAAAGACTAGTCTTTGCAGTCTGCTGAATGGGTCATCGAACCTTATGGCTTATATTTTGGTCAATCCAGAAAAGCAAGTATACACACTGTTTTCATCTCAAATGGACAGAGGACTGAAACAGTATTTAGGAACAGCAAAAGTATAAGCATGATTTCTTTCTTCTTCTTTTTATAAGTAGTATACTTGCACAGAAACAAAAATAGCTACAAAAGCAATGATAAAGTACAAAAAGAAAAAGAAAAGAAAAAGAAAAAGCAAGGATTAATATATTACATACACAGAAAGAATCTTCAGTTATAGAAGTCTTTGGTTATTAATATGGTCTCCATAATTTACACAGTCTGTATAATGGTAAAATTAAATTACTGAGAACTCAGTGGGACCCCAAACAGCTTAGCAGGTTTGGGATGTGAACTTATTTATGACTATACAATTTTGCATTAAAACTATGTGAAACAATAGCTTCTGCAGAACGGATAAACAATGGTTTTGACTTCCTGAGAAGCTTCTAGCGTCTATGAATAACAGTTTCCACAAGATATCCTGCTGAGTCAGAGTTAGGCTGAAGAATTCTTTCATCATGATAGAATCAACATTTGGAGTTTATTATACTTAATGGATGATGGTGAGAAGATAGAACTTCTCTATTTTGCATCTGTCTTTTGTTGAACCTTCACTATTCAATATTGTGATATTGGAGAAAGGCAGCAATTGCAAGAAAAGAGTAGAAGGAACTCAGCTAATTTAAATAAATTCAAATATCTAGAAGAACCAGTCTGGTCTAGCGATTAAGACACCAAGTTAGAAATTGGAAGACTGTGAGTTTTATTCCTGCCTTAGCCATGAAAGCCAGCAGGTGACCTGCTTGGACCAATCACTCTCCCTCAGCACAACCCACTTCACAGGGTTGTTGTTGTGGGGAAAAATAGGAGGAAGTAGTAGATACGTTTGCCACTTTGTGTTGTTTATAAAAATTAATAAAGGTGGGATATAAGCAAATAAATAAAACAAAACCAGATGGATTATATCATACAGTGCTGAAAGAACTAGCAGAAGTGATCACAGAAACTGCAGTAATCTTTGGCTAATAAAATTCCACTAGAATGGAGGAAAACTAATGCTATCCCCATTTTCAAGAAGAGAAAAAAAGGAAGAGAAAGAACTAGGAAACTAAGGGCCTATCAGTTTGACATCTATAGTGGGCAAGATCCTTGAACAGAGTTGCTGGGAATCAGCATAAAGTGTACATTTTAATAAATAATAATATAGTGCTCAAACAGCATATCTGTGAGCATTTGGATAAGTACGCTACAATAAATAGGAGCTAGCATGGGTTTTTCCTAAACAAATCATCCTAAACTAGTTTTATTGCCTTTGATAAAGTTGCTATCTTATTAAATTTGGGGAAAGACATACTGTAGATATAGTATACCTGAACCTCTGTAAAGTCTTTGACAGAATCTTTCATGAGATTCTCCTTAATAAAATTGGCAAAATGTGGGCTAGTATATGCTGAGTGGAATGTCATGAGGCTTTGACCTTTTTTTTATCAGAGAATTGGGTGAGGGAATTGAGGGGATGCTTATAAAGTTTGCAGATGACACAAAACTAGGAGAGGTAGTGAAAATGAGTGAAAATGAGAATATTCCAAAAGACCTAGACCAGCTTGAGCAGTGGGCTGAAACAAATAAGATAGAAATGTAAAGTTCTTCATTTGAGTAAAAAATAAATAAAAGCATGTGTAGAGTGGGGGAGAGCTGGCTTGGCAGTAATGAATGAAAGAAATCTATGTGTCCTTATTGACTACAAGTTAAACATCAGCCAACAGTATAATGCAGTTGCTAAAAAGGCAAATGCTGTAAGTGCCTCACAAGAAGTAATTTTTTTACTCAACTCTGTTCACTTGGAATACAAAGTCCAGTTCTGAGCACCACAGTTTAAAAGGATAATGACAAATTGTAATGAGTTCAGAAGAGGGCTAAGATAATCACAAGGGATCAGGAAAATGAAGAACAGTTAAAGGATCTAGGTATGTTTACCCTTAGAGAAGGGACAACTGTCCTCAAATATCAGGAAGACTGTCACATAGAAGTTCAAATTAGTTGGTTAAATCAAGGAACTACAGACTAGTCATCAGTAGTCACTTTCTGATTGTACAAGCTGCCTACCAATGAAACAGAGTGTCAGATTAACATAACAACAGAATAACAGAGTTGGAAGGGACCTTAGAGGTCTTCTAGTCCAACTACCTGCTCAAGCAGGAAACCTTATACCATTTCAGAAAAGTGGCTGTCCAATCTCTTCTTAAAAACCTTCAGTGATGGAGCACCCACAAGATCTGAAAGCAAGCTGTTCCACTGCTTGATTGTTCTGTCAGGAAATTTCTCCTTATTTCTAGGTTGGTTCTCTGTGAATTCTCATTTGCTGGAAATTGTTGGACAGTTGTCTGTCACAGATGCTCTAGTATATATTGTATTGATCAAGGAGGAGCATAATAAATTCTAAAGTCCCTACCAATTCTGTAATTCTATGAAGAGAAATAGAAATGAAAAAGATGCTTTAGCTGAAGTTTAAGCTCAAAATTTTCCTGAAGTTCATGCCTAGTTTAATTTAGATTATAGAGGCACTGTTGTAATATGCAAAATAATGTTTATATTCATGTGTTTGTGTTGTGTGTGAGTGAGTCCACATATTATTGGCTTGATCGACATTAGATTCATTAGTCTCATTCAATCTTCATCTTAGGAAGACAATTATTTCTAAAGATATCAGGGAAATTATTCTGATAAAAACACATGTGGGTTCTGCAGTATAATTTATATTATTTAGGAGAAATACCCAAAGTGTTGTACTCAGTATGTAGATAAAATACTAACTGATCTATTTACAGATTTTTAGTGCTTGCAATCCTTGATGTCTTACTGAATATGAGAATCTGTTAGAACACATTTCAGTTCGTATAATTATAATTTATCTGCTTTGCAGTAATCAAAAGAATAGCTTTCATCAATGTATTGCCTTTTAGATGGTTTGAAGATAATTCTTAAAACCTCAGCTAGACTTTACATGTCATTGAATATTATGTTCCAATCCACTTGGGAGACATCGAATATAGAATAGCTATAGCTGGAGTTCCAGAAATAGTGAAAAATTAAAATACGACTTTTTGATTCATAAATTGGACACTTAACAGGTAACCTAGAGCAATGTTTCTCAATCTCAGTAACTTTTAAGATGTATGGACTTCAATTCTCAGAATTCCCTAGTCAGAATGCTGCTTGTGGCATTCTGAAAGTTGGAGTCCTCACATCCTAAAGTCACTAAGGTTAAGAAATATTGACTTAGAGGATATACAAAATGAAACTAATGCCACCCATGAGAATATTCTGCATTTAAAAAGTTGACACAGGCTACTGCATCATATTGTATGTGACCTCAGCAGAAGCAACTACAATTCCAAATTTTTTTATTTTAGATTTACAAAATCATTTTGGAACCCATTTTTTTTTTTAAAAAAAATCAGTTATATGTAGAGTTTGCCACTGAAAAATAGCTCATACATTTTAAACTGACAAATAAAAACAAATAATGGTCTTTATAACTATAATTATACAGAGTGATGTAACAGAGATCTAAAAACTGTGTACTGAAAATGTGAATAAAAATGTTCCATTACAAGGATTCATCTCTTTAACAGAACTCCATTATTCGCTCTGGAGACAAATCTAATTCTTAGCAAAATGATGACATAAGTTATGAGACTCTACTTCTAAATTACAGCTAAGTCTCAAAGTTCTCTGTCACACTCACAAATTTCACTACATTTAATGAATCTATCTTAAAAACTTTGCAAAAGTAGCAGATATTTTAATCTACTTAAAAATCTGTGTCTGAATTCCATTCTTCTAATATTGTCTTTCCAATATACAACAGGCCATATGATGAAAGACAATTATTATAATTCAAGAGATTAATGCATATGTAATTTTTTTCTAAGCTTTTTATCTATTTTCACATACAGGGATGACTGTGAGGGGCTGATTTAAAAAGTCAAGGTGTACACCATCCTAATAAGATTTAGGCTTAACATGAGCAACTTTTATGGAGCTTAGAGGCACTTTTTTTCTTTTGATAAGAAAAGTCCTGATACTAAAGAAGGGCTGTGATGCACTGACATCACTATAGCTGGTAGAATTGGTAGTTTTCAGGGATCTTTTAAGCTGGAATCAGATTAAGCACATATAAAAGCTTACACAGCAACTTTTAACTATCCCCCCCCTCCCATCTCCCCAAAATAATGTCTTTAAAGGTTGAAAAAAGTTCAGGGGATGAATGAAGCTTCTAGGAAATGAAAGACAAAAATGAAAGAAGTTCATCAAGAAGCAGACTGTACATATTCAATCCTAAACTTAATTCTATCATTATCCAATGCTGATAATTGCAATTGCATTAAGCCACTGGGTCTGATATAAGTAGGCACGATTTTTAAGTTTTAGAAGATAAAACATGTTGGAAAGTGACTAAAAATGCTCAATATGTTCTGGTTACATAATATCATTAATATTGGCAAACAAAGTGTGTATCGGGAACTCATGGATATCTCTTTCACATCTTATATTCAGATCACATGGAGTGTCTCCCTAAATTCTATCAAGTTCTATCCTATTGTGTTTGCTTTCTGAAAACATGAATAAAAATTAAACTCAATTCAGATATAATATACTATATGTTGCCCCACATTAGGTAGAATTTCTTTGTGGCATTCTTCAAGGCTTTTTTGCAGTTATAAAAAAAATAAATTAAATCATTTTCAGGTTGATCTTTCACATAAGAACTGAATTATTCCTTTGGGATGTAAACCTGGACCTGCATAATTCATTGCCTAATGTCCAATATTAAGGCTTCCTTTCTTTGGAGAAGGGGATTCATCTCCAACCTTTCGAACAGCCCAGTTTGATCTGTCTTTTGTTTTCTATTGGTGGCACTCCTGCTGATGTCAGTAGTAGTTTCAAGAAAGCTCTAACTTTAAAAAGTTAGGAACATGAGGGTGGCTGGAAGAGGAGGCCTTACAATTATTCCAAAGGGAAGTTGTGCTAAGAAATAATTCCTCCTTCCCCGATAGTCAGTTCCTTTAAAATTGCCAGTTTGATTTTTTTTGGTTGTCACCACACTGTTGTATTCAGTACCCATAGTGCCCTGACACAAAACCACAGCTGGGTGTGTTCCTCCCTGCACTAGCCACAGAACAGGGAAGCTATTTATTTCGGATGCATCCTTCTGCTCTATGACTCAGGTTTCAACTGGAAAACTGGCCACAGCCTTCTAGAAGATCTGAACTGTTGGCATCTTCCCCAGCTTTCCCTAGGACACCTCCCACTTTTCTCAAAGCCAGGCTGTCGTTCCATTCCTGAACACACACAGACACACACTGTTTAATAATAGCCATTGTTACACACAATAACCTTGAAAGTCTGGAAGAAAGGGCATTGCTGTGCTATAATGAGTGTTTGGTGCTATAGCAGGTGGGAAAGGCTTTGGGGATCTGGGCAGATTAGGTGGAAAGAGGGCTCTAGCAGATGTTGAAGCTGGATGATGTATTGCTGTTCACTCTGGGATTCAGACAATACCAGCTCAAATGTAGAACAAGGAAAAGAGCAAAAAAATGGATTCCTCTGATTCAAAATATGCCAGATACCACATCTACTTGAAATAAAATGTTTTGGAGGAAGAGAGGAGGAGGAAGGACTTATCCTTTAGGTTCATTTCTATAATTTTTGGCAGATGCAATGTTTTTTTTTAATGATTGATGCTGATTTGTTTGTTTGTTTTCCTTAATATAGCTGCACACCCTTACAGTTACTGCTGAATTGCCTTTAGAAGGGTGAGGTAGGGAGGGAGGTAGATAGGTAGGTAGGGTGTTTTTTATTGTTTGTATAATGGGTTTTTATTTTTATAAGCCACCAGAGTCACTGAGAATGAGTGAGCAGCCATACAAATTTTCTTAAATAAATAAATAGAGGACATCTTCTTTTTCTCCAATTTTCGCTTTTACAAAAGTTTCCACCTCTCTTCCAAGGATTAGACAAATCTCATTGCTCTCTCCTAAAATTATTTTTATGGTTTCTTTTTCCCTATGGTTGATTTATGATAGTTTGCTAATCCCAGAAACAAAGCATAGCCTCTGAATGTTATCAATAGATTAGATGCATAATTCTCAAAAGATTGAACAACAAGAATTTTAACAGAAGCTCTGACTTATTTAATGTTTTTCTAAGAAATGTAGGCACTATCAATAGTTACTATTATCTAGCTACTCTCACCAGTTTAAGTAATTCAGATAATTGTTGACCATTTTTTGTTTATAACTGAAAATAGACATTAGAAGGTTGTATCAAATGGACATCTGATAATCAGGTTTGAAGTGATGCAAAAAGTCTCAAATTACAAAAAAGAAAGTGTTTCATTCAATCTGTGTTAGAATAAGCTGCCTTGAATACTCAATCGAGTAGAGAGCAAAGATAAATATATTAATAAGTTATATGTAGTTATATGTAATAAGTTATATGTATACAAATCAACCTACATTTTAACATGTCACCAGGATCACACCATTGCTGAACGCGAAAGAAAAGTTCCAGTTTTGATTTCCTTCTACTCACCTCGTCTTCAGGCCTAGTTTTTGAAGAAACTCGGGTTTGCAATTATGAAACACACACACACACAGACACACTCCCCTTTGTCTCCCTTACCCCCACACAGATACAAAGCAGCTCCTCTCAGATGGACTGGATATTCAGATTTGAAAGGAGAAATGAGAATCTAACAAGAATCTTTGCAAAAGTTTATTGATTCTGTGACAGCTAGCCAGATGTCTCTGGAAAACCTACTACTGTAATGTGAACGAAGGCTCTCTTATTGTTTTCCTAGTATCAAGTATTGAAAAGCATGCTGTCTTTGAACATAGTGCTGTTTTACTATGACTAATCACTATTAATAGACTTATCCTTGATGAATCTTTTTAAACTCCTCTGGAAGCCCTATCGGAGGTAGTTTATTATCCCCTAAAACAACCTTCAGCTACAGTGTCCTGAAGCTGCTATCTTAATTTTCTGGCACTGGACTCAATAGAGTAAAAGACAGAAAACTTTTTTTAAAAGAGAGACCTTCCAATCTGTGTTTTTGCCCCAGCAATCTGGAAGAACTTTGGATGTTGCTGTTGCTATGTCACAGGATATATACATACATTCATGTACCAGAATTTGACTGCTAATGGTTGTGCAAAAAGTAAAACTGTAAAGGATTATGAAATCAGGCCTGAAGTCATAGCAGTCTGCATTTGCAGTCATGGGCAAAACCAAAATACAAGAATGTTCACAGTTTTTAATAATGTACAGCATTAGCTGACCACATTTTTATGGATAATCAGAAGGGAGCAATTTCAGAAGGGAACTGCTAACTGAGAGCAACAACCGATGTGGCATAAAATGCCATCTTTGGGGATTATGGGGCATAAGGAGCTTTGCACAAAGCATTTCTGAGCCCTTTTTAAGCCACAGTAACATATTGGGCATGTTCTGTGTCCTTAGATGGCCACATTAAGCAAGTTAATGTGCTCTGCCCTTAAAACTCATAGAACTGATCCGTCTGCTTTAATCTCTGCCCTCAGTTATCTGTAGCACTTCATCAAACTGCCTCCCATGCTCTCTTCTTCTCTCTTCTGAGTCAACATGGATTAGAAAAACTTCAAGGAGACCCATCAGAACAAGTCAAGTAAGCACAACCAAGTTCCAAGATGAATTCCTGTAAATAAATGTAGTTTCCTCACTGCACATTTTATAAAACTGCACACTATAAATGTAAGCTGAAGACAGGATACAGCTTCTAAGCTGAACCATAAATTGTGCTTTCGTTAATAAAAAAAAAATCAAGTCCTAACTTCAGCAATTCTCATTCTTAATTGTAAGATTTAGATTAATAAATCTGAAGTAGAACTTTAGAATAAATATAAAATAAATAAATGACTTTGCCTGTTCCACTTGTATAGCAATATGATGCTTCATTAGTTCAAGTTTCTGGCAGATGCATTGCACTGGTTCAAATCATGTCATATGAATGTTTTGTTTTGTTTGTATCTTGTTTTTTCTTTTTATGTAGAGCTGTCTCCAAAACCACTGTGATGCATTGACATATCTTTACCTTATTCTTCTGAAGTCCTACCTGATAATGTGTACTCATTATCTCTCAAATGGGTACAGCACAGGGGTGAAATCCAGCAGGTTCTGACAGGTTCTGGAGAACCGGTAGCGGAAACTTTGAGTAGTTCGGAGAACCGGTAACGGAAATTTTGAGTAGTCCGGAGAACCGGCAAATACCACCTCTGGCTGGCCCCAGAGTGGGGTGGGAATGGAGATTTTGCAATATCCTTCCCTCAGGAGTGGGAGGTAATGGGGGATTTTGCAGTATCCTTCCCCTGGAGTGGGGTGGGAATGGAGATTTTGCAGTATCCTTCCCCTGCCACACCCACCAAGCCACGCCCACAAAGCCACACCACGCCCAACCCACGCCCACAGAACCGGTAGTAAAAAAAATTGGATTTCACCACTGGTACACCATGCTACTTATCTAAGCTCTTGGAACATGAAGTGGTGGGGGGAAATATAAAAAGGAAATTTTGTAAAAAAAATTGGTTCTGCAGTAGAACCAATACTTTTTTCAGGCTTCCAGAGAAGTCATAAAAACGTGCAGAAATAAGTATCTGAGAGAAATTGTATTATTATCAGAGATAATAAGAGTAAAAATGATCCATTCTCTGTGTACTACATGTTCCCTTTGTCCCCATCTTTTAACAGTATTTATTTCTGGTTTTTTTCTTTATTATTTTAATGTGTACTAATTTGAATGGTTGTAAGCCACCCAGAGTCATCTCTGGATAAGACGGGAGCACATACATTTAACAAAAAAATAAATAAATAAATAAATAAATAAAAAAATAAATAAATAAATAAATAAATAAATAAATAAATAAATAAATAAATAAATAAATAAATAAATAAATAAATAAATAAATAAATAAATAAATAAATCAGGGTTGAATGAGACACTGAAGTTGATAGAATAGAAAGAATGAAGAGATAACTAGAAAACAAAAAAATATAAGAAGAATAAATTCATGAGCTCAGGCACTACTTCAGCTTTCCTAATTATTGTTCATGTTAGCTTTGTTGTATTTCAGCAAAACTTGTGATCCCAAATTGGTAAAGGCAATTAGAACTCAGTTTAAAGTTATCATTGTTTATTTGTATTCTATGCTCTGTCTTCACTAGCTTATCTATGGAGGAATCTATCCATTTCAGATTTTTTTCTGATATTTATCTTTTATTTCCATTTTAAATCTGTTTTATCTTATTCGATATTACTTTGAGGTTTTAATTGGCTTAAGCCTTAACAAAAAAGTCATTTACATCCATGCCCTATATTTAGACAGTTTGCAAGCAAATCTTAACAAAAAAAATCCTTCTTTTGTACTACTACTAATGACCACATTTGTATGCCCCTTTCCTCAAACATAAATATTTTAGTAGAGATGTGCACAAAATAAGAAAAAAATGTTTTGTTTTTGACCTGAGGTTCTAACCAACCATTTTGGAGCAGTCTTGGTTTGGCAGAAATTAAACTTTGATAGTTTGTTTGTTGTGGCTTTCAAATGAAAGAAAATCCTGATAAGGTGAGTTGGGCAAGGCTAGTGTGCATTGTCCTTTCTCTCTCCCACTAGCCCCAGCTGCACCATCAATGTTGATTGCCAGAACATTTCCTTTCTTCCTCCTTCTCTCCTCCCATCCATAATGATTCATCCCACTCTTCACCTATCTCAATATTCCCATATACTACACTTGACCTTAGGCTAAAGGTCAAAAAACACTCCTAATTTTCCCAGTGCTGTCCCTCCTTTCATGACTGCCACTGATGGTACCCCAAAATAATATATCCCAGTATTCTGTCTTCTGACCTTAACCTTCTGTCGTCTTCTCCTCTGTCCCCTCTGTTATATACTGTAAGTCACTTCTATCAATTTTTCCCATTCCCCTTTAAAGAACTTTTTTTCCCCTTGGCGCAATCATGATCTGGTCTATGCCCAGAACAAAACAGAGCCGTTTCAGTTTCTGTTCCAGCCAAACTATTTTTCATTTCAGGCATAAAAGTCTGGAAACTAGCTGTCCTGTATATCGAAAGGTTTGTCCATATAAATTTTTTCACATTGCTATTTTTTGAGTGCATTCTTTATTTAAAAAACTGGATAGAAAAAGAGAAGAAAAGTTTGAAAAGATAACTATGTTTTGGCTCATATTGTAGTTCAAAAAATATAAACCAATCCACGCACAGAGCAGACATCCAGCTCTGGGGAACGGGATTTTCATTCAAACAGGCAAACTCTGCTTTCCCAGATCTACTTCAGTTTCTTAACCATCCAGAAAAGCGATTGGTTACACTGGGGCATGAGAGATAAAATCAATTCTGTTGTAAGTTGACAGACATAACTAAATACAACCAAATAACTTCATGTGACAACAGTTTGGAAATTGGCCAGAAACTATTTGAAAGAGAAATGTAAAGCAAGGAAAAAAAGACAAGGTTTAGTATACTGTATGTTGTACTAAACGTTGCATTGCTTTATGGCAGAAGTGTCAAACTCATGTCGTCACGGCGTTGTCACATGACGTATCGGAACTTTCCCCCCCCCCCTTCGCTAAACCGGGCATGGGCGTGGCCAGCACATGACGCATCTAGCCCGCGGGCCGGGAGTTTGACAGCCCTGCTTTTGGGGGACAACTAATATTAATTTTTAACAGAGTTTTTAAAAAGACAATACGTTACAGTTTTTAATACTGATCCTAGGATTGTGTCACTTCTCAAGTCTTACCAAAGGTTCTATCTGGCAGTTGCAAGTCTCAGATACACTGAATTAATGAGATCCCATTTAAGCAATGTTAAAATATCACCAGCAACTATCATGTTGTCCAGTCTCCTATTAACCTTTCCAGATATGTCATAGCTGTCTTATCCAGAACACTGAAAAGGAATCCATTCCCTATTGATTTTTGAGGTATTTCAGTTTTATTTTAGAAAAGCAGATGAATTGAGCACTAAAGAATGTAATGGTGTAGGCTGTACTTTCAAACATTGCATATCAAATGTTGTATATGATGCGAAGAACAAGGCCGATTAAGCCCCTTGAAAGAAAATTACCCATCATGCCACAGAACGGGCAAAACAGCTGTAGTTAAATTCCACAGGGACTCTGTTACCATGGGGAAATGATGTTAGTTCAAGTTAATGGAAGCCATATTATAGCAGTAAATTATTTTACTGCTAGACTAAGAAGGCCACGGTCAAACAATTGCTTTTCAAATCTACTGAGACCACATTAATAAAGCCATTATCTGAGTACAACAATTTCAAATATGCTCTACAGGGATTCAAGTTTAATGATTTCAGCATATACTGAAGGCCCACTTACAACATTATTCTGAACATCATGGTAAAAAAAAAAAAGTATCCTGTTAAGGTCCCATTGCTAGGTCTTCCCTATTGATTATTCCTCTACCTCTGGCTGTTAGGACTGGAAGATACAGACCAATTACTCCTTTCCAAACTATGGATATCTAAGTAACTGAAACAGGCTACAGTGTTATATACATTTGGAAAGGAATCCATTTTTTGTAGCTAAAGTATCTACAGGATCTGAATAGAATTTTAAAAAGTGTATAGAAATTATTTTAACATAAAAGTAGACTTTTGGAAAGGGGAGATTGGCTATTCAACTATAAGGATGAGGCCTGTTTGAAAGAACGGTTGCCTGTCAAATCCACCTTGTGGATATAGTTTAAACAAAGATGTTTCTTTACCTGAACAAACAAAATTTGATACCAACATAATTGTCATGATCCAAAAGCCTCTCTCAGGAAAGATGGGCACCTCCACTACCTTGTCTGCAAGGCTGTCCTTTCTTTTCCTCATGGGGTTCAAATATAGAAGATTACATGAAAAAAAGTTGATTCCTTATGTACTCATTTTGCCATTCTATCCAGACAGCTGTTATAACATGCAAGGAAGTAAAACTTAGGGCAATAACCTGGAGTAATTTCTTAATACGTATGCTTGGTATTGATAAGGGATCTTTGTTTTAAAAACAGTAGACTTCCATGGATCTATCAGGATAATTTTTTCTTTAGATCTGGTATTTGATTGATTTATTTGTCAAACATGTACAAGATAGCAGGTATAGGTATAAACATAAACATAAACAAAGTAAATACAGATAAATGAGGACAATAGGACAGTAAGACAGGGACGGTAGGCACGCTGGTGCGCTTATGCACGCCCCTTACAGACCTCTTAGGAATAGGGTGAGGTCGACAGTAGACAGTCTAAGGTTAAAGTTTTTGGGGTTTGGGGAGGAAACCACAGAGTCAGGTAGTGAATCCCAGGCATGGATCACTCTGTTGCTGAAGTCGTATTTTCTGCAATCGAGTTTGGAGCGGTTTACATTAAGTTTGTATCTATTGTGTGCTCGTGTATTGTTGCGACATGTGTATTGTCGGGACACATCCTGGAAAAATATAAGGAAATTAGTGTCTATCCTGAAATGGTTGCAGCTTTATAATATTGAAATAGCCATTAGCTGCTACCTCTTCTTACTCACCAAAAGTGGATGGGAAGGGATGAAATGGATGAAGTGGATGAAATGAGGAAGGACAGAGTCACTCAGACCTTTCCATCTTCTGAGATCTCAGGTTGCAAGATGAAGGTTCTGTGATTAGCAATTTGACAACTGAAAAAGGGGTGGGGGGAGAGAAGGGGAAATAGGAACAGCTAACCATGGAGGAAAACATCATGGGAATGCTGAGACAAGCTGCTAATTTTGAAGCAGGATAAAGCCCATGTGCAAGAGCCCATTGTTTAAAATCTACCAAACTAATGGCTGATATGAAACACTGCATTTTGGAAGATATAAGATGATAAACAGAGCCTATGGAGTAAATTGAGTCAGAAGGCTGTCATTCTATTGATTGAATTATAGTGTAGGGATATGGTATAGGCCAGGGGTGGGTTCCAACTTACCTCGCTGCCGGTTTGCTCCCTCCCGCGCCGTGTGGGCACACCTCGTGGGCGCGCGCGTGCATGCGCAGTAACAAAAAATCCAGAAAAAAAACAAAGCCGAAAAAAGATGGCAACCGCATGCACAGTGCCAGAAGTTGGCTTCTGCGCATGCTCAGAAGGAAAAATTAAAATTAAAAAATTAAAAAAAATAAAATTAAAAAAAATCAAAAAAATAAAAATAAAAAAAAGATGGCGGCCCCCACGGACCAGCACCGACCGATCCGGTTCGGTGATGTCATCATGACATCACCAGCGGGCTGCTACCGGTTCAGGAGAACCGGTCCAAACCGGGAGGAACCCACCCCTGGTATAGGCCAGTTTGTTGTAGTAATTATGATACCAGGCTAGAAACCAGGAATGTATAAGTCTCCCATTAGGCACAAGGCCTGCTAGGTGACCTAGGGCCAGTCATTCTCTCTCAGCCCTAAGAAGAAGCTAATGGTAAAGAACTTCCAAAATCTTGCCAGAAATAGCTTGTATAGAATATCATTGTAGATGCTTGAAATTGAATGAACTGAACATCTACAAATATGCCAATCACCAAGGAATCTTAGATATGTAACTTCCTGGGACATTGCTACTTTTCTATTATAGACCTCAAACATGAATGGAGGGCTCACAAAGAAGCAAAGCAACTACTATTGTTACCACCCCACCTAACATTTAAATATAATTGAAAGATTCCCGTCTCCTATAGTATTTGCCTGGTGAGTTCCATCTGGGAAGTTCAGTGAACTCTGGATTCTAAACAATGCCCTCAACCAAGACCCCAGATTTCTTCTGTGTAACAGGTCTGGAATGAAGCTACCCCCCCAAAAAAATTTTTTTTGAATCGCTCCCACTCTATTGGTATTTTAAAAAATCCAAGCTGTCTCTTTTCCCAGCCCTTTGATGAGAACAACTTTTTTGTTTTCCGCTGAGTTTGTTTTCTTTGCCATCATTGTACTTTTGTTTTTTGCTCTTTTTCTGGTTTTTTTATTGCTCTTAGTTTTTAAATGTTGTTAAAAATTAAAAACTGCCCAGAATTTCTGACTGTTGGGCAGTGTATAAATATAATTTATTATTACTTAACATTTCATTTCTTTGATGAATTTTCTCTTGAGTTTAAATTATAAAACTGATAATTTAAGCTACCTTTACTGGGTTATATTATTTTGCTATTCTGTTTTTTTTTTTAATGAATGCAAGTTATAAATATTAAAATAAGCTCTGTGTCCTCTTTTACTTCACTTCGCATATAGGCATGGCATGATTCACCAAGAGAAAGGTGATGATGGTAAAAAATATATGATTGCATCACATAAAGAACTATATTCTATTTGTACAGTATATATCACCACTGACATTACAGACACACAAGATAATATTTAGAGAGAGCTCCTTCTCTTATTTATTTCTAAACAACACTAGGAGGTAACTTAGAATAAGAGAGTGACTTGTGACTGAATTAGTTATTGACTAAGCATAGATTTGAATCTATGTCTCCAAATCTTATGTCTTCAAAGTCCTATATCCAACACCTTACGTTGCATCCATAGCATTTTAGCATTGAAAAGACATAGTTCTGGTAAGCAAGAAGTCTGGGGATACAAAGAAAACAGAGAAAAAGAGAGAGGAGAGGGTGGATAAGAAAAACACTAACTTTGCAGCTGGGTGCAAACAACTGGACACAAGAAAGTATTCAGTGCTACCCTTGGGATGTAAATAGACTTAGAACTGAGGTCAGGTAAAAAGAGTGAAGTCCTGATTTTGAGAACTCTACTTTCTTAATATTAAAATTCATTGAACTCAGTGGCATTTTGGACTGATATTCATAGGATTCATAGGATATTCATAGGAAGAGCCGTGGTGGTGCAGTGGTTAAAATGCAGTACTGCAGGCTACTTCTGCTGACTGCTGCCTGCCTGCAATTTGACAGTTCGAATCTCACCAGGCTCAAGGTTGACTCAGCCTTCCATTCTTCCGAGGTGGATAAAATGAGGACCCCAGATTGTTGGGGGCAAGATGCTCACTCTGTAAACCGCTTAGGGCTGTAAAGCACTGTGAAGCGGTATATAAGTCTAAGTGCTATTGCTATTGCACCAACATTATAGAAGATACTACTTAAGTCCACGGTAAGTGTACAAGACTCCTGCTTGGTTTCCATCTGTTTAGGAATCCTTAAAAATATCTTCAACACACCCAGATTCACAAATTATTATCAGCAATGCCATAAAGATTGGAAGAATACTGTTTTAATGTGAGGCTTGAGATTAAAATCCAATTTCTATCCTATACTTAATTGCTATTAATTAATCAAACATACTATTCAATTATTGCTTTCAGCCTTCTGCAGATCTGCCATAGCCTCTAATTGAGAGCTTGGCTTTCTCCATTTCTCTTTTAATCCTTAATGGTGTTTTAATGTATTTGTAGAGTTCAGCTATATCAGTGTTACTAAAGGGTTTGTTTCTTTTGAAGAATAATAATTTTCCAAATCAGCATTTTCCTGCTGATTTGCCAGCTGTTTCAATAAATACCCATCTTCCAACTTCAAACAACTGGTTTGCTCTCTTACATAAGTCTGCATGTTACCCCAAACTTCTGGATTCTTTTGTCAGGACTATGCAGAACTGAAAGAAGACATTTCATGACTTGCATGCACAACCTTTCTGCTGGGGACAAAAATCTGCACTTTTAAGAATAAAAAAAAAAAATCAAGCCTACGATTTTGCTGCATTTTTAATGTTTTTTTTAAAAAATTCTCTTAATACAGGGAAAATAATTGTTTGGTACCTTTCATTTCAGAGATGACTTGGCTTCCCCATATCCTATCCAAATATGAAAGATACCTTTCTTTATTCAGCTGAACGCAGGTGATAACTTCATGGAGGCAAAAGTCAAACATTTGTTGATGATTTTAAAAAAAGGAGTTGTTTATGCAAAATGGTCCCAGGCAAAATAAAACATGAAATAGCTATAACCTTGTAAGAGGTAAAGCACAGCAGGAAACAACTCTTTCAGCTTTACATTTTAATCAAACTCTGTACTTGATTACAGTCTGAGTATCTTCATTAAAAAAAAATCCAAAGATGTTACAAATTAAGCCTGTAAGTTAAAGTCAGACGACAATTGTAGTAAATGCAGGAATGCCAGGGAGTCTGTTTTATCAAGGATAAGGGAATCTTCCATTCAGTTCACGCTGTAAAAGAACTTAGTTAATTCATACTGGCTGAACAAAGTTGTGAACTGAAAGGCAGTTAGACTTTGATATTTATACATTTTCAATTTTTTCAGTTTCAAAATAATCTTCAGGTATGTATATATTAGTTAAAAAGAAAAAAAATCATATTAGAGAAATATGTTTACAAACATTCAATTGCTTGCAAAAATAAAGAACCAGTATGGTATAGTGGTTAAGGCACTAGGCTAGAAAGCAAGATGCTATGAGTTCAAGTTCTGCCTTAATCATCTGGGAAACCTTGGCCCAATCACTCTCTCTCAGCCCAACTCATCTCACAGGGTTGTTGTTGTGGGGAAAATAGGAGGAGGAAGGTGTGTTGGACCAAAGAGATTATAGCAGATAATCACAGCAATTCAGAAACAGAACAAAATTAAAATTAAGTATTTATTAGTAAAAATAATGACAATAAATTTGTTTGCAAGTTTTGGAATCAAGAAAGTTTATGGTTATATATTGTATTTATGGACCTCTAAAAGCTAAAGGTCTTTGGAATAAAATAAAATAATCATACAATATCCAATATTATGGTATTTATTCAAAAAAGAACATTTATGAATCTATGTATGTATGTCTTCAATCAGCTCCTTCTCTTATGACTGATTATTCTTGCAAAATATGTTTATAAAGGTGGTTATTCTGGAATAATGCTTAAAAGCCCTGTAAAAATGATCAAAAGGAGAAGTTATCTGGGTAGAAATTTATGTCATGTTCAGAAACACATATTCTTTTTTAATCTTTGAAGGCTAAATCCCAATCCTGATTTCCTGCCTCTTAGGAACAGAAGTTGTTGAAATTGGAAACCGTGATCATATTGGTGAAGCTAAACGTTCCTGAGTACACATTCAATTGATCTCATAAAGAAAATTTTATATAACTTAATACATCCTGTGTAGTATAACAGTTAAGCTTTTTAGCACTGGAAACCCAAGTTGGTTCATGTTCATAAAAGCTGAGTGTGTGGCTTTGGGACAGTTACATTCATTCTGAATTGAACTTACCTCCTATGGTCATTGCTGTGTGCAAAAAATAAAATAAAAAATAGCAACAAACAGCCTTTGAAATTATGTTGTAGGCCTCCTTGAACTCCTGACTAAAAGGTGGGATATAAATCTAACAAACATCTGTTTAGATATACAATGCAACTTCACTTGAACTATTATGATAGATTTGGTCAACACAGATCAAACATGATGTTTTAGTATTAGAAAAGGGTCTGTTAAAGTATTAAAGGGCTAAAGTAAATCCCGATGAACACAGGGTACAACATTTGAGGGACTCTGTATCTGAAAAAAAATGTTTTGGAATTAAACTAATA
>QLTV01012184.1:5501289-5517704 GCA_003457575.1 Thermophis baileyi | reverse complement strand
GTGTGCAGTGCTCTATAGCGTCGTTTTGAGGGTAGGAGTTGAAACCCAAAGAACCCAAATGGTGGCGTCCAGGCGGCATCTGGGCGGGTGGGCGGCGCCTCGCGCTACCTTGGTTACCGGCTGTACGGCAACCGACAGGTACAAGCGAACTGGGAGCATTTCACCCCTGATTTGGATAGTTAGGTTTCTTAATTTCAATCCTTAGGAATGAGATTTAGGAGCTGCTTGCACAAGCATTCAAAAGGGCAAGTGATAGAAGTACATAATTTGCATCTTTTGTGTGATTGTGTTATGATGCATGTCTTGACTTTTTTGATATCATTGTAATTCATGATGGATACATAGGAAGCAGTATGAAAAAAAGCAAAACTCACACATGGTCATTTTAACTTGGCTTATGTAAAAAAAAACCCGACATGGTTGCCAACGATGAAATCTATCTGAAATATGGGAATAAATAATTTGTGTGAGACAAGAAATTCAATAATTTAAAATGTCAAATAATACAATCCTAGGTTGAATTTGGTCAATTTTAAAGAAATTCCTCCTGTGTTCAGAAAGATTCATTGTAGTACCTGCAAAGAATTATGGATTCATTTAATAAGGGCAGCAAATGTTGTTGATGACTATTTTGGAGGCAAAGTTACTCTCCACATAGATCAGTGTTTCTCAACCTTGCAATGATGCAACATTAAGATGTGTGGAATTTCCCAGTTAGCATGTTTGCAGTGGCCATGCCTGGTCCTGGATGAAAAACGAATAAAGAACTTCCCTTCTTTTTCTCCCAACTTTGTCTTCTTACTATTTTCTGGTACTCTGGAAAGAAGTGATAGGAGAGTGTTGGGGGGCACAGTGGGGGGATTGGAAAACATTGAATATTTAGAGATGAGAAGATGTAGAAGTAGAATCTTTCTCCTGTTCAGCTAGCACTTTCCTTGCTTTTTCTCATGGATATGTCTAATGGACATGCTCATAGGCTGAACTTGCATAACAAGTTGGCAAAATTAATACATTTTCTTGCTTTCTATAATACATTGAATAAATCAATCAACAAGGATGAGCTTGCACAATGTGCTGAGTAAGAGAGAAAGAGAGTGCAAGAATGGTAGGAGCAGATGAGATTGGTTGTAGGATGTGTGTAAGTAGCCATTATCTGATGGTTAGCATTTTGTGAAACTGCCGTCATTCCCACTCACATTCTGCTGCTTTTACCCAGCTGCTTATAACTCAGGGAGATATATTTTTCTGTCTTATTTTTACAGGAAGCACTAAGGGTTAATTGTGGAAATGCTGCCCAACACAATTTCAAAGACTGGGTGATTGATTCTAAAAAAATTCACACTGAGTTGTCAACAGGCATTAGACTTAGTACAGTACAGTTATGGAGATGTGTCACCAGTATGTATTGGCAAATGTTCTGAAGGGAGCAATTTTCATTACTTCAAGGGTTGAACTGGAAAGTAATGGTAATTTTGAAATACAGTTTGGTATTTGTGCATGTTATTTTCTGAAATATTGCACAAGTTCAGACAAAGGCTGCATTATATTTCTGCCTGAGAAGTGAAAGGTCTTGATGAATTTTAATTGAGTCAGAAGTACTTCCTGCAAATTGTTGGTCAAATCAGAGGAAAGGGACAGCAAAGGAGCTACAACATCTTCCATCTTATGCTGATCAAGTGAAAAAGTTCATGCTGCGTATTTTACTTTACAGATCACTTCTGAAACTATAAATCTACAGGCTATGTTTCTGCAATCAGTGGTAATAATTATGGCAGCATAAGGTGGCAATAAGCTATATTTTTATTACAAAATAGGAGCACTTTACAGATTAAAAAAGTATAATTATAAGATTATTGCTAGAAATTTTAAAAACACTGTTTCCTACTTAGTCTAATTTCAGTATTGATTTGTGTAAAATTCATGATAAACAGCTGTTTTATATGATTATATATTTTTTATTTTGACTGTAAATTCATGATATTTCTTTGGAAGTAGTTAGACAATGATTAACAGTCAGGATGGAAAAGTTCCAGCCAAATGGGTAGGAATAAGTTAACACTCTGAACTTGCAAGTCAGCTCCTGTGTTTAGTTTTCAATTTACCTGGCTCCCTCCTTTATTTCTTGGCTATTACAAAACTATTACATGAATTGGTAAATAGAGCCAAGTTTCCATTTCAGCACAAAGCCAATTTCTGGAAGCAGTTTATGGCTATGATCGTTAATCTACTTCCTTATGAGCAAACTCTTCAGGATATTCGAAATAGGAACCTTATTTCTCAAATTGTTCTGTAAATGGTCCAATCTGGTCCAAGAAAATATGGAAACCAACCAGCTTAAATCTGGGCAAAGTATAGAAAATCAGAGCTGGATTCCTACTACTGGAGTCTAAAAAAACAACCCACATATGGTTATAGATGTTTTATTTGACACCAAATTCAAATGGAATTTACAGGAAATTTATGAGTATACTAGATGTAATTGGTTATCAATGCAGGAATTTATTTTTTTAGCTATGATCATTTGAAGCTGCTTTCTCTCTTGCCCCAATGAACTTAAATGTTTACTGTTTGGGGAGTAAAAGATGGTAAAATTTGCTGTGATAGGAATAGCAATTTCAAACGGCAGAGTTTTGATAAGCAATATAATTTTTAAGTGATTGTTGACTGTTAAGGTTCTTCACCAATTATTAGTTCTCCCTTTAAGCCACTGCCTATAACATTTCTGATTAAGGATTAAGTCCATAACAAGCAAAACTTCAGGATTTAATTTCTTTTCCAAGCATATTGTCTTTTCTTTCCTCCACAACCTGAAAACTATACAATATGTAAGAAAGACATGCAGAGATTGCATCATGATGAAACCATGAAAATTAATATTACTAATTAAATGAACATCTATTGTCCCTGATACATTTCAGAAGATGTGCATATCCACAGCACTCCCATCATAACATTCTATGATTCAACAAGATATCTTGATATGGTGTGTGTTTTTTTAAGTAAGACAGTATTTGCTTAAAGAGTTGCTGAAATGAACATTTGATAACTTTCCAAGATACAGTTAAGATCAGAGCAATATTAACTAATTTTAGTAAAGGCTTGGAAATGTTTAAGGAGCTGCTATGACTCACCGAAGATGCTATATAAAGAATCAGTCTTGTTTATATAAAATACTTGCAAGTGGGAACTAGGAAAAACACTTTTTTCACAACTGAGCAATTGTTACCTTTTAAATGGCATTGGGTGGGTGCAGCTATGGCTTATACTCAAAGTAAATGTCATCCAAATCTTATATAAATAAATTTGTGCCCTCTCAGAGGCTTTTTACTTGGCATCCATGTGTCAAGTTACACATTCCCACAATGATTAGGTCTGAGCAAAAAGTGTAGTAACGAAAAGAGATGGGGAAAGGAAATCCCACGTATGTAACATTTTATTCCTTCTTACCTGATGACAACCAACATTTGAAATATAAGCTTTTTTTCTGTAATTAGGCATTCTACTTTGAACTGTGACTGTAAAAAAATTCTGCCTTGACTGAGGTTATTTCAGTTATTTACTTGACAACCCATACCATATTAAAAATTGGAAAATAATGGACAAAGGGAAGTGCTACAGGAGAATTAGTAATAATTTATTAAATAAGACTGATTAAAGTCTTATATTTATTATTATTGGATCTGCAAGAAAATGATACATGGGGGAGACTTCCCATTGCAAAATCCAGCCACTTTATCGTGTTCTCCTTTTCTCCCCCTGGAGTTCTGCATGAAGCACCAGTTTATCAGCATGCCATGATTACATTTAGCAGCTGTCAGAAATTGTGCATTTTCTGCCCATTTTAATTCATATAGGATAATATTCCTTTTAAAAAATTCCTTTGCAATCCATTACATTTTTTTTCACCCAGCAGGTCTTGCATTTTTGAATCACCATTGCAGTTCTAAACAGCCAAAGGAATGAAGGTGGGGGCAGGGAGCGTGCAGTTCTACTTAAATACTGATATATGAACATTTTCTTCCACTGGAGGAAGAAATTGATTGCCCTCCCTCAAAGGGTCAAATAACAAAAATATTCATTGTCTCTGGAGATTCTCAGTTATTCAGGTCATCATTGTCCCAAAGGTGCTTTTTTTAAATGGCAAATGGACTTTGTTTTTTCTTGAAGATATTTCACTTCTCATCCAAGAAGCTTCTTCAGTTCTGATGAAGTGAAGACTCAGAACTGAAGAAGCTTCTTGGATGAGAAGTGAAACATCTCATAATAAAGTTCAGTCACCTTTTGAAAAAGCACCTTTTGGACAACAATATTCATTGTAATTCAATAATGATTTTCTCTTCCTTATCATGCACCTACCCTTGCCTTTCAGATGTGTTCAATCTAAGTATATAGCACAGGGTGGGCTACTATGGCCCCTTTAGGTCCAGTGGACTTCAACTCCCAGAATTCCATGCTGGCCCTAAAATCCACAGGTCGCAAGGGGGCCATAGTTGCCCATCTATGATCTAACAGTTATATCTTGATTTGTTTTTTCTTTCAAATTCAGCTGAATTTTTTGGGAAAAAGTATAGAACATCAGAACTCTCTATATGCCAATTATCAGGTTATGTCTTTGAAAACTGAATGGAATGGAGCCAAATTTGATACTGAGGGAGAAGCTGGCAAAACAAGGATAAAGTCTGAGAATGGGTTGGATCTAATTTGGGGTTATGATCAATGGGCCATAGGAGTGGTATATTTTTAATATGGCATACTGTATTATTATTAAATATCCTCCATTTAGAAATCTGCTATAAATTCCTATTCCCTATTCTAAATGACATTTGGAGATTCCTGTGAGTTGTTAAGAGTTGAGTGGCATACAAAATTAATACATTTCTAGTATTAATATTTCACTGTTCTTTTTTTTTTTTTAGAAATAAGTTAAAATGAAAGTATTTTAATCCTGTTAGCTATTACAGATTATAAGAGCCAGATTATTGAAATCTGGTTCAGAACACATTGTCAATATCTTGGCGAGGAATCAATTTCTAATTGTTTCTTGTACATAAATGTTGACATTTGATGAGATCAGTACTTGTCTTCAATTCTATCTGTTAATTAGCTGTGTCCGATTATGTAGTTTTGTCTGGACCGGACTGTTGAAGATCAGCCAGTGAAGAAAGGATATTTTTATTTAATTCATTTTTCACATTTCTGAACCATCCATTTCCTCAGAGGACATTTCATTCACTTGAGAAATTCCAGTAAAACCAACCTGCCTATTCAATATCTAAAAATTATGCTTAAGCTTAACTTTCTGTGGACAAAGGTCCATGAGAAAAGGTCACAGAATAATGGAAGACCTTAACTGGACTTTAGTTTCACAAATTCATAACTTCTAGTGAGCAGAGAAGTCATCTTAAATAATATGGGTACTCAGAGGAAATATAGATGACCCTATCATATCCATCAAAAAGGAACAATACCTTTTCATAATTCTTATGTGATTATAGCAATTTCATAGACATCAAATTTTGAAATAGTAGCCTTAAAAATCAACCCATTACAGTGAAAATAAATTAAGAGGAAAGCTGGACTTCACGCAAAACAAAGATTTGTCAAAGCAATCTCAGGAAAAAAAACTGTAAAATAGAACACTTTTTAAACAAGTATATTTATTTCTCTAATTCCCTTCAAGCTTATCTCATACAATTGATATTTGTTGGAAAATTATATAATACCCTTCTTTTAATATAGAGACTGCTAAATTTACATACATGTTTATGTACTCTGTTTCTAGTGTATCAAAGTTCCATATAGGCATCAAAGAAGTTTCTTGATTTATATCATGGCCCCATAACCAACTTTCTTTGCAGCATTAAACCCATTGAAATGAGGAGATTCCACAGGATTCCACAGGAATCTGTGTTTCCTTGTTAGTTTTACTATAAATGTCTTGCTTAAATAGGAATATAAGGACCAGCATGGACAATGTTTCAAGAAACATGGAGAAACGTTTCAAGCAGAACCTTCAATTGCACATTTCTTTGCTCAGTTGAAATGTCTTATTAAATAGTGTTCAAAGAATAGAGACCACAGAATCAATCTTGACAGATATTCAAAGTGTTTTGTAATAAACGCTTTATAAGTTACAATCCAAATGAAGCAGGGGTGGGTTCTGGCTTACCTCGCTGCCGGTTCGCTTCGTCACGTGCCGTGCGGGCATGCGCGCATGCGTGGTGCTAAAAATCCAGCTTCTGTGCATGCGCAGAAGCAAAAAAACAGCTTCTGCGTGTGCGCAGAAGCAAAAACCAAGATGGCGGCTCCTACGGTGCCGCCGAGCCAGTTCGGGGGCGTGTCCAGCTGGCCATCGCTGCCAGTTCAGCGAGCGGGGGGAAATTCCCACTACCAGTTCTAAAGAACCGGTCCGAACCAGCAGGAACCCACCTCTGAAATGAAGTGCAAGATGAGATGATTATACACAAAACTAACCCAACTTCTACACTCTTTGAATTTATTAATTTATTATTTTAATATCTTTGAGAGTCAAGAATACCTATTGAGAGGGACATGTCCCTACTGTTCTTCTTAGAAAGCTGAATTGCCAGCTTTCATAAGTTTTAGTTCAGAGCATCAACTTGCTACAGCAAAGACATTTTAATCTACAGTTTAATGCTTTTTCCTTCCCTCCTCCCTGATACCTGATATAAAGTAAATTGCTCTTAGGAAAAAAAAATGGGGAAAATGAAAAAGAAAGAGGAGGAAAAAGGCCTTAGTCATTAACTGAAAGTGCTTTCTTTTTTCTTTCTTTTTCTTTAAGCACTCCATTATTCCCCCACTGGGAAATTTCTTACTTTATTAGCATTCTTTTCTGAATTTGCATTAGCCATACTAAAAATGCTCCAATCCTAATGGACTTTACTATTTTCTATGTATTTGTGGTCTTCTGTGCAGTTTCTCTTGGTTTCATTTATTTTTGCATATTTTCTGCCAGACAGAATTTCATATTTTAAGGAAAGGAAAAAATAGGGAATTGAGGGGCAATCTGCTGACATTTTTCTTTCAGAGTTTGAAGTTCAAATAACATCTGTTTAGAGAAATAATTCACTTGCATGCTTACAAAATACAGATTTAATATACTTATGTTCATATACAATTGAATATTCTGAGATAGATATAAATGTTTGGCTTCTCTAGCAACCACTTTATACTGTCACAAAATAATCAGAAGCAACATCACAACATTAATATTATGGAACCTGCCATTTCTGCTGCTGTGGTCACAGCTTGGAGCGTGCAATGGGAACTCAACAATTCTTCTCTGCTGACCAGAAGAGGCAAAAGTCTCCCATTGAACTGAACTTACTGTATTATTCGGCATAGTAGGATAGTTAATTCTGCAGTGGTTTTAGGTATCAGAAAAAGACAGGAAATAATTAGTTATATAATTTAAAATAAATATGTGATTTAGTTTTAATAATGTTAGCTCTGCCAGAAAGAAATAGAGGCACATCTGGAATAGTCTGGCTCACATGTTGAACCAACTTGGCCTGGTTTGGTATTACTGTATGTATTGCAACCAGAAATAGATGGCTCTGTTAGTTTCACATTTGTTAAGTGCCCATTTTTCTGACCACAGTAATGTTTTGGCACCATTTACATATCAGTTTACAAATTCAGGAAGAAAATATCTACACAAAATGTAGTATTTTTGAGTGCATTTTTTCTACACTTTTCCCCTTTATATAATGCAATTGTGTGGATTCTTTGCCCAGATATATGCATCTGTGTTAATAAACATATTTTATATGTATTCTTCACTACAAGGCATTTTTCAAGATTTTTAACAGTATGGATTTTGCGGTGTTCCAGTTCACCTTTAAGGTTGGAAATGACAGGTTGTGAAAATCTATACAAAAACTGAATGGATTTTTTTTTAATCCATGAAGGGAACGTCTGCCATTTGTTTTCTCCCATCCCACCCTGCAGCATAAATATTCATTTATTTATTTTTATTTAAATCAGTGTATATTCTGTTTCTCTATTCACCTGATAAGTCAAAATGCTAATAAAAAATGTAAAATACAGATTAAAAAAAGGAGAAGAATATGGAAGTTCAGAATGGGCGCTAACATGAATGAACAATTAAATGTTTGGTGAAGGAGATATGTCCTTGAATGTTTCCTCTAAAGCAGTGGCTCTCAACCTTTTGGGCACCAGGGACCAGTTTGGTGGAGAGAGCTTTTTCCGTAGAGCAGAGGGGGTATGGTTTCTCATGCTGCCTGCATCCTGCAGATGGGGCTTCACTTATTTGCACAGTCTGGTTTCTGGCATGCCATGGCCCGGTGCCGGTCCACGGACCAGGGGTTGGGGACCCCTGCTCTAAAGCAGAGAAAAGAAGATTAAATGGATGTCCCAAAGGTGCTTTTTCAAAAGGCAATTGGACTTGGTTTTTTCTTTGACAATGTTTTGCTTCTCATCTTAGAAGCTTCTTCAATTCTGACTGAAGATTAGATGGAGCTCCTGTAGAATTATACAGTCTGAAATGAAATATATAGCAATGAATATAACTGCCTTCCAAGCAATTGACCCCAAATGAATTTTTGTAAGTTGCCTTGAGTATTTATATATAGAGAAAGATTGGTTATAAAATAAATAATAATGCCAAATAATTAAAAGGTGTCTCTGAAGGTCGTAGTCTATCCTGCAAGTCTAGCAGAAACTCAGGATTTAAGCTGTTTAGGGCTTTAAAAATCAACCGCAAAGCATGATTGTATCCAGCAAGTATTTGGCAACCAGGGCCCATTTGTTAAAGTACAGTTAATAATTTTATGTATTTCCTAGGTGTTTACTTTTATACAGTGTAAAACAATGGTACTCTTCCTATTTTCCCCACACCAACAACCCTGAGACAGTGACTGGACTAATGTTACCCAGCCAATTTCTATTCCTAAGGGAAAACTAGAACTCATGCTTTCCCAGTTTCTAGTATTAGCACCTTAACCCAGTGGTGAAATCTACTTCTCTACCGGTTCGGAAGTGCGCACGCGCCACTGTCGCACGTGCTTTTTCATCCTCTGCGCATGCGCAGAACACTTTGTGCATGCACAGAGGGTTAAAAACAAGAAAATGGCAATGTCTGGGCGGGTGGATGGAGCCTCGCGCTGCCACCGCTACTGGTTCTCCGAACCACTGGCAGCCGCCGCTACCAGTATGCCCGGACCAGGCCGAACTGGTAGCATTTCACCCCTGCCTTAACCACTACACCAATCTGGCTATAAATTATAGCCTGTGGCATTTTTCCACTGATTACTATGTAAGGGCATGTTTCCAATCTAGGTCATTCAACAAGGTGACCAAAACAGTCTTGGAAATATGAATGTTCAATGGAAAGTACCTGTGCTCTTTTGGACAGTCAGGTGAAAATTAAAGTCTTCATAAAATATTCATCAATGATAAGGGTAGGTGTCTGATGGATCCCATTTTTAAATATTCTTATATAATGTGAACATCTAAATAACAGAAAGATATATGTAGCGAACACAATACAACTGTAGAGATCTAGATTTTGCAAACTGTAGGATATGTACAATGACCAAAGTAATTATTTTGTTTACTTCCAGTTAGCCTCCCAAAGTAATTCTAGTAGCTGCCACATAAAATAGGGTAATAATGCAAAAAATTATCTATCTGTATAAATGAAAAGATTAACCAAAACAGCTTGTGTAGTAGAAGACTCATTAAAATAGGGTGAGCAACCTGTAGCTATCTAGATATTTTCATGCCAGCTGCAGCTGACAGGAGTTAGAGTTCAACAGTATCTGAAGGCCACATGTTGTCCATCCCTATAATACAGATTGAAAAGGACTTTATTAATTACTGTGATATTTGAAGGAAAGACAAAAATAGTATCACCAGATGCAATAACTGTATCTCATAGGTTGGATATTTTTCAGGATTTCTTAGCATTGTTTGGATGCTACTACAATTGTTGTTCTAGGTAGAGCAGATAAAAGTACGTACATAACTGATCCTCAGTAGAGATGAACTGCTTAGTACTTGCAGGGGAGTCATTAAGAACATCTTGATCCATGGGCTAGATTTAAAAATTGATAATATACAATATTCCAGAAGAAAATGCAGATAAAAGGATGCATGTCCATATAATCATTCAGGATGCCTACTTTTTTAATGGAATAACTCCATATTTGTTTTTTCACTTTTATAGCAATGACTTTTAATTGATTGGTTCTGTGCCATCAAGTCAGCATCAACTCTCAGCACCAGATAAATAGATTTCTTTCATGATAATCTGTCCCTACCCAGACCTTTCAGGTCTTTTAATTGTGAACCCATTGCCATCATGATTGAGCCTATTTATCTTGCTGTCGGTCATCCTCTTCTTCTCTTTCATTCTACCTCTTTCAGTATTAGAAATCTTCTCCAGAAATATGAATCAACTAGTTCTTTGCATAATATGTCATAGGATAATTTGAGCCTGGTTATTTGTGCTTCAAGTGAGAACTCTGGGTTGATTTGTTCAATGATCCATTTGCTTCCCCCCCCTTTTTTTTTTTGTGGCTCTCCATGGTATTCCCAGGAGTCTTTTCCAACATCAAAGTTCAAAAGCATCAGTGCTTTTTTTCATCCGGTTTCTTCAAAGTTCACTTCCATAGAGTGTCACAGGGAATACCCTGGCTTGCACCATTCTGACCTTTGTGGGTATAGACACATCATGGCATCTCAGTATTTTTTCCCAACACTTTCATGGTGGCTCTACCAAGTGCTAGTCTGCAGCGTGTTTTTAACCGCTTGTTATTTTACTGCTGAAGCAGTGCTTTTACACCTCCTTTTTTTTATTATATGGTACATTTTAACAACAACCAAAAAAAAAAAAATTAAAAGGCCGGTTCTTCAAAATTGTAACAATGCCAATCCCCATTTGTTTGATTATGAATGTGGTTCAGACAGTTCTGAGCTAGACAATGCCTTATGCAGAAAACACTGTTGACCATTTTGTCATTCTTTCATGAGGCTCGTTTCCATTATAGAAAGAAAAATGGGAAGGCTTCCCTCTCTCAGCTTCTCACTAGACTTTAATTTGATGAAAGAATTAAACTGATTCCTTTTTTTTTACATGCGATTGAAGAAAGGAGGAACCGATTTAATACAATGGCGAAATATGAAAAGGAAATAGGGGAAGTAACCTTGTTAAATGAAAGGATGCTAAATAATGTAAACTAAAGCTACACTTCCAGATGTTATTAAAATTTCAAACAATGACAGAGTACTCTTGCAGGTACTGTTGGGGAGGACAAGTCCTCACTGTCCTGCCTTTTGACAGAGGAAATAAATCAACCAGCACACTTGAGGATACTTTTCCAGGCTGCACGCTGGGAACTTCATTACACAAGCTGTGCCACATATTAGTATGCATATTGCCACTGATTGGACCTACATTCAAATCCTAGCCTACTTCTGTCACTGTTGTATGGTTACAAAATCTGTTTTGTGCTTAGGTAAATATAATCCTAAAAACGGGAAGGAAGATATTCCTTCAGAAGTCAAGGGTCTCCCCTTCCCAAATATAAAGAGCAGCAGATATTTTCAACTAACGACACGTCTAATCTGTACTAACCCTGCTTAGTGCATGAAATGCAATCATATTACCATGGTTTTCATACCCCCTTTGATCTTTATGCAATTGTTATTATGTTATTAGGGTGAGCTGCTTTTCCAAGAAATCCCATCTTCAGTAAAGAAAGTCTTCCTCGAAAGCTTTTTGCATGCCTGTGAATAGCTATGCTTTAAACCAATTTGTTTGTATTTAATGGTGTAATATGCTCACTTTATGTTACAGCAGACTTTAATTTAGTTTGGCAGTAGTTTTGGGAAGACCTGATAGATGCACTCTAGGGGTCTTTGGTAGCGGTCACATATGGATCTGGGAAAGCAATTGCAATTATGCACCTCTGTTCTTTCATATATCTTCTTCAGGGCCATGAATATGCTGGACACCAATGCTCTGAGCATGACAGTTTATGCAATCTGAGAACGTGTGTCACTGTGTGTGTGTGTGTGTGTGTGTGTGTGTGTGTGTGTGGGAGAGAGAGTCTCTCCCCCCCTCTCAGACAGAGAGAGACAGAGAGAGAAATGGCTAAAGCAGCATTGCAGGAACAAAACAAAAGCTCTACCCCTTTTGTATGCACATTATGATGTTGCACACACATACAAAAGAAGGAGACCTAATGTCACAAAAACACTAAATCCTGCAAACATTCTTGTAAAAAAACCCAACCCTTATTCTGAAGACAGAGTTGTATATTGTATACTGCGGGCAATGGATCACGTTATTTTTACTTTCATAATTTTTTATTATTATTATTTTATTTATTTTGTCAAACACGTATTAGATAGTACATATGAGTATAAACATGAATTGAATACATGAAATGTATACGAATAAAAATAAAAGGGAACATTAGGACAGGGACGGTAGGCACGCTGGTGCGCTTATGCACGCCCCTTACAGACCTCTTAGGAATGGGGTGAGGTCAACGGTAGACAGTCTAAGGTTAAAATGTTGGGGGTTTGGGGATGAAACCACAGAGTCAGGTAGTGTATTCCAGGCATTGACCACTCTGTTGCTGAGTGGTCGTATTTTCTGTCTTATTTTCTGCAATTGAGTTTGGAGCGGTTCACTTTAAGTTTGTATCTATTGTGTGCTCGTGTATTGTTGTGGTTGAAGCTGAAGTAGTCATTGACAGGTAGGACATTGTAGCAGATAATTTTATGAACTACGCATAGGTCATACCGAAGGCGGCGTAGTTCTAAGTTGTCTAAGCCCAGAATTTCAAGTCTGGTGGCATAATAATGCATGGGCATCATACCAGGGAAGTTTTTAGCAAAATGATTAACTTCATATCTTTCTCAGCAGAAAACCTAATCTTGTTGATTTGTTGTATGTCATATAACAGTCATAACAATCTGCTTCTATTCTATTACTTCCTGATGCAAGTTGCAAAGGAAGAAAGACCAAAAAAAAAATAATCATCACTGAAATCACCCTAGGATGATCTGCTGATGCCCTACATTCGTTCACCCATTTTACAAGCTACATTGTACATTGAGAATACAGATAATACCCTTTAAAAATTGTATTATTCTTGCTCCTGAATCATCAGGATTTTTCTCACTTGTACAAATGCTATGAACTATTATGCAAATAAATCCACGCATGCGTTCACATAGTACATACACAGGAACCCACATATACTGACATCAGAGAGGGCAGAAATTATATGCATTTCCAAAAAGAATTTTACATGTGAGACTCATCTTAATGCACTATAAAATACTGAGGTACTAACACAGTAACTAGAATAAATTCTATAATTTCAGTGTGCTTTTTTGTAATCCTTTCATGGTATTTTGAAGGATCATACACTGCAACCATATTCCTCTTCTTTGAATAGTTGCTTAAAATGATTGCTCCACTCCTAGATATTTCTTACACGTTGTAACTGTAATTATCTGCTCCAATCCCCTGCTTACTTTAATTAATGTATAGTTGTTATAGTACAATGTGCTTTTCAGTGTTAGTGAGAGGTAACAAATGGTCTCTCCAAAGGTAACAGCTGACTCTGTAGCTTCAGCTATATTTATTAATGCCACTTTCCCCAGATACAGTACTCTGGGAGAACTTTTAACCATTAGAAATGACACATCCAAGGACTTTTTTTGTGCCTATATTAAAAACATCCTGCTTTTCTATAAATGCAATCCTGGAATACAGGATGTGTTGGAACATAATGCTAACCATGGTTTTGCCTTTTGAAGACCAAATGGCGAGGATTGCTGGCATGTCTGCCTCTTCCTGAGCTGTTCTTTGAGGTGCCGGTGGTCAGAATTAAGCTGAGGCGATGTTGAATATAGATATTTCTTCTTTTTCTTCTTCTTTTCTCTTTTCCTTGTATTTTTCACAAGGCAAGGCCCAGGCTTGGCTGAGAGCTAAGCAACCCAGCTGCTGTTTGCAAAATGAAAAAGAAAGGAAGGACGAATAGAACTATGTGATTAGATAATGTCCTGGGAATAGTGCTATATAATTATGTATCACTGTTTTCTTCTCACTTCCTCTCGCCTTGTTTTCAAAATGGCAGCCAGGCTTTGGATATGCAGTACCTTCATCTATCTGTGAATGGTCAGCTGCTCATCTAAACTTTTCCATTCTTCCTCACTCATCAATGATTTGGCACTTTCTTTCTCACCCAGCACCTTCTTACACTCACCAAAGAATATTGCTGCTAGTTTCAATAACCCTGGTTCAACACAGAATTAAAACAAAGGTTGCTAATGAGAAGCTACCCAAACACCTTAATATAATTGAGAACTGGACTTTAAAAAACCATTTTTCATCCAAAATAATTAATGCCCTATCCCCCCGCCCCCCCCAAAAAAACCTGAGTTCTGAACTTGCTTCAAACAGCATCATGCTTCCAATTATGTCTTTAGAAGTGTGATAGGGTCTGATTCCTCCTACAACTTCCTTTGAAAAACCATTCTTTCTACCTGTCATTTTCCCACCTGCCTATCCCACATTTTTTCCCAGTTTCAGCAGTGGCAGAAAAAAATGAAAGGTTCTTTTCTTCACATACCGTCTTCACTGATCAGTTGGATGTCTGTGTTAATCTTTCTTTTGTAGCACAAAAATACACTTGGAAGAAAAGTATACTTGCTGCCAATGAGATATCTCCCTCCCCCCTCCCTCCCTCCCTCTCTCTCTCTCTCTCTCTCTCTCTCTCTCTCTCTCTCTCTCTCTCTCTCTTTCTCTCTCTCCAAAACATTTGGAAAGTTTGAACCTCAATTTTGAGTCAAAATAAAATAATTGAGGGACATGTGAAATTACAGTACTCATTTTCAATCTGTAAAAAGGCTCGGATGTCTTCTTTCATGACTCATTCGGTGTTCTTAAGTAGTATATCTTATGATTCAAGCACATTATTACTGTGAGCAAGAATGCAAAATATATTGTTCCTGTCATTTTTAAACTAAACAGCTCAATTAGGGGACAGGATGGTTTTTAGATTATCTTAAATTGCTTATAAGGTAAATGGAGCACAACAGCAATGAGATACTTCTGTTGTTATTTCAGAGTAGTTGAAAACATCCAGTACTTCACTAAACTGCAACAACAAGAAAGAAGAAAACTATGTCAACTGTTTTAGCACCAATATTTCATGAATTCTCTTAGACAACAATTGCTGTCCCTTACGAATCCGTTCCCCAAATGCTGAAAATCATATACAAAAATGCATCCCCAGAAGATAGTTTAGACTTCAGATCCCATAACCTCTCCCCAGCATGGATGATGACATGGTATTGTCAGAATGGTGGTAAAAAGATATCCACAGGAACCCAACTCCCTCTCTCTATAAGGGCATCTATACATCCTAACACTACAATGGATGGGGGGGGGAACCCAAGGCATATACTTTTCCTGACTTTATTTTAAAGCCCACCTATGGTGACAAGGTCCATAGACTGGCATGGATTCCATTCTCAGATTGACAATAGAAAAAGGTACACTCTTGGCCTACTCTTGCTGAGGAAAAAGCTAAAACTATCCCTTTCTAGTTAGAAGAATAGAAGTTCTAAATGTTGACTAAACTCATATATGAGCATAGGAATCCTGCTGAGAATAGTTAGGAAAGAATAAAATGAGAAATAAAAACGATATTGTCATGGGATTTTATAAAGACCTCCTGAAGAGGCAAAAGATATGAATGAAATCTTAACTAAATGAAGTGAAACTAAATGATGACTAAACATTGAATTAAGAATGAAATCATGGCAAAGGTAAATTTCAGCTATGTTGACATCAGGACAAAACCCAATGGGTGGAAACTAATCAAGGAGTGAACTAACCTAGAACTAAGGAGAAATTGCCTGATAATTAGAACAATTAATCAGTGGAATGACTTTCCTCCAGAAGTTGTTGGTGCACCAACACTGGAGGTTTTTAAGAAGAGATTGGACAACCATCTGTATGAAATAGTATAGGTTTTCCTGCTTGAGCAGTGGTTGGACTAGAGACCTCCAAGGTCCCTTCCAACTCTATTATTTTGTTATTTTTCTGGAAATCTAAGTCTGCCAATGAGACACATTTTGAATTCTTATGCTGATGACATCATTCTTCAGAAAGTGCTATCTAAGGCTAATCTGGGGGGTGAGGAAGGCCTGCATATGAAATGGGAGAAGGGACATATGATCCAAGAAGGATGCAAGGCAGTCACCAGAAACTGCAGGGCTTGTGTTAGAAAGGCTAAAACCAGGGGTTCCCAAACTTGGCAACTTTAAGACTTGTGGACTTCAACTCCCAGAATTCTCCAGCCAGCTAGGCTGGAAAGAAACAGCTTATAGATGTTGAATTTTTC
>QLTV01012184.1:5462478-5484774 GCA_003457575.1 Thermophis baileyi | reverse complement strand
GATGATGTTGCAGGATCCAATCTGGGTCAGTTATCAGGACCAAACTTAATATTATTATTAAGTTGAGATGATGATGATGATGATGATGATGATGATAATGATAATGATAATAATAATAATAATAATAATAATAATAATAATAATAATAATAATAATAATAATAATAATAATAATAATAATAATAATAATAATAATAATAATAATAATAATAATAATAATAATGATGATGATGATGATGATGATGATGATGATGATGAAGTGGTGGCTGTGATGGAACTGCAGCCACAACACTTTCTCTAGGGGTGTTTTGAAGCTTTGATTCCAATGCATTAATGCTAGTGACCCAATAATTTCTTCATGTTAAGGGTTTAGTTAACAGTACCTTATTGTCCTTTGAACTAGAAAACTTGTTAAATAATCCTTCATTCAATTAAACTTACAATGAGACAAAAAAAATATAACTAATTATTAATGAATAATGAATTAATGAATAAGCTCAAAATTATTAATGAATAAGCTCAAAAATTCCTTAAATGTAGCTCAACTAGTATTAAATACTTACCACAACAAATCTGAATGGACTATTTATAATACAATTCAACATACTTAAGAGAAGCGTTGATAAAGAACATTTTGTATGTGAGTGTGATGGGTATGTTTGTCATGAAGTGAACATTTTTGAATGGTCCATGTATTTTCAAATAAGGAAAATTCTCACAGTTAATAGAACTTAGCTCTTATGTTTCTATTTGTTTCTATTTCCATATAAAGGTAAGCAAAATGTACAGTATATAAAGAAATGTTTCAAAAAGGTAAGAGGGAATTAAAATATGCAGTTTTCCCTACTAAAGAGCTAAGTGATTTTGACTGAATAGGGCTTTTTGGTGGTGATGTTTTTAAGTTACTTTTACCTAGTGTGTTAACTCTACACTGTTCTAATATTTTTTTTTAAAACAGAGCAGTATGGAAATGCTGTGAATTAAATAAAATAAATAATAAATATGTAATTTCTTTTGACATTTTATTGATACACAAAATGTTGTTTTCCAAAACAGAAATGTTGAAAAGATTGCAAATGAGTTGAGCAGTTTGGAATATATTCTCATGAGTGACCTGATTCATTAGGAGAAGATGTATTTTCTGTTCCTCTTTCCATCATTGTGTGCAGTCTAATAAAATTTCCTATGCAGGACTCTTCAGAGTCAATTTTGGAATATAATGGAGGACAAGAAGAAGGTAAAGTATCATTGGACCATTTGATTTTACACTTTTTATGGTACAAGAGAAAATATTTTTGGTATTTAGAAAGCACATTGGATTTTGAATTTTAAAAGTTTAGGGTTTTTTTTTATAAGGTTAGATAACTTTTAGGAAATCCTTTACAATATTACAGGACTTTCAAGAATGTAGTGATGCTTGTCATTCAATTTGAGACAATATATTTTAATAATAGTTCAAATATTTATGTTATAAAGATCCTAATTTCATCTTTTTCATATATCAAAGGATTCAGCTTCTATTATTAACCTATCATTAGCACTGAATAAAATCCAGTTCATAATTTTAAATGTTATAAAATATAATCTTCCAACATCACTATAATTTTATTTATTTTAAAATTAAATTTGGGGTAAGTAGCTATACTGCGTCCTTTGGAAGGACAGCATTGGAAAGCTGGGAAGGACATTAGAAATGGAGGAAGTTAAAGACATCTGATCTAGTGCCACAATACTATGTTGTGAGCATCACAGCTCTTGAAGCAACTTTACTCTAGTGTTCCACAAAGAGAGGGAACAGAGGTTCCCTAAGATGTTATCTTTTCTCCAAAGTTTTCTCCAAATATTCATTAAATCAAGCTTCATTCTCTAAGTTATCATTCCTCTAGAGCTTTAATGATCAAGTTGTATGAGTTCTGTTCTCATTTTTGTTTCCTTTTCTCCCTGCAAGGGATGGATACAATCCAGATTCTTCTGTTTCTTAATATATTTTTGTGAGATGGTGTATTAATAATAAAATTATTCATTTTATGAAGCTCTACTTGTGTAAGTAGAGTTCTACTTATGAAGATGCCCAGATTGTGACTCAAGTAACATCAGATGTTTTAGTGAAATGAAAATACATTACCAGATTATTAATTATTTTCCAAGCAGTTTCATTTTCTCAAAAGTACAGAAGTACGCAATATGCATTCAATGCCAAGTTTGGTTTGTCTTTCAAATGAAAGGTTATGAGAAAACATATTTTTACATTTCACTGTGTCATATTTGGCTGATAACAGCTGGGTTCCCATATGCCAACTCTACCTCTATATGTACTCTGACAACTGTATTATTGGGACCTAAGAACATCAAGCAGAACATTAACGGAACACATGCTTGTTCATCCATCACTTTGGTAAATGCTTTCTACATTTCTCAGTGCTACCTAACAGCCTTTACACTGGAGAATCAGCCACTTTCTATGTAAAAGAATAAACAGTCACAAATCTGACATCCTAAATGTTAGAACTGGGAGTTTTGTAAACCTCTGATTTTTAACTATTTAATAGCAATAGTACGTAGCAATAGGACTTAGACTTATATAATCGCCCCATAGTGCTTTACAGCACTCTCTGGGTGGTTTGCAACATCAGTTTATTGTCCCCAACAATCTGGGTTCTCATTTTACTGACCTCAGAAGGATGGAAGAGTGAATCAACCTTGAACCTGTCAGGATTGAACTCCAGACTATGGGCAGAGTTAGCCTGCAATACTGCATTCTAATCACTGCACCACCAGGGCTCTTTAACATAGTTAAAACATTCTATTTCTTACAGTAAGGTGGCTCTACCTGAGAAGATAGATTATAAAGACCAATTAGATCATGTTATAACTGAGTTAAATTCATCAGAAGATTTAATTCCATTTGTCTTGGATTTTTGAATCAAGGATTTTTGACACATTACGCTTGTCAACTAGCCATTCAAAACTGAAATGCCCACATTAAATGGTATGAGTGTTTCATATTTAGTCATTTCCAAAGCTTTTTAACATCTCATTTTACCATTCTCCTTTCTGTTTTTTTCTCCCTCTAAATTAGATAAATACAAGTAACTATATATAAACTTTCTTGACACTATTGATTTCTTGAGATAAAGAAATTTTCAGGAATCATTGTTTGTTTGTTTGTTTGTTTTTATTTAGACATTTTTACTGTGAACACACTAGTCCACCCATCTACCAATACACATACATTCTACACATATACTATAAATACATACATACATACATACACACACACACACACACACACACACACACAAACACACACTTGCATACATTCCACTTGTTGGGAACATACTAAAGCAGCTATGGTCTGTCTAGGTATACTCTACAGGTGCACATAGTCCTGGGTAAAGATACCTTTGGTTTCAGCTATTCCTGGCAGGTATTCAATGTGCTTCCAACATGTTATTTATTTATTTATTTATTTATTTATTTATTTATTATTTATTCTTTTCTTTACACAAACTTTATTTATGATTTCTTCTAGAAAGTTTGTTTTTAATGTCTCCCAAGCACAAAAGCTATTTTTTCCCCTTTTCCTCATCCTTACAAGTGTATGCATTTACTTTATTTGACAACTACAGTATATGTGATCCATAAAAATGTATAATAAAATGAAATAATTTACTCTTTAAAGCACCACAAATTCTTGTTTACTTTATTATTTACTTTAAAATGTAAGGTGTTTGGGTTTTTTATTTGCAAAAATAAGATTGCTGAAACAAGCATAACTCCTGGCACTTCTCCAAGTTTTGTTGACAAGCAGCTCTGGTCAGCAGAGAAGAATTCACAGGTATTATTCAGTGACATCAAGTGGAGTATAGGGTTTATATCCTATATATAGAGAGTATTGCACTGTTAAATATATTTTAAAAAGTTCTCCCTCAGACTTGATTTCCTTAATGGCCATTTTAACCAAACTCTCCCAACCAGATGAAAGTAAGTCTTCCCCTGCATCAGGGTCTTCGCATTGTTTCTAGCTCCATGAATGAAAATTGGTTTCACTAAGAATTAACAAATTGTTTCAAAAATAATGTTTTGATGTTTTCTCTCTTTGGGCTTCTATTTTAAAGCTTTAGGTTCTAGTCTCTGCTGTTTACTTAAAAGTTCGCCACAATTTCTTGGCAAGGTCTCCTAATCTTCTGAGCTAGTGACCAGGAGGTTTTTCTGGACCAGAAGGCTGAGATTTGTGTTCTTTTCCAGTTGCTGTGTGTAAGAATTGTTGATTTGAGTACACATAAGAGATTGACAAAGAACAAAGAAATATATATTTTTGCTTTCATTGTTGTCAATCAATTTTTGCACCTGACGCCTATTCTGTCTCCTGCCTTCTCATTAGACATGCTACCATTACTATTTGTTGAATTTGGACTATAAGGTTTCCAAATTGCTAAGTCAAAACACTTCAACAAGCTGAATTGGATTTTTAAACATGACACTGATACTATGGTCCTTTTCTAACAGATCTGTCCCCAAATTAACTCTCCCTTTTCGATTTGTATTAAATTGCCGGTCTGAAATCTCCTTCTCAATGCAAGTTATTGTAACTAATTCACATAGAATTTAATTACACCATAGTAATACCAAAAAACATAAATAAGTGCATAAATAGATGGTAGCTTCTTCCCCTCAAGAAATAATGCAGAGAGCATAATAGAATCTGCGAAGAATCATAGAAGAATCCAGGTCTTTACCTTGGCATATCCATGTAATGGGATCTCAGGTGGAAAGTTTGATTACTAAGATGGCACTTACCTAATTAGATTAGTAATTTCATTCAGTGTTAGGTGACCCCATATGTTTACATTTCAAGCCTCTTATACTTTAGATCATTGACAAATACCACTTCAGTCCTCATCATCTGATCATTTATGAGCTATCTAAAGTTTGCTTGGTTCCACAGTGTATCTTCCACATCTTCTTCCTGAGCAACTGCAAGGCATATTATACATAAATGGTTGCATATTTTTTCTTCCATGGTTGGTTTTTTCCAAAGCAGTTTAGAAAAGTGGAATATCGATAATAAAAAATGTCACATGTGCACAAAGGTAAGCAATCTTCTGCAATGCTTACATTACAGACCAGGAATGATTGCATCTCTCAATTTTGATTTAATTTTGATTTACTTTTTTATTTTTTATTTATTTATTTATTTTCGTCAAGCATGTATTAGAAAACAGATACAAGTATAAACATGATTATGAATATATGAGATGGATACGAATAGAAGGAAACATTAGGACAGGGACGGTAGGCACGCTGGTGCACTTATGCACCAGCTGTGTGTTGCTCCCGGTTCGGCCCGGTTCTATGAACTGGTAGCGGTGGTGGCAGGAGGCTTCGCCCACCCGCCCGGGACGCTTCTGCACATGCGCAGAAGCGTCTCGCATGCGAACTGGTAGCAACGGGTTTTAGAACCCACTACTGTTATGCACACCCCTTAAAGACCTCTTAGGAATGGGGTGAGGTCTACAATAGACAGCCTAAGGTTAAAGTTTGGGGGGTTTGGGGAAGAAACCACAGGCAGTGCACAGGCATGGACAACTCTGTTACTGAAGTCGTATTTTCTGCAATCAAGTTTGGAGCGGTTTACCATAAGTTTGTATCTAGTTATTTTTAAAGACATTATGTAAGAAATGCCTTATTATTAGTATGGGAGAAAGTTAGAGAGAAACATTACTTGAAAATACCAACGTGGCTTTCGACAATGGAAGCATTAATACATCCAAATATGATTAATATGGGAAATGATATAAAGATATCTTATCAGGGAAGGGGGAATTGAAAAACAAACAAGAATTAGAAGAACAAGGGATTGATATGGTTTGGTATACACAATTGCAAATACAATTGAGATATGAAAAGATGCTAAATTATATGGTTTTTATTTGGAGATGACAGAATTGGATGAGATACTCACAGGAACAGAAGATCGAATATTAAAAAACTGTATAGTTATTTACTTAGTATTAAATTAGAAGAAGAACAAGTAAAAGAAACAATGATAGCATGGGCAAAAATTTTTGGATATACGATAGAGCTAGATAAATGGCAGCAACTATGGGAAAGAAATTATAAATTAACAATGGCAACAGCATACAAAGTGAATTTATATTAAATGTTTTATAGATGGCATATGTCACTGGAAAGACTGGAAAAAATGTTTAAAGATAAATCAACTAAATGTTGGAAATGCCATCAGACACCGGGATCGTATTATCATATGTGGTAGACATGTGCCGAAGCGAGAAATTACTGGGCACAAATTTGAATATGGTTAGAGAAGATGATGCAACAACATATTGATTTAAAGCTGGATCTGTTTTTGTTGGGTATTTTGTCAGAGAAATACAGTAAAGAAAATGTATATTTAATTATTCATGTAATAACTGCAGCTAGAATTGTATTTGCACAAAATTGGAAAGCGGAAAAAATCCCTACAAAGGGAGAGATAATTAAGAAAATACTAGAATGTGCAGAAATGAATAGATTAACATTGGCAATTAAAGGGAAGGAAGAATCGGAGTATTATAATATATGGGAGCGTTTTTATCATTGGATAGAAAATGAATATGGACAAAAAGAGGTATAAAATGAAATAAAGCGGGGAGGAAAATGTTTTAATAGAAGATAATTTAAATTGAAATGTAAAAGTAGAGATATATAAATATTAAGAAAATGGTGGTAAATGTAGAACATGTTGACCCAAAAATTTTGTATCCAGATGACACACTGATTGATTAATGATGTAATGTTTGTTAAGAGAAAAAATAAAAATTTATTTAAAAAAAATGTTTGTATCTCTTGAATTGTTTTGGTTGAAGCTGAAGTATTCATTGACAGGAAGGACATTTTAGCAGATTATTTTATGTACTACGCTTAGGTCGGACCGAAGACGGCGAAGTTCTAAGTTGTCTAAGCCCAAAATTTCAAGTCTGGTGGCATAAGGTATTCTGTTGCGAGCAGAGGAGTGGACGACTCTTCTCGTGAAATATCTCTGGACTCGTTCGATTGTATTAATGTACTTCCTTAATCCATTACATTAATGCTATTCCATTTTGTAGTAAAAAAAACTTTTTCTTAAAAAAAATCTGCAAAATAGCAATAGCAATAGCATTTAGACTTATATACCACTTCATAATGCTTTACAACCCTCTCTAAGCTGTTTACAGAGTCAGAATATTGTCCCCAACAATGTGGGTCCTCATTTTACCAACCTCGGAAGGATGGAAGGATGAATCAACTTTGAGCCGGTGATACTCAAACTCCAGGCTGTGGGCAGAGTTAGCCTGCAATACTGCATTCTAACCATGCACCACCACAACTCGTCAATAATATTTAGGCACATTTGTATGCACATTTTGCAAATAATATAATGTGCTTTCTTTTGCACTTTTCATAATATATACAATTTGGGATATAAGGAACATTGTAACATCAATAATTTTGGCATATCCATGTACTATTGTTTGCCAATAGGCTAGAGAAAATGTGCAATTGGATAAGTTCACATCAAAAGTGAACTAAAATTATCTACCTATTTCTTCCGAAATTGAATTTGTATTCTCAATTCCCACCATACAACACACTTAAATTTCAATTTTAAAAGGCAAGAGACTCACCACAAGTCTTCCACATCACATAATATTTTGTTCTTACTGGAAGCTATTTATGCTTGATCTGCTATTTTGCTTGATGGGCTGAGACTTAAAGCTATTGTATTTTTCCTCTATTGAGCTGCATACATCCACTAATAATGTGGATGGCATATATAATAAAGTATTTTCAAAAAGTGTTTGTCACAGGACAATTAAGTGTAGAATCTTTTTGTTGATCCCTGGAACAAATTTTAAGGTAAATATTTCATCCATATGTTTATACATAAATTTAGCTACTGATAATTTAATGCTTATCTAGAACTCCTTTCAATAAAGAAAACTAAAAGCACAAACCTTCAAAAAAGATCACAGTAAATGTCAATCTCTCGCGGTATTTATACTAAATAAATATTGGATGTTGCAAACCAATATCCATCAGAAACATGTACTTCCTTAATTGCTTGTGCTTTTGGTATTACTCTTGGTTTTCCAACTGGGAAAGATTACAAAACTGCCTAAAAAGTTTACCATGATAAAAAACACTTTGGTGGACTGACAAAAGTAACTCATCCACATGTGCTACTTGTTTCAGCATGATAATTCCCATTTGCTTTTTGCTGAGGACATGTGTTCACAACAGGAGCCCCTATCTCACTTCCAGCCTTTATTTGAAAAGACTGCTGATAAATACATCTTTGCATCCACTTGTCTATGTGTCTTCATAGCCATTTCAGTTCCAGCTATAAGAGGAACCAGGCTCCTCAGCTGTATAACCTCTTTCTTTTCTGTTGGGGAGAGGACTCAGAAACTGGAATATCAACCTCATGTAAAACTAAACCAGGAAGTTGATATTCCTATTAGCACAGGGAAGGCAGAACTTTGCTAGGTCACTTTTTAAGGTCCTTGTTGGCAGACGAAATCAAGGTCATATATAAGACATATCCTAATACCAGTACAATGGTAATATAAAATTATAGCAAATAACGACAAAGAAGATTTATCTAGCTTTAAACAGGACCTGAAAAAAGAAGGACTTAAGGGTCTTTTTGAACTTCAATATATAGGTCTTAAGGCATATTTTACAAAGAAGTCAATTCCAATGACAAGGAGCTAGATGTGAAAAAAATGAAGTGGCTATTTTAACATGATGAAAATCTATTCAAAATTGGTTGCATGATTGAGCTGAGCAGAGAAGAATGAAAATTTTTTGTCAACTTATTCAGATAACAGCTACGTGGCATGTATGGAATTTAAACTGATAACTGAGTGCTTCCAAAGACCCAACCAAAGTTGGGATTGACTAAATACATACATACACACACACACACACCACACATACATACATGTGAATCAGAAGAAGTCTAGAATTATTATACTTGCAGTTCTGTTTTGGATTTGTACTGTTCAATGGAAAGCAAAGTTAGAAAGGTCTGCCAACAAAATACTACAAAAATTCAGGTAGGACAATCCCAAGGCAGGGGTGGGTTCTGGATCCTTTTGCTGCCAGTTCGCTCAGGGTCACGCCGGGGGCGTACATGCGGTTTGTGCGTGCGCCCGCACCCACAGCAATCAAAAAATAGCTTCTGCACATGCGCAGAAGCAAAAATTAGCTTCTGCGCATGTGCAGAAGCAAAATCCAAGATGGCGGTGCCCACAGAGACACCGACAGAACCAGCTCCGTGACGTCATCACCAATTTACTAACGGTTCTAAAGAACTGGATAGAACCGGTAGGAACCCACCTCTGTCCCAAGGCATTAATTAACTGCTAAGCCGTTCCTGTAATAAAATATGAATGGATTATTTGGATATAAATAATAACTTTTTGCAGTTTTATTGATGAACAATTTTAAAACAACTTTTAAAAATTATTATTAACAAGAATTAACAAGAGTAGACTTAGGACTGACCCCTGAGAAATACCTATGCACTGACATCAAAGACCTTTCCCCTTAATCAAACATGTGTGATGAAAATTTTTGAATTGAAGCCAACAAGAAACTGTCTACTGACCTCTGCAAAGATAAGAAAATGATGTTATAAAAATCCCACAGACAAGTCCAACAGCACTAATACTGAAGACTAGAAATTTGCATGAGCCACCAGCAAGTCATTGATAATACAGTATGAGTCAGTGCTGACTCACTAAAATATCCCATAAGAACCTTAAAATAGGTCAGTGAAATTATTTGCTGACAAAATAATGGAATTAGAACAACTCATTCAGTGACCTTAGACAAAAAGGAAACAAGAGACTTTGAGACATTGAATAGGCTGATGTTTGTTTTTTTTTCAGTAGGGAGATAAGGATAATTTATATAATCAAGAAAATACCAGTCTTTAAAGAGAATTTAACCAACCTACTCAAGAATGTAAAAAAAGAAAGGAAGAATAAAAGAATAAAAGAAGGAAGGAAGGGAGGGAGGGAGGGAGGGAGGGAGGGAATCTAATGCTTACTGTGAACTTCAGCTATTATTTTTATTAGATTTATATCTTGTCTTTATTTTATAAGATCAATGTGGCATCTTCTGTCCCATTTTCTCCACAACAAAAAACATGTGAGCTAAAGGAAGAATATGGACTAATGGGAATCTTGCATGAGACTTGCATTGGGAACAAGCCTGAAACACTTCTATTGCAAAATAATAGAAAATACTTGTAGGTCAGGCTTTAGACTTTGGCAGTGGTTTTCTCTCCAAGATTGTTTCCATTTAGTTCCCAAACATTTCGTTACCAGACTAGGTAATATCATCATCAGGATTTTCTTGTCTTATTCTTCTTTAGCTTATATATATATATATATATATGTCTATTGTGCCCAAAAATTCTCTTTCAAAATACATTTGGGAACTATTAAATAATATTTGACAAGCCATCTGTGGCAAAGACTGGCATATTTTACGAGAAGAGTCCTCCACTCCTCTGCTCGCAACAGAATAGCTTACGCCACCAGACTTGAAATTCTGGGCTTAGAAAACTTAGAACTACGTCGCCTTCGGCATGACCTAAGCATAATTCATAAAATTATCCGCTACAACGTCCTACCTGTCAACAACTACTTCAGCTTCAACCACAACAATACATGAGCACACAACAGATACAAACTCAAAGTGAACCGCTCCAAACTCGATTGCAGGAAATACGACTTCAGCAACAGAGTGATTAATGCCTGGAACTCACTACCTGACTCTAGTTTCCTCCCCAAATCCCCAAAACTTTACCCTTAGACTGTCTACTGTTGACCTCACCCCATTTTTAGAGGTCAGTAAGGGGCGTACATAAGCGCACCAGCATGCCTACCGTCTCTGTCCAAATGTTCCCTTTTATTTTTATCCATCTTATGTATTCAAATAATGTTATACTTATGTATATTATCAAACACGTACTTGACAAAATAAATAAATAAATAAATAAATAAATAAATAAATAAATGTAAGAAAACCAGTCAATGGGACTTAATCTCAATGGAAATTAAATTATGAAAATATCATTAAAAATATCAGAAAGGAAATAGTGGGAAAATTGTACTTTCAGACCTGACCAGATTCTGGTAAGTTAGCTTTACAATAAAGGAGAATTATTTTACCTGATTTTGATTCCTATCCTGGTTTACCCCACAAGGCCGACATCAATCTTACAAGTCTGAAAGCAAAAATCCCTTCCTCTGGTCTCCTTTACAGCCAAAGAAACTCGGGAGAGTCTCCTCTAAGAATCTTCCCCAATCCACTATCCATTTGCGGGCTATGTTGTCTCTTATCTGACCATTCTCTAGGCAGCAACTCTTTGCCCAATCTCCCACTTTTCCCATGTACCATTCCTATGTCAATTGAGAGTATTACCATGACAATGAAGGAGACAGGACATCTTAATTCCCTAAGCAATAGTATCCAAATAATTGGCTCTAACAGAGACAAAAGCTAGAAAGAAAATTCCACAACCAGTTGACTATTAGAGCCAAGAGGTTAATACATAAATACAATTAATCATTGTAATAAACATTTCAATGCTACAACTAAAATATAAAAACCCCATTAGTATCTTCCTAAGACAAATACAAAAATTACAAAACTTGGGTAAACAGCAGAACTGAACTTCTCTCCTTTCCTAAATTCTTGGAGCCAGTACCAGTTGGAAGTCACCCCGAGAAAGAGTAACCACAGACCAAGTTGCCATCAAGGGCTATGTTCAGTTGCAATTCACTACTTGAAGAAACAAAACAATTATGAGCTGATTGCTTGCTCATGAAGCATGCTGAACAAGGATATGGCATGTTCATTTCCAAGACTTATCTAGTTCACTGACAATTATCCCTTCCTCTAATGCACATAGAATCAAGTATAGCTTACAATCAAACATCTCAAAAATCTGTCAGCTCAGATGGAATTCATCCATGCATTCATCCATCATTCTAAACTATAGAAGAAAAATGGCTAAACAAGACTACTGTGGGTGAATGAATAGTTTTGGAGATATTATCAAGGGGAAATACTTGGTTTTCAAGGCCATGGCCTCAGTTAGTTGAATGATACACTGTGGATACAAGGTGAGTTGGATTTCACAAGGATTGGTAAAGTATGTTTGGTCTAAACACTGAAAACATGATTATGAGGTTATCAGACTAAAGTTGTGGGATTTGGAAATGGAAACTTTGAAGTTAGTACTTAGATAAAGATGTGCCATTGTAAATATACAGGGAGCAGTGTTGTAATGGGTTCTATTCAACCATTTAATGAAAAATCAGAAAGAACATTAGCTTATAAAATTCATTGCCTTCATTTCTATACACCAAATGCTCAGAATACTGAATGTTCAAATTAGTGCCAGAATGCAAGAATGACTTAATAGGTTTAACCAGAGCTGGCAGGAAGACTCCCAAGATTAGAATGTAGCAATTGAAGGATACAAGAAACAAGAAATAAAAAGAGAAAAAGAGTTTATTTTATGTTAAAAATATTCCTCCCTGCTTAGTAAACCAGGTTAATGAGCTTGGTGATATGGCAAACAACAGCAGATGTAAAATAAACGAAGACATAAAAACACTGCCTTTGTTGATGTCTACTATTATTTTACCCAACCAGACACATGAATTGTGATTTATTGAGTTAAAATGCAGATCTCTGAAAGAGGTATGAAATAGGAGAGACATGGGACTAATTATCTTGCCATCAGTTGAGAGACCAACCTATTAAATATATTCCAGAAATCCTTATCTTGTCTTGCTGACAATTCGACTCTTCCTTAAAGGAAGGAAGAGAGATAAAAGATCACTTATATTTGACATGATACTAAATAAGGGGCATTTCTGAGGAATTGGAAGAAGTAGGAAAACTGATATAATGTGACTACTAGGGGAAAGTGCCTGATTTTAAGAAAAACTAAAGTTAAGTATAATTGAACAAAAACTTTAAAAAGCAAAAATTAATAACTTAAGAGCATTGATAATTACGATTTTGAAAGAAGCTAAACATGGGTGGGAGGTCCTAAAAAGAACAATTACAAATAATTGCAATATGGTTTTAAAAACATGCAAAAGAAACCAATTTGGCTTCATTAAAAGCTTAGTGAAGATCTAAAACTCTTAAGGGGATTCATATCACAGTTGAAAAGAACAGCAGAATTTTTCTTGAGATAGCCGAGATGTAGAGATTATACCAGAAAGTTATATGCTCAGAATATGCTAACATTAATGAAGGATGCTAAGATAACAAAAAAGGTTTTTCTCTGGCATAAAAATAAAAAGAAGAACATATAGTTGAAAATGATAAACTCTAAGGATAGGAAAGAAGGAACTATTCAACTCCTATTATTCAAGTTCTAGTTTGTCTTAGTTTCCTCTAGCAAGAAAATATATGGTCCACAGAGCAATTGTAAAGAAATTGATTAGGTGTAGGTTTTTTCTATGTTGCTGCAATCCCACCTTAGCTATTGTGCCCAGGATATGGTCAATCTGGAAGAGAGAGAGAAAAGCAAGAAAGATGAAAGAACCAGAAACTAGAAATGAATAGAGGGTAAAGGAACGAGAAATGTTTAGGCTTGGGAACTCAATAGCACTCTTCAAATACTTTCTTTTGTCACACAGTAGCCCAAAACGTATTCTTTATCATCTCAAACAGGAGATAGCAGAATAATGGATTTAACTAGGAGGAAGGCAGATTCTAGGTGAAAGTTCAAGAAGAAAAATCTAATGTTAATAGCAATTTGACAGTACCCAGTAAGGTATCACATTCCCACATATTGGATATATTTAACTGGAAACTAGGCAGCTCTTTACTCCGGATGCTTAATTGGATTTCTGTATGGAGTAGGGGATTGGATTCTGTGGCCTTCAATATCCTTGCCAGCTCTATAACTCTATTAAACATTGGACTCTGAGAGCATTTAGTGAAATTGAATAATGGGAATAGAAAAGGTATCCCATCCTACTGTATATTTTACTATGGATTCCATATTACAAAATATGATGATGGACACCAACTTTTTAAAAAGGATAAGACAAATATTTGGGAAATAAAGCAATATACAATGTCCACTAATTTGATGACCAGAATCTAGAAGATAGGTGACAGCCTTCGCTTCTTGGCCTGCTTGGTGATTTCCTTGCAGTATATCAATGACTACTTCAGGAAACAAGATGATGGAAAAACAGCAAATCAGAGGAATTCCAGGGAGTAATGATGGAGTAAGATGGTTTTGCTTTCAGTGGAGCCAATAATTGTGGTGTAAAGTGGAGTCAGTAAAGAAACTGATTCCCTGAATCCCTCTCTGGAAAAGTAGAGAACTTGGGATTGCTCCTTACAGATGTTTCCCATTATTTAGCATTTGAAGAGAACATGACAAAGAGAAGTAAACATATACTGGTACATACAATCCACATAATTATGTACAAAACTTGGGTACAACAGTGGCCTTATAACTGGATATCCAATTCAGCTATCCAGGCAATCGCCTCTGGCATTGCTTTGTGGAGATCTTCTAGGGAACTAGAGAATGCATGTTGAATGCAGTGTTGCATAATATATTTAATAGTTTGCATATTAGCACCACAGTCACAACAAGAGGAATCTTTCCAGCCCCATTGATACAGGGCAGAGGCACTTCTTCCAGGGTCACATTTAATTCTGTTCAGCTTTATCCAGATAGAGAAAGTCAGATTAAAAACAGGTGGTTTCATAGAGGGATCACTAATGGGTCAGGTTCCCCATGATAGGGCCATAAAGTTGTGGTCTCCAGCAAGTTTTAGAAGTCTGGGAGTTGGAAGAGATAGCTTTCCCCAAGCCATGGTCAGAGCCTTTCATAAGTATGTATGTATATGAAGATTTGTGTTTAAGAAATATCTTCCTTGGAAATGTTCTGGATAAGATAAAAACATAATAAGAAGATTGGTTTCTAGAGGCAACCAACTTGAAGATTGGTTTCTAGAGGCAACTATAAAGAATTATATATTATAATTAAAGAACTCCCACTAATACATTGTTGTGGCCTGTCGGCCGCCAGCCCCTCCAGCAGCCGAATCAGATGAGGAGGAGGCATGGGAGTCAGGGTCAGCATCAAGGCAACCTGAGAGCTCCAAGGGAGAAGAGGGAATGGAGCTGTCAGAGAGCGAGACAGAGCCTGGGCCATCCGTCAGCCCACAGATGGAGAGTCAACAGCCCCCAGGTCTGGAGGTGGGTGATGAGGAAGAGGAGGAACAGCTGGGTCCAGTGCCTGATGCGTGGATGCACAGAAGGCAGAGGAGAGGAGAGCAGTGGAAACCTGTGGGCCGATCCTTGGGACGGAAGAGCCACTGCTGCTAGTGAAGGCCCCATCTTAGCTCTGAGGATAAAAGGCAGGGGGTGGAGATGAATAGATGTGACAGACAACTATGCATCTCCCTGCCAGACAGACTTGTTAGCCTGCAGTGAGAGAGAAACTTTTTGCCAGGGCTGCTGGTGTTCCTAATAAAGGAATCATTGCTTCAACAGAGGGTTTGTCATTTTTGGGGAGCTGGGTCAGAATATACATAATGGAGAAAAATGTCTTAAAAGCAATAGCACTTAGCCTTATATACTGCTTCATAGTGCTTTACAGCCCTTTCTAAGCAGTTTACTAAGTCAGTATATTGCCCCCAACAATCTGGGTCCTCATTTTACCGACCTCGGAAGGATGGAAGTCCTTCTGAGATCAACCTTGAGCCAGTCAGGATCGAACTGCTGGCAGTTGGCAGAGTTAGCCTTCAATACTGCATTCTAACCACTGTGCCACCACAATTTTGGTGGTTCTGGAAGAATGCATTTGGCAACAATATACCCAGAATTTACTCTTTAGACTGTCTGATACAATAAAACCAAATTTAAAAGAAAAGATAGGATATAGCTAAAAATCAGGCTGTTCCTGATATGGATTTAAAACTGACAGGATATAAGAATAAGAATGATATTGATAAAGATGTTATACAAAACCAACAAATGAAATTGGAATGAGGTTTCAACAGTTAAAAAGGATGGACCCACAAATGATAAATGAGAAGACTTACTTGAATACATAGTTCATAACAAAGAAAAGTGACTTGGACATTTTTTCTTAATTATGAATTTACCAAAGGGATGTGGTATACTTTTGAAGGAACTTCTAACAAAAGCAAAGTGAAATGAAATGAGCTTTGGGCGCATCACCTAAAAGGAATACTCAAGACTCAAGTAAGGTTTACAAAGTGGACCTATCTGATCAAGGTTAAACTGTATACCATCCTCTATTTTTTTAACAGCTTTTTTTTGATTAGGAATGAATATGAGACTTATTGTTCATAGATAAGAAATGGGAAGCAGAGAGTTGTACTGTATTTGGGGAGGAAGGTGATATGATAGTATAATTGAGAGGTGATAAAGAAAAGATGGGACATCATTTGAAGTGATTAAAGATTAATATTTTCAATTTGTTGTTTCTAATAATTCTTAATGAAATAATTCTTGATTAAGATTGAATGATGAAGTTTTAAATATTTGTTTATCGATGTAAGACATGGGAAGAAGTTTTTTCCTCTTGTATTTTTAGAAAAAATGACAAGATATCGTGCAAAGTAAAGGAAAGAATTGTGAAATTGTGTGTCTATATATACAAACAGATATACAGGTATGTATGTATGTATGTATGTATGTATCTGTATATATACACGTAGAATATATATTGTTTTTTCTGGTAATTCTTAATGGATTTTTGCTGATTAAGATCGAACGATATTATTTGCCAGTAGATAAAAGATAAGATATAAAACAAAGAGAGTTTTGGTTAAAATATTAGAGATGTTACACTATTGCTATTGTTTATACTTGTCTTGTTGAAGGGGGAAGTTATTTCTTTAGAATTTCAGATGCAAAATCTCTCCGTCTCCAGTCATCTGCCCTTTCCTTTCACACAGGGAGCTGAAGGAGCTGCATCCCCTTAGCATTACCAGCTTCATGACAGCATCAGAACGGATTACTCACTGATAACACCCACAGTTCAGGGGCTATGCATATGCTATCTATCTAAATAAGCAGCAATCATGATGTGATGCCTGTTATTTTTCTCCTCCCTAGAAAATTGTGAAAGTAGTTTTTGCTGTCCAGAAAGCAAATGATCCCTCTGAAATGTGGGACCATCTGCTTGCACTTTGAGATATAACTGAGGCTGAAAAATAATTTTAAAAAAAATTGTACTAGCTCCTCTTTATAAAGGTGGCTTGATGGGTTCCTGCTGAAATCCAGTTCAGAAAATCAGGAACAGAGACCGTGGAAATGGAGATCTTAATCTTCTCATTCTAAATATCCCTTTACTTCTTTAACTAGAAACATTTCTGCTGTCATATTTTTAAGTATATATTGCTATACGTTTAAAAAAGCAAAATAAAAATCTATAGGGAACAGCAACAATCCTAGAATTTTCCTTTGGAATCCCAGCTTCCAGCACAGAGATATAATTGAGGTAGAAGATGCATTTGTACTGCCTATTACTCACTATTTTAGAGGGATAGGATGATTTCCCTGACATTGTAAGCAGTGGTAATTTATCTGTGGTTTTATCTGCACTTCCTGCCCACCCCAATAGGAAGATAGTTTACCTACTGTTTGGGGATGGAAGAAACCAGGGGTGGGTTCTAACTTATCTCGCTGCCGGTTCGCTTCCTCCCGTGCCGTGTGGCTGCACACGCCGCGTGCACATGTGCAGTGGCAAAAATTCACAAAAAAAGCCAAAAAAAAAAAGCCAAAAACAAGATGGCGGCGCATGTGCAGTGCCGGGGACTTGGCTACTGCGCATGCGCAGAAGAAAAAAAAAGTAAAAAATCCCCCCCCAAAAAAAATTCCCCCAAAAAAATTTCCAAAAAAAATATGGCGGCATCCACGGACCGGCACCGACAGAACTGGATCCGTGACGTCACCAGCAGTTTGCTACCAGTTCTATAGAACCGGTGCAAATCGGGAGGAACCCACCTCTGGAAGAAACAGATGTTGTTGATTTGAGTCCACCCCTAACCTGCTGGGGACGCAACCTCCATTCAAGTGTATCTGCATTAAAACAACTGTTTTTCCCTCTCTCCTAATGTAAGTAAGGCCATCCTGTCAGGTTGCTGAGCTTCACTCTGTCTCACATAAATATCTTTGTGAGATTACCATTCTAATATTATTACTGTTATTTTAAAAGGTTAGCATTCAATAAAATGCTGCCCATTTCTTTGCTTCTTTTCCTTTAACTAGGAAGTTAAAAGAAAGTTCCCCTTCTAGCCCAAGCAATAGGAAGAACTGTAAAACTGTTGTCTTTGTTCGTTGGTTCTATCAGTTCTCAAAAGAATGGAAAGCAATCACCTTTTGCTTCCTGATGTTGTCAGGGGTAAGAAAAAAAGTAGAGGAATCCAGCAATCAGGGAACAGGTTAAACCACAATCCAGATGGAATATCTGCTGACTGTTGTGGCTAAAATGGACCAACTAGTTGAAATCCAGAAACAGCTTTCTTAAGCCAGTTTCATATCTAGTTTATTGTCCACCACCTGTGCAGAAGATAGTGACAGGGACTGGAAAATAATTTTACCTAGACTTTTTCTTTTCTAACTCCTACCCTCAAAACGACACTATAGAGCACTGCACACCAAAACAACTAGACACAAGAACAGTTTTTTTCCCAAATGCCATCACTCTGCTAAACAAATAATTCCCTCAACACTGTCAAACTATTCACTAAGGCTATATTACTATTACTATTAGTTTTCTCATCTTTCCTATCACACATCTCCTCCCACTTATGACTGCATGACTGTAACTTTGTTGCTTGTATCTTACGATTTATATTGATATTGATTGTTTCCTGATTGCTTATTTGTACCCTATGACTATCATTAATTGTTGTACCTTATGATTCTTGATGAATGTATCTTGTCTTTTTTTTTATGTACACTGAGAGCATATGCACCAAAGACAAATTCCTTGTGTGTCCAATCACACTTGGCCAATAAAGAATTCTATTCTATTCTATTCTATTCTATTCTATTCTATTCTGTTCTGTTCTGTTCTGTTCTGTTCTGTTCTGTTCTGTTCTGTTCTATTCTATTCTATTCTATTCTATTCTATTCTATTCTATTCTATTCTATTCTATTCTATTCTATCCTGCCATCTTTGGGGAGGGGATGCTTTTTTCAAGACTAAACTCTCCTAAGCGGTAAATTTAGAGACTGGTAAGGGGCTAGGAAGATTTTCTCATCATATGATCTTCTTGCTTCAATCCCAGGGGGCAACTCTCTGGGGCCCCCATAATGCAACTTTTATAAAGTTATAGTGCCATTTTAATAGTATCTTTGCATAAAATAACATTCTCAGTTCTGATTTGTGCTGCCTTCCTTTTGTCCTCCAGTTGGTTAAGGAATTGATGAAAGATATTAGATAATTAACTCATTAAAATCATTATGTAAATGGTAAAACATGTGCTCACTTGATTGTTCTTATAATCTTTCTCTCCTATCCACGTCAATGGTCTTCATCACAAATATTAATTCTTAGCAGTGAAAAATTGATAGCAGTCACCAGACATTTGTTAAATGTTTGCTGTGTGCAAAAGAAACCAGGAACAGGCAATGGGTTTTATAGTAGTCACATGATACAATTTCCATATTCTCCAGATTTCAAGACTATGTTATATGATTTTAAAAAGTGTGGGTGTTGTGAAGCTTTGCGAGATTTCTGACTTTTATGAGGAGATAGCCAGATTCATATTCATGGGCCAGCTGTATGAAATAATTCTTTTCTCCAGTACCATTCGCTGGTTAGGATGGCTAAGACTTCTAAGAATTATTTGGAAAAATCACAATCCAGATGGGCTGAGATATCTGGCAGCTGCAGTCTGTACTAACTGAGTGGGTACAGATGATAGTGTTCTTCAGTAGTTTCATGAAGTTTAAGAACATCAGCTAACAAATGTGAAACCTTGAAATGAAATGAACTCTAAACACCAAGCCGTGGGCAAAAACAGGTTTTTAATTTTTTGAATCTTCTTTTCCCTTTCAAGTGTCAAATTTGCAATGAATAATGCATCCAAAGAATCCTTCAGTTCTAAATTCTGAATAACAAATTAGTTTGTCAAATGAGACATGCCATTCGCTTTCTGCACTCATCCTGCAGCAGTTCTTTGATTTGATATGTGATGCTCACCTTGCTTGATCTCTTATAGGGACAAGTTATGATGCAAACACAAGTTTGTTCCATCTCAAATTTGGCACATAGACCTAAGCAAAAGAAAGAGTCTGAAAGTACTGAATATCAGTGGAAGGTATTTTTGTCCTCTTTTCAGACCCAGTTCTTGTCCTTCTAATGTCGACACGATAGGCAACAATTTGCACAGTAAAATATCATTATGACAGTCCTTTTGGTATGGAACCAATTTTAGCTATTGTATTTCTATCCTTCAGAAAGATATTAAAGGAATAGTAGATATCTGAGTTTCATTTTTAAGGATGGCCCAAAGCAGCAAGAAATTTCTTTGTTGGATGAGACTGATTCTAACAAAAGATAAAAAAATCTTGCGATAGCATACACTGTAAGGAGACCAAGAATTGCAATTTTTCCTGTATCTAGGATTTAGAGATACTTCTTCCTCTATCAAACAGCACAGATCTTTATATAGAACATATATTTTATATAAAACTATTCCAGAATCATTTTCTATTCTCTACAGGTATAGCTGGAAAAGCTCATTGTATGAAATTCTGGAAAAAAGTAAATATAAATCAAGGTAAGCATCCTATTGCTTTCCAGATATTTCTGAACTAAAGCTCCAAGCATTCCTCACTACTAAATATGTCAAGGCATCCTCAGCCCTCAATGCTGAACTAGGCAAACCCCATCATCTAACTTATTGAAGAAAAGGTTCCATTTAAGTATTTATAACTATCAATAAACATACCCTTCAGGAATGTATATAAATCATTTCGAAAGCCATACATCTGAATACAGGTAGCTCATTTCAAATGAATTCCATGTATCAATCCTATACTGCATATTATTTATATGACAATCTATTATGCAAACAAATTTAGTCAATTTATATAATTGATCTCAAATGATGTAGTAGAAATTGGCCTAAAACCAGTCCAGAAAATAGCTATCACAATGCTTTTCTTTAAGATATGCTGAATTGTTTTTCTTTTTGTGTAGTAAAAGTTACTACATAAAAGTAGTCAAATTTAGAAAGCTCAACTAAACTATGTTAATCTTATTATGGTCTCTATGGTCCAGCCCAGAAAGATGTCATTGGATACAAATAACAAGACTTTCAAATTTCAAGATATGCCACCCAAGAGAGATTTATCTCTTGGGAAAGAAGGAAGACCTCAAGGGAGAACATTGAGAACAGAATTGCCATGTGCCTGTTCTTCATAAGACTTCCATCTGTTTTCCACTGATTTTTTTTTTCCCAATGCTTTCCACTCAATATAAATTGAAGCTTTGGTATTATTTAGTTGTCATCAATAGCATACAGTCATTAGTGCAGACTGTTTGGTGCCATTGGTAGAATGAGAACCTTTGATTTAGTTGCAGTAGACTTGCTTGCTTTTCAATTCAAAGCCATTCACAAACCAGTCACAAACATTGTACTTTCAATATGAAGAGTTCAGATCTCAGAAGTACAAGACTGCGTTCCTTTAGCCACAGGACTAGCTATTCTTAGCACTGTAAGAAGCCCAGGATTTGAATCTTAGTTTTCAGTTGAGATTTCAGAACAGCAAGTATAGTACCTATCACTCTGTAACAGCTCCCTGTAGTTGAATAGTTAGTATGTTCTGCAAAGCATTTGTGCAACACATTAAATACATGTAAATCTAAACACCCTATCATCTATCTCTTTCTATCTGGTACAAAAATACAGAAAATAGCAACTAAATTTGATCAAGCAATTGCGGCAGCAAGAACTGTCCTGGGGTTCTTATTATTAAAGAAGATGGCAGGGATGCTCAGGAGAGAATTTATTTTTCATTTTTATCTCATTGTACTAAATATAAGATGAAGCTGGTTTCTTGTAAGTGCATTACATGGAACATATTTCTTTGCGCAAGGGGTATCTAGTATGCATAATTCCTAACAGACAGTAACTTGATGGCCAGTAAAAACACTGACCTAAACTGCTAACTAGAGCATACAAAACATTTGCTAGACCAA
>QLTV01012184.1:5421226-5439168 GCA_003457575.1 Thermophis baileyi | reverse complement strand
CTCATGGATCCCGAGGACGATGAGGCGGGTGTGACGAGGTACCATCACCCCGTGCACCTGGCGCCCAAGTCAGTGGATCCCGAGGACGATGAGGCGGTTGTGGCACGGTACCATCGGCCTGTGCACCTGGCACCCAAGTCAGAGAGCGAGGAGGCTGAGAGTCAACCAGGGCCTTCTGTACCTCCTGAGGAGCTGATCAGGGCCAAAGAAGAAGAGGAGGAGCCTCTTCTTCTCAATGCTCGGGCACGCAGGGCTGCTAGAAGACAAGAGTGGCTACTCAGGAGGAGGTCTCCTCGAGAGTAGAGCTGCAGGCTAAGTGGCCACACCCTTAAGACTATTTAAGCCCTGACCACATTGAGCCTTGTTGCAGGAAACAACGTTTGATATCCCTCGTGATCCTTGTGACTCCAGTCTGCTCGTGTACTTGTTCCAGTACGGGTCTTATTTCCTGCATTCCTACCGTAGTTCTGGGAGTATTGCCAAATACAGTCAGACCTGATCATAGTATCTCTTGCACTCTGGCCAGCTGTTAAAGATTAGACATTTACCAGCGGAGAGTTGGAACTCCCTATTCTGCCTTTATGTTGTGTTCAAATTATTATGTTGCTCCTAAGAAGTTATTAGGAGACATTTATTAGTAAAAGAACAGTGTTTTGCAGTTTGTGTGTGTGTGTTATTGGTGGCTTGTCACTGAGGCAGAACAGAATGGTGCGATAGTTTGAACATTCTTTGGCATTGCCTTTCTTTGGAATTGGAATGTAAACTGACCTTTTCCCATCCTGTGGCCACTATTGAGTTTTCCAAATTTGCTGGCATTGAGTGTAGCACTTTTACTGCATCGTCTTTTAAGATTTTGAATAGCTCAGCTGGGATACTGTCACCTCCACTAGCTTTGTTGTTGCTCAGATTTCCTAAGGCCCATTTGACTTCACATTCTAGGATGTCTGGCTCGAGGTCAGTGACCACCCCATCGTGGTTATCAGGGACGTTAAACTCGTTCTTGTATAGTTCTTCTGTGTAATTTTGCCACCTCTTCTTAATCTCTTCTGCCTCTGTTAGGTCTCTGCCATTTTGGTCCTTTATCATGCCCACCTTTGCATGATTTTTACCACATACCAAATCTGATCCTATTATGTTCATCTTTAGAAAGTTATCCTTCTGATGGACAAGCAGTTGAATTATTATTTTTTGAACATTCCACTGAGTTGGAAAGAATAAAAACATGAATCCTTTATTAGAAAAGATACCTTCCTGCCAAGAGTGGGTGGAGTGAGATCCAAAGGTAACCTGGGAAATGATAGAGAATGGATATGGAGGTTAAAAGGGGTGGTTGGAAAAAACTTTATGCCTTAGGGCAAACAAATGCTTTTGTGACTGGACATATTTACTTTGTCAGCCATTTTGTAAGTGAATCCACTGCATATGTTCAAAATTCTAATTATACCAAACCAAAAGATTAGGGACCTATTCTATCTCTTTAAGAGGTGTTCTACTCCAGTTATTCAAGCTCATAATTTCTTATACATATCAATAATGTTCTATTTAGTATTATTAGCTTTGGAAAGTAGTGTCTCCCTGAGACATTTTTTTAAATCATCACATACAAAAGCATTAAATAAGGTTATAGATATGTGCTAGCCTCTCTTTCTCTTTCTCTTTTATTTCTTATCTGCCCTTACAAAAAAAAATTAGAAATTTTGCATAGGAATGCCCTCCCAGAAATTTCTCACATACTGCATCCACACTAAATGACAGTTTGTACATTACCACTTCCAGATTAGCAATAAGTATTTACAACATTAATGTAATCAAAGTAAAGGAACAGAATATGAGCCATCTCCAAAAAACTGCAAACTTTTTTTTTTGCAAAATTGTTATTTTAGATGAAAATGAAATAATAGGGTCTCCTTGGGGTTATTTTTTTAGAGACAATTATGAAAGAGTATGGGAAGGAAAAAAATCTGGATGTTTAATATTTTGCAAAAGAAATTATTTTTTCCTAGTTCAAAACTATCCAAAAGTAATGATTCAGTAACAATCAACTAAATGAAACAAAGTAAACATGTTGTATTTATTTAAGCAATAACAATATGAATTATAAAAGTATATACAGCAAGTCTATATTTTTTGCATTACTCTAATGTGTTTGCTAATGCCAGGAATATTCCTGTAGCTTCAAGTGCATACAATTTCCATAACAACCTTCATGAAGCACACACTTTGATTATATATTCATCATATTGTAGATTAAAGAACTGTGATTATGTGGCTTGGAAATAATATGCAAGTAAATAAATAAATAAATAAATAAATAAACATTAATATTTGAAATACAGAAACATGTGACACCTCTGAGCATTTAACTACAAAATCAAAACTTTCTGACTATAGCAGTTAATTCCCATTTCATTTTTATCAGCATGTCCATATGAGAGTGGTGGCTACTGATTATTCAGATTAGACATGAAAGTAACTCAGTACAGCTGCTTAAGCTTTCAATGTTAGAGAGCTGTAAAAGTTGCAGGCTTATGTGCCTGTGGTAAAGTAGTTGTAATTTTTTAAAATTAAAAAAACCCCAAGTTTTAGTTTTTATAATATTTATAGATATATGTTATCACTAAAACAATTTGATATCTGGATGTTAAGAAATAAGTAAAGAACTAGAGGTCCCTATATTGTCTAGACAATGGGGAAATGTCTTAAATTCTATAGCAAGTATGTCAATGGAGCTCAAATTACTACTTCTAAAACAAAAAATAATATTTAGAATTTATTGGACGTTTGTATAGAAAAGGACAGTTGGAGATATAATAAGAAAATTGCATCTTTAAAACATGTTTGTACAATGTCCTGTATTTACCAAATTTTGGTAGAAAATACTGGATTATATACTGTAAATAAGACATAAACTAAAATTTTCAGAGGATAGTATTCTTTTGAACTATATGTCTACTACATGGAATTTGACAACTGGACAACTCAAATGGATTCTTACTATGGCTAAAACGATACTGCAGCATTGGAAAGATAAGAGTACAGCTCCATTTATTCAATGGATTGAAGACCTGATGTACTTGCCACTTGGACAAGTAAGGTAAAATATGAGACTCATTTATATAGAAAACAGTGGATTAAAAATGATAGTCATATAAATATATTAGAAACATATACATATTTGAATAATGTTTGTATTAGACAAGTATATATAGGATTGTAACTTTTACTATATTGTTAATTTTTTCTTGTATATCTTTCACTTTTTTGTTAAAACACTTTTTATGTGTGTTTTTTTTTTCCGTTTCTTTGACAATGTATTTATCTCCATCACTATTGTGTTTGTTTTGCTCTTTTTTTCTCATTTTATTTATTAAAAAGCAATAAAAATAAATAATAATAAAATATATCAGTTTGGGAGGAAGCGTTATTAATATACTGATTATATTCAGCTGTACACTGTTACTGCAACTGGGGATACTATAGAGAGCAGCATTTGCCCAGCAACATTTTGGAAGGTCTTGCACAGTCTTCTCCTACATGAAGAAAGTCTCAACCAATGGGGACTGGCCTGCCCCACACTTACCGGCAGAGGAAGTATACAAGCCCCATCCATCAAGGAATTCTGGCTGGTGGGGTCCAGGAGAAGGGCCTTCTCTCCTTCCCTTTGGAACATCTTATTCCCTGAGGTGAGATTGGTTCCCACCCTTCTGACCTTCCGTAAGGTCAGAATTGAAGATTCAGAACTGAAGAATTGGCTCTGCCAGATCGCTTGGGGTCCCAACGGAGGAGCATCATACTGGAGTTGGTTGATTAATTAAGAGACAATCCCCCTCCCCCCCCCACATACACACATATCCTGCTCCCTGCCTCTCCATCTTTTAGCTATAATTCTATTTTCTTTGTAATTTCCATTTTATTGTTTTAGAAATATTTATCTTTTACGATTTTAATGATTTTAATGCTGTAAGCTGTCTAGGGTCACTTTGAAACAGGATGAGTGGCAAATTAAATAAATAAATAAATAAATACATACATACATACATACATACATACATACATACATACATACATATATACATACATAAAGCTGGTGACCGGCCTATTATGTTATCCCCCCATGCTCAGAGAGTGATGTAGCCCATTCTCTTCTAATGGCAAAAACAACTTGATTCTGCTGAATTTTTTTTATAATGTACAGTACATCCTGAGGGGGTTCTTTTGTTTAATTCAAAATTATTACTTTGCTATATGCCATCCAAAATTGTCAAATTAGGGTGTGCTGCAAAATTGGTAAAATAAATTAAGTAAATATACTGCATCCATAGCAGAGGTGGGTTCCTCCCAGTTCGGACCGGTTTGCCTGAACCGGTAGTGACCCGCTGATGATGTCACAATGACATCACGGATCTGGTCCGGTCGGTGCCGGTCCGTGGGCGTCGCCATCTTTTTTTTTTAATTTTATTTTTTTATTTTTTTTATTTTTTTCTTATTTTTTTTCTTCTGCGCATGCGCAGAAGCCACGTTTCCGGCACTGTGCATGCATCGCCATCTTGTTTTTGGCTTTTTTAAAAATTATTTTTATTTTCTTTTTTTTGCACTGTGCATGCGTGCGTGAGCGAAGTGTGCATGCACCCACGAGGCGTGGCCACGTAGCGCTGGAGGAAGTGAACCGGCAGCAAGGTAAGTTAGAACCCACCCCTGATCCATAGGAAATACTGTATGTCTAAATGGCAGTAAGGTCTAAGCCTGTGCTTCAGCTGAGATTAATAGTGATCAACTTGAATCTGCCTCATGTCAACACTGGTTTGGAATTCTAGAGTTGTAGTCCTATGACCTCTGTACCATATCAGAGGTTAAGGAAGGCTGGCAAAGTCTATTTAAATAATTTTGGCTGAATCCCTGTATTGAAAAATCACATTTTTTCAAATTATGCTCAGTAACCTGATTATTCTGTTCAAATCTACAGTGCATCTTATAGTAGTTATAAACATAGAACAAAATCATTACTTGTTTAATTTTCTTGCATGCTTAAAAAGGGCCTATATGCTCCATATACTCATTTATACGAGAGCGTAATTGGACTCACAGCTTGTAGCCCCAATGTTTTCCAGGATTAGAAACTCTCCCCTTTTTCTTTTCTCCAGCTCAAGCATCACAATGTCAGAATGTTCCATAGATGTTCTCTGGGGAATCTGCAAGGCTAATTAGAGTGAACTTCACTATACACGATATAGTTGTTAAAAGAGCTTTTGTACACACTCGAGTAATGATCATTCTTTACACAGACTGTGATTTGTTGCTGCAATTTACAGTCATACATCTCTTAGGAACTAATTCTCGTGTTATTTATTGCATGCATTATTATTAATGATATCCTAACAACTGTTGGAAGTAACTTATTTCACCTCATTATGTCAAGTACTTTAGCTCACTGTTTACAGAGAGAGAGAAGGAGATTTCTCATGAAATACATTTTAAAACACTTCTTTCCGAAACAACAACAACAACAACAACAACAAATCTAGTACAATTAGAACTGAGTTACTGTGTCATAAACCAGCCACAAGGAGTTAAGCTAATGGTCAAATCTAAGAATTGCCAAGACGATCAGGAGATATGGCAGCAGAAAAACCAAGGGAAAAAAGAGATCAGCATCAAGCCCTCAGGCAAAGGAGATATTCACAATACCACACAAAATTGGGGCAAGCTAAGAATAATTTCAGACATAATAAATCCAAAAGGAGTTCCAAAACCCATCTGTTTTTGGATTGGACTGGAGAGGGCTTGGATTTAGCACAAATTTAGCAGGCTCTTTCAGATTTGTTCATCTAGGACTGGGCTGTTTACCAAGCAACAAATTGTCCAGTCCTTCACAGATCTGCCTGGGCTGACCAACAGTAATTCAACCATTTAGCCAAAAATATGTCACAAGGTTATATGGAGTTTTCCTTGATCAAGCAATTGGATAAGAGACAGCTAGCCTTGACTTAAGCCCAGTAGGTTATCACAAAATAAATGCATCTCCAAAACAGCTTTTCAGCCTTCCCTGCTTTCTACTTTCAGTGTTACACTATTATTAATATACAATATGCGAGGATAACTTTTAAGGAAAAATATTTATTTTAAATACTAAAAGTAGGATATACACATAGATAATTTAAAAGCATCTCAGTTGGATGTCATTTGTTTGCTTACCTAGTACTTATATGAAATGACACCAAAATGCATCAGCAGGCCTGATAAAGCATATACGTATTGGTAAATATAATAAACAGTTAAGCAGATTGTGAGATAGTAAATGTTTTAATATTAATTACTGCCTTTATATTTACTCATTTTCAAGTATGACTGATTGTGATTGCATATATATTTGCTTTCTGTACTAGTCTAAGTAAAGGTATGTAAAACAATCATGATGTGAGACAAAATGGACATAATCGGAGTTTTATTTCAAGCTCAGTACAAAACACGTTCTGTTCCATATTCAGAACAAACGTAGCTACTTCATTTGCATTTCATTCAATAGTACTGGACTTTTGTTTTCTGGCATATGACTGGATTGCATGTTTCTAATTTTTCAGGGTAGCCAATATAGCTGCAAGGAGTGGTTGGCGTGGGGTATGTGGAAGAGAGAAAGAAGAGCTGGCATTTAAAGACATGGCTTCTGGCTGATGAGCTGCCCTGGATTCTGTTCTTGGAGGAGCTCCAGGGGGAAGATTCAGAGGATGGCCACATCCATGCAGTTAAAGCCCTGCCCGGTTTTTCAGGCACTGGTGTAGAGGCTTTAAATCATGGTTGTGCTCCCCTCTGGATTTCTTTTAACCCCCTCTCTGAATATAAGTTTGGCTCTGCTACCGGAGAGAACTGACTGCGACAAGTTTGTTACTGCTGCTCAGCTTTACTGGTAAATATCGAACTGTCCTCCTCAGGCAAATCTTCCTATTTGCCACATTTCCAGGTATTGCTATTAGTAATAGGGTAGAACAGGGGTCCCCAACCTTTGTTGGCAACCAGGCTGTGCAAGCAAAAGGAAACATAGGAAACGCCATTTGCACAAGTGGCATACATGCATGAAACCATCTCCTCCCCCCCGCCGCCCCTGATGCCACCACTGCCATTGCTGCTGCCTGCAGAGCCAGAAAGGTTGGGGACCACTGGTGTAGAAAGTTTGTTCTAGTTTTACTTTTAAATCACTGTATTATGAAAGAAGAAAGATTGGAAAAGATGGAAACAGACCCTCTGGCTGTGCTTACCAAGAATCACAATCCATTGGATTCTCTTCCTAGGCAAGTACACAGTTGTCCAAGGGTCATCATGGGTTATTCCAAGTTACTCCAAGTTACTCCCATTCAAAACCTGGGGAGTATGCTGCCAAAGAGCCGGCTTTGGCAGCAAAGTCAGCTGTTTGTCAGCAGGAGAAAAACATCACTCCAACACTCAGCACTCCATTTTCTGGAGATGCCTCTTTAATAGAACATAGAATAATAGAGTTGGAAGGGACCTTGGAGGTCTTCTAGTCCAACCTCCTACTTGAGCAGGAGACCCTATACCATTTCAGATAAATGGTTGTCCAGTCTCTTTTTGAAAGCCTCCAGTGATGGAGCTAATAGAGCCCTTTCAATTTACATTGAGATTGATCTTCATGGTTGTGTTCCACAGATTGTGAGTACTACTTACTATAGCTGCTCCATTCTTTTGCCCCTATCAAAACCTGTCACCCCAAAACCATGCCTAAGAAAGAAGGAGTGGCAGTTTTAGATAGATGGGAGGACAGGAAAAGGCCTGACGGTCAAGGGAGGGAATTAATGTCAGCTTGTGAAAGCACAACTTTTCCTTGATGCCTGCTTCTTCTGCAGCAAAAGTAATTGTGCCACCAGCTGGCAAAGTGATTGAAACTGAAGCAGGGTCGAGCCCTCAGGAAGGGGCTGTTTTTCAATACAAAAGGAGGAGCTGATATTGCTAATGATTTGCCCAAGTGGCTTATTTCCCTCAATTCAAGGGGAAAGTATCAGTTGCCTCTGTGAATCAGAATCTGCAGCTAAGTAGGCAGAGCAGAATGAGCAAACAACCCACCATCACAAAACAATTACTATCCTGGGCTCAAGACTTGAAATCTGCCCATGATATACAATTTAATTCATGACAGTGTCCAGATCATCAGGAGCAAGAACAATATGTGTATTTTGATGCCAGCCATTGTATGCACTGTTTAAGTAGCACCAGCCACCTATCTGTACCATTGTGTGCAGAAGTAAATTTCTAATGACAAAATACTTGCTCTTTAACAGAGAAAAATACTTGGACAGTGATAGATGCAACTAGTGAAATATGAGACCACCATCAAGTTATTGCAGCAGGTCCATGCTCTTTTGCACTGAAAGAAATGCTAGGATCCTCTACTAGCCTTTTGAATTTATCCATACATTAAAGAGCTAAGGGGCATCACACAACCTAGTCTTAACGCCTGCTCAGTTTTGCACAATTCACTAAACATTCATCTTATTCTGATCACATACTGCTCTTCATGTATTCAGCAATCAACCTTAAATATTCAATCATTCACACCTATTCATTCACACCTATTTGCTTCATCATAAATTTTGTCTAAATAAAAAAAAATGTACAATAAACTTTCTCACAGTCATTCATTTCACAATGATCTGCTGAACAGCAAACATCTGGTCCATGCACTCTCTGTCTGACAGTCACACAGCACTTCCCAAATTTTGCTTACTATCACCTCATACCACTTCAATCACAATTCTTTGAAACACCTTCGCAGCACACTTAATAAATTAATTCTCCTGTATTTCTTATATTCATTGCAGCTACTTTTACTCTGCATAGATATCTATAACATAATTCTTCCAGTCATCAGGCACAGATGCAGCCTACAGACATTAAACATGTTGTACAGCCACTACACAAGCAAAATATATACATATTTTAATATTTCTCCACAATGTACTGTATGTGCACCTGCAGCCTTTCAATATTCTTACTGTATTTAAGATTTATTTTTCATAGAGTCATAAAAGAATTCAAAGTTTTCTTAGGGATCATCTAGTCTACTACTGCCCAAGAATTCATTACTAAAGCATTTCCAACAGTTAGCCAACTAGCCTCTTTAAATAAGTTTGTCCATTCATCTGGAGCAGGTCTGTTCCAATGTTGTAAACATAAAATTATTACTGTTTTCCTGATGAAGTTTCCTCCTTTTTAATATAATCTATGGATTTCCTTATCTTGACTTCTGGAAAAACACTGAACTGGATGAACTTCTATTTAACAGTTCTTCAGTGTGGGCGATGGGGCATGATAACTGTCTTCCAGTTCTTGAGAGGCTATCATAGAGAGAGGGGATTTTCCAAAGCACTATTAGGCAGGCCAAGAAGTAATAGGTGTAAGATTGTTAAAGAGAAAACCAACCAAATATGGAGAAATTTTCTGACATTGAAAACATTGAGAACAATTAATCAATGGATTAGCTTGTCTCCCAGAGCTATGGATGCTCCATCACTGGAGGTTTTCAAAAATAGACTGGACAACTATTTGACTGGGATGGTATAAGGCTCCTGCCTTGAGAAGGGGTTGGGCTAGAAGACCTCCAAGGTCTCCTCCAGCCCTATGATTCTATGTTGTATATTCCATTTGTGCCAGTTATCATATCTTCCCACAATCTTATTCTTTATCCAGGCTAAACATACCCAGTGCTACCAACTGTTCATCATCTGACCCATTTCAGTCAGTTTCAGACTAAGGCAAAGTATGATCTCTGGTAGAATCAAACATCAGGGGTATGACCATCTTTCAGGGGCTTTTGACAGCATCAATCATGGTATACTTTTGGATCAATTATATCTGGTTATATGAAAGACTGCTTTTCTCCCATTGTGTCTACCCATCCCATAAGAACCAACAGACCTTTGTGTCCCATCCGTTAAGACAGGGGTCTCCAACCTTGGCAACTTTAAGACTTGTGGACTTCAACTCCCAGAATTCCTCAGCCAGCTTGCTGGCTGAGGAATTCTAGGAGTTGAAGTCCACAAGTCTTAAAGTTGCCAAGGTTGGAGACCCCTGCGTTAAGATATGTCTTGGAAGCATGCCTTCTCTGTCTGCCCTATGGAATAGCAGCTCCCTGAATGTTTAAACACCCAGGGAGTGTTTAAACATACTATCTTTGAATGGGTGTTAAAAAATTAGCTTTCTGTCTAGACTTGAGATAGATTTAGATATGTGTCTATCTGGATTAAACTATATTGTTGCAGCTCACATAGCGGGAGTATTACATGAGTATTACCATGGTATGCCCAAAACTGCACAAGCCACTGCAATCTGAACCTGACAAAGTTTTTGAATTATCTTCCAAGGCAACCCAATGTAAAGTATGTTACAATAGTCCAGTTTTTTCTCTCTCAAATGTAAAGTATTTTACACATTATTTTTTCAAATTCAAAACAAAATATATTACCAATTTCATGCACATCCCTAGTCTAACACAACTGCATGTATTTTAATAATATACATTTTGCCAGTATTCCTGATCCATTGAATTGAACCAGCAAAGAAAGAAGTTAATTGCTGATATACACCAGATGTGAGAATAATCATTTGAATGTGTTCCAGAGTAAGAAATCTTTTAAAGTTATTGTATGCTGATTTTTAAGCAGGTAAAATTTACCCATATTGGTAGCAAAACTACTGCATTACTAAAATGTCTATTAAATGTCAAATTCCCAATAGGCTCTCTCAACCCTCATCTTTTCCATTGACATTTTTTTCATGGAACAGTAATAATACATACAGGAAAAAAATGGTTGGTGTTTCCAAAACTGACTGTCTTAGAAACATCGAAACGATCGAAACGGTAAGATATGAAAGAAAAGTGAGGAAATCTGCATATCTAAGGAGTTGGAAACAGCATCAGATGAAAAAAGTGAATATTGAAATGGAAAAGGCTGCAGGAGTTTGCAAGCAAATGTCAAGAAGTATACAAAAAGATGTCAAGAAACGTATGACAAGCGTTTGGCTGAAAAGATCAGGGGCTGAAGATATGCATGATGAAGAGCAGAACATTGTTTCTTGAAGAGGGATGAGGAGGGGTTGTGTATGACAGACTATAAAAATAATGTGTAGTCCTACTAGTAAACATGAGGGTAGAATGTGTGAGGTCCTGGGTCATCTTTGCTCCTTCATAACAGAATTCTGAAGAGAAGCATTTGAAAAGTTATGTTTTTATCAGTTGCTTTATAAAACAAGCCAAAGTGTATCTCTATGATTAATGTATGGATTAGAATTAAACTCCCATTAACTAAATTTCAATTGTTAGCTTTTGATTTGAATTTTGATAATTTAAATAAATGAATTCATTTAAATATTTAACAAATGTCTTTATATTTTAGAATGTATGCTTTTACATAAGTATGCTAATATACATGTTTTTCTAAAAAAAATAAATAAACAAGAAAGAAATGTATTTTCTTATACAGAGACTTCAAAAAAAGAATGAATGTGTGGTATTAATACTGGGTATTCCACTAAAATCAAAGTAAGTACCTGTAGCTGTATTTACTCAGACCTGGTTAAGTCTTTAATGTTGTTTGTGACACAAATAATTATTTTAGTATAATACAATGTATATGCCGCATCCATTTCCCAAAACAGCTTCTCTGTCATTGTTTTTCATCAGATCATGTAATATTGGATTCAGTGATTAAATCCAGTATTTGACAGAAAATACTGATGAAAGTTCTCACTCTCTTACCTTCTGCCTATCTCCTCATTTTCTCTTGATGTTCTTTCCAGACTCTTTCTGGAAATGTCATTTGTTCCAACATGAAACAGAAGAAAGAGATAGTGCTCAGTAGACTTCATTACTCAGGTCAGCCTTTCTATCACATCCTTGATCTTGGAATTTGGAAGACAACACAGTTCCCTTGATAACAGGTCTGGTCTGCAGATTGCCAATTCTGTTCCTTTTGGCAAGTCATACATACAAAGGGATTTTAAAAGGTTGCGGGTAGAAAAGGACATGGTGCAATATGTACATGTGCTATACTTCTTCACCCTCTAAGTTATACCTTATTTGCATTCTTTGGATATCTTATCAGGGCTCTAGCCATTGAAAATAAATGGTCAGAATATTATTGTATTGTAATCTCTTAGGAAGCAAATACATTTATGGGTTTAACAAATTGTGAAGTGAAGCATCATTTGATCAAAACTCTGAATAAGAAAGAGAACAAAAATGCTTTCCACTTGGTATGTCAGTAGAGACTAATTCTGTGCTAAAGCCTGTCTTCTAATTTCCCATGAGTATTATGTTACTATGAAATAGGCTTCTGTTTCTCTGTGATTTTCAGGGTGTTTTCCTAACAAATTAGAATTTCTTCTGGTGGTATTTTTCATTGTTTTATGGTTTTAAAAATCTTCTGCCAATGGCCTCATTTATTTCTGTTCCACAATTCTTACCATCACTTTATAGCCTCCTCTCAGAAATGTTGTCTCCGATAGTAAGATATTATTCCATAAGCTATTAGTTGTTCCTGGACAATTTCAAACGGAAAAAGTGATAGACATGTGGTGGGATTTAAATTTTCCCCCAGCCTTAGATTTTTGCTCATAACTTTGCAATTCTGTACCATCAAAGCTTGTTTCTGCAATTGTTGATAAAGTTACAGTCTTTAATAATTTGCAGGTCTGGAACTTAACCTCCAAAATTCTCACGAGTTTCCACGCTGAATCCCTCATGTGGCATCTGAGCTATAATATATACTGGGACTATACCTGTCATGAGGAAGAGACACGCCTACTAGTATATCATCCTTGGGAAATTAGTTTGATGTGGTAAATGTCTCCGTTTCCGATTTTCCACTTAATTTGTGGTGAGTCATCTGTGTTTGTTTATGACCACTGATGTGTGCCTCTGACTAATAAGGAACGGATGCCTCATCTCCAAATAAAAAACTTATGCTCCATTGCAAAATCACCATAAAATGGTCAGTCTCAGCAGCATGCAGCTTTCTGTTTAAGTAGTGCTTTTGGCAGTGCAGTTCCCACATGGAAATGCTGATCCCCAGCTATCCATAAAATGGACTGTGCACCATACAGGCAATCTGTAAAATAACCATAGTCTTTATAAGCAACTATGCTCATGCTTTCCATTAGCCTGGCAGTGTATTTTGATTCTAAGCTTTAAAGTTTTAAATATGAAACAGACCACTTTGGAGCAAGACAAGCAAGCTGTGCTGTTCAAAAAAGCAGAAGTAAATTAAATGGAAATAAAGCAAATGAAATCCGCTCAGTCCCTATAAGGTTTGTAACATTTGCAAAATTATTTCATTTGGCTGTATTAAGGATACTATACTATTCATGATTATTATAAAACATCTAGGTTTAAAGGGATTATTCCGTATGTTTACATTGGGAGGCAGGTACTTTCTGAGTAATTAGAATTTTTCAGATAGGGATCAAAGTTGATTGGAAGTGATTTGCTTATGCATAGGCTTGATTTGAGAATTAAGAACTGGTCTCTGTAGTAAACCCCTATTATGTTCTGTATATATAACGTTTCTTGATATAAGCTCAGCCAAAGTTGGTGGTTTATCAGAATTCTCCATATTATCATACTATCATTAAGTGTGCCATATGGATCTGCATAACTGTTTTGCAGATTGTGGAGATCAAACTGAGGCTTTCGGGCTGCTAATGGCAAAAAGTAACCAGTGATCTATAGTGGTTTACTGAAAGGAAAGACAGAATGAGATGAAATGCATCTCTACACTGAGTGTCCAGCTTGAAACAATTTGACAATAGCCTGCAAGGTATTCATTTCAGACTCATCATCATCATCATGTCCTATGCTAACCACAATTTTCAGTCTGAGCTACAGTCTCTGCAGCCTTCCATTTAAGATTGATGTTTTTCATATCTTCCTGAAATGTTTGGTTCCAGGTTTTCTTTGGCCTTCCTCTTTTTCTCCAATCATCTGGTGGTATCCAATTGATTGTCATTTTTACTGGACATTGCTCACTCATGCAGAGAATATTGTCCAGCAAAGTGCATTCTTCATTCTGTCACTATCTCAGAGAGTCTTCTGGAACTATTTCCTTGTTTGTGACATGGACCCAATGAGAGATACAAAGAATCCTTCTGAGACAATGTTGTTGGAAGACATTGATCTTATGAATAAGTCTTGTTGTAGATTTCCAGGTCTCACTAGCATAGATGGCACTGACTTTGGTTGTTGTGTTTATAGTGCACGTGGTCCATATTGAGTGCATTTGTTGGAAGATAGCAGATGCTTTACCTATTTGGTATTTCACATCTGCTTCTGTTTCCTCATCTGTTTCCATGATGCTACCAAAAATGCTATCATTTCAGACTACAGGATACTTTATTTTTCCATTGTACAATTCTCTACCCCTGTGTTGTCCCACCCTTCTGTTAAAAAAAAAAAAAAGCAAAATAGACACATACTTAGAAGCCTGATAAGTTGCTTTAAAATAAAAGTTGTCTTCTTTTTACCCTAATTCACTATATACCTCCTTTTTCTCAGGACAAAAAAAACATAAAGAAGATTATTAATTTGAAAACCAGCTTTTTTTTATTTATAATTTTTAAAACTCACAATTCATCCCACCTTTTACCTCAAGTGACAGTAAAAATATAAAAAAATGAAATTGCTCTGCAATGTATCAAATCAGCAACCTTGTCTATGATAAGCAAAAATAATGTTCACCCTGCTATTTCCACTTCCGCTAAGAAAAAGAGAGATATAGAACCTATTAGAGTGTGTAGTAATCACTGGTTTAGTTGAAGAGTGATCCTTCTATCATAAAGGAGCCATTAAATGCTGAAAATAACTCTGTCTCAAATACAGAATAGAATACAGAATAATCAAGTTGGAAGGGACCTTGGATGTCTTTTAGTCCAACCCCTTGTCAAGCAGGAGACCCTCTACCATTCTGGACAAATGGCAGACCAATCTCTTCTTAAAAGCCTCTAGTAATGGGGCATTCACAAATTGTGAACACAAGGTGTTCAACTGATTGTTTTTTGCTGTCAGGACGTTTCTTCTCGTTTTTAGGTTGGATCACTTTCTGATAAGTTCTCATCCATTATTTCTTGTCTTGCCCTCAGGTACTTTAAAGAATAGAATAGAATTCTAATAGCCAAGTGTGATTGGACACACAGGGAATTTGTCTTTGGTGCATATGCTCTCAGTGTACATAAAAAGACAAGATACATTTGTCAAGAATCACAAGGTACAACACTTAATGATAGTCATAGGGTACAAATAAGCAATCAAATCATACTAGGAAACAATCAATATCAATATAAATCGTAAGGATACAAGCAACAAAGTTACAGTCATGCAGTCATAAGTGGGAGGAGATGGGTGATAGGAACGATGAGAAGACTAATAGTAATTAATTCATCCTTAGTGAATAGTTTGACAGTGTTGAGGGAATTGTTTAGCAGAGTGATGGCGTTCGGGGAAAAACACTGTTCTTGTGTCTAGTTGTTTTGGTGTGCAGTGCTCTATAGCATCATTTTGAGTGTAGGTTGTCCCCCTCTTCTTTGTGACTCCCTCTTAAATATTTGGAAGACCACTATCATTTCACCATTAGTCTTTCTGCTCGTTAGACTAGACATACTCAGTTCCCGCAAATATTCATCATCTGTTTTAATCTTAAGACCCCTAATCATCTTTGCTGTTCTTTTCTTTACTCTTTCTAGAGTCTCAATATCATTTTTGTATTGCGGTGACCAGAACTGTATTCAAAATGTGGTCTCACCAAGGCATATACAGTAGTACTTATACTTCACATTATGAATGGAGAAGGCTATTAGAATAAACATAAGATGGGGAAAATATACATTGGAAATAAAGAAGAAAATGCACTCTGAAGTTTCTTGAAGAGCCGAGGTGGCGCAGTGGTTAGAGTGCAGTACTGCAGGCTACTTCAGCTGACTGTTCAGCAGTTCAGCGGTTCAAATCTCACCGGCTCAAGGTTGACTCAGCCTTCCATCCTTCTGAGGTGGGTAAAATGAGGACCCAGATTGTTGGCGGCAATATGCTGACTCTGTGAACCGCTTAGAGAGTGCTGTAAAGCACTGTAAAGCGGTATATAAGTCTAAGTGCTATTGCTATTGCTATTGAAGATGAGTGAGGGATTAATAGAGGGCAACATTATTTATTTTTCCTTCCTCCAGAAATGATTGCCTGCTCATTCTAGTGATGTATAATTGGTCAGAATGGATGAGAGTGAAGAAAATCTTAAAGTCCAAACTCAGTGGAGAAAGTACCTTCAAAGTGATTAACACCTGGGCAATTACAATCATTAGATACACAGCTGGAAGAGTGAACTGGAAGCAGGACTAAAAGCCCTGGATTGCAAGACAAGAAAAATAATGACAATGAATCATGTTCTTCACCCACCCAATAATGTTGACAGTTGATAGACTCTATTTACCAAGGAGCATAGGTGGCCATGGAATGTTGTAAGAACACAAGACAATTGAAGAGCACCACTTGGATCATTGATGTGTACATTGTATACACATCTTGTGTACATTGATGTGTACAGTGACATCCTGAGTTCTTAGGAAGAACTTGACGTGCATGAAGGCAAACACCAGCTAATGAACTGTCAGTTATGATTTCACATTTTTGTGTATATAATAATGTACACTGATGTGTACCATCTTTTAATGATATGAAATTAACAGAGTTTTAAACATTCTATTTTCTATATAACTAGCTCTGTCTGGTCAAGCTAAGAAAATATTTTATTGTGTTTCTGATATAGGCTTCAAGTTTGCCTTTAAAAAGAGTTTTATAACAGCAGATGCATCTTGTCAACTTTAGCGCAAAAGAACCATTTTTTAAAAAAACAAATCCATCTTCAAATATATGCTAATAAATTAAGCCCTTAAGATATTATTCAGTTCAGAGTCCTAAGACTATGATTCTAAATATCTTGGTATGTTTGAAATGGAGAACTAGGATGGTCCCTCTCAAATCTAGGCTCTGTACACACTAGCCTTGTTTTTTGTTAAAGCTTCCTTTTTTCCAGCAACTCCTGCCTGCCATGATTTTTCTTGGTAACTTTCTTCTTTCTGGAAAGCCAGAATTCTGAATTTTTATGCCAGTGTAAGGATCACCTGACTGTAGTGTTATGAAGATGTAGAACTACAGTCTGGTGGTGGGTGATTGACATGGATATCCAGTAAAAAAGACCAAATTAGTCAATCTGTAACGGCAGCACACCTTCACGCCAGCTAATTATTTATACAGTTACTTGTACAATGCACTTCAGAACTGTTTTCTTGGCATTCTGCAAAGTCTGACTTTCTGCAATATTGGAGGAAACGCATAATAATATCACTTTTGCAGATTGAACCTGCCCTTGTGACCTGGAGAACTTGAAACTGTCACTAACATGTCTCGTCAGTTTCACAGTCCCGAGAATGATCTCATTTCTTTTTACTGTTGGACTCGAACCAGAACTTTTAAAGGAGAGTCACAAAACTTCTTTGTTTATTATATTATATATTATATTGTACAACATTGTTTACTATAGGGGAAAAATCCCCTAATTTTAGGGTTACACAAACATAATTTTTTATGCATTCTATTTTCTTTGGCATTTTATGTCTTCTATTATTTTATATATACATATATACACACATACCCTCATGTAATACCCTAGCAACTCAGTATGTATTTCAATAATTTATTAATCCAGTTGTTTTATAGTATAGTAAATTATATATATATATATATATATATATAGGGGAAAATTATATTTTTATACAATTTGCTGAAAAAGACACTTCTTTTAGAATAGAATAGAATAACAGAGTTGGAAGGGACTTTGGAGGTCTTCTAGTCCAACCCCCTGCTTAGGCAGGAAACCCTACACCACTTCAGACAAATG
>QLTV01012184.1:5375925-5403213 GCA_003457575.1 Thermophis baileyi | reverse complement strand
CAGATTGTTCCGGTCGCGCCACAAGGTTAGTTGTTCACCCTCCCGTCTGTATGCAGATTCATCATTGTCTCGAATGAGACCGATCACTGTTGTGTCATCTGCGAACTTCAGTAGTTTAACAGATGGATCGTTAGAGATGCAGTCATTGGTATATAGAGAGAAGAGAAGTGGAGAGAGCACACAGCCTTGGGGGGGACCCTGTGCTAATTGTACAGGTATCTGATGTGATTCTGCTTAGCTTCACCTGCTGCTTCCTGTCTGTTTGGAAGCTTGTGATCCACTTACAAGTGTGTTCAGGTACCGCTAGCTGGTTTAGCTTAGTTAGAAGACCATCTGGAATGATGGTATTTGTTATGTACTGCCGTATGGAGTAAATTTGCATAACCGCTGCTGATTGGTTAATATAGCGGCGGGAGAATTAAACTGCTGTCAGTGGCTGGCTAGGCTACAGGGAAGCCCTTAAAAGCAGCTTCCCTGCAGCCTGCCGCCAGTTCGTATTGCATTTATCCCAATAAACACAAAGAATCAACTCAAACCACAACACATTAGACTCAACGACTTCCAAGGAAATCCCATTCGAGTGCTGGGCCGAGCAGAGATACCCATCACCTTCAAGGATTTCAGAGGGAAGCTACCTTTAACGATCGTCGAAGGACACCGACCGACCCTGCTGGGAGTGGAATGGCTCAAGCCTCTCAGCATCACCGGACTGCATCAGATCAGGGGGGACAAACTGGACAAGCTGCTAGCGGACTTCCAAGGTGTGTTCGATGGGAGTCTAGATAAATATAAGGGCAAGCCCATATCGTTTAACCTAGACCCCAGTGTCACTTCCGTTAGATTAAAGCCCCGGAGAGTTTCCTTTGCACTTCGGCCAAAAGTGGACGAACAACTGTACAAATTAATAGCCCAAGGGATCTTAGGGCCAGTTGATCACGCCAAATGGGAGACTCCCATTGTCACCCCAATAAAGCCGGATGGCTCGATTCGCGTGTGCGTGGACTATAAGGGGACCATTAATAAAGCCCTGCAGCCCAATGCTTATCCTGTGCCAGTTGTGCAGCACCTATTGCACTCCCTGGGGAACGGCAAAATTTTTGCTAAATTAGATCTGGCACAGGCATACCAATAGTTGCCAATGGACGCATTCTAAGTGTACTATTCTAAGACACTCTCACCAGCTGAGCGAAATTACAGCCAGCTGGACAAGGAAGCACTTGCTGCAGTGGCCGGCATCAAGTGTTTCCATGAATACCTCTACAGCCACAAATTCGAACTTGTGACAGACCATAAACCTCTACTGGGACTCCTGGCAGGCAACCAACAAACGCCGTAGTACATGTCACCCAGACTGACCCGCTGGTCCATTTTTCTGTCTGGCTACAGCTACAAGCTGACCCATCGGCCAGGGAAAAGCATCGGGCACGCAGACGCCCTCAGCCGCTGCCCAACACCTGACCTCGTAGATGACCATGCACCTGTGGCTGAGATACTTCTGGTCGACATTGAACAAACCAGCCCCGTCACATCTCGAGACATCGCAGAGCACACAGCAAAAGACAAGATTGTCCAAAGTCATGAACTGGGTATTAAGGAGGTGGCCACAGGAAGAAGAAGGAGAAGAATTTAAGACATTTAAAAGCAAACAAATTGAACTGTCTGTTCTGAAGGGGTGTTTACTATGGGGAGAGAGAGTGGTTGTACCCAAGAGTCTACAGAAAAGGGTGATGGGAACCCTGCACATAGGTCACCCAGGAATAGTGCGCATGAAAGCACTAGCAAGGAGTCATCTGTGGTGGCCGAAGTTGGACCAGGACATTACCGAGTGGGTGGCAACCTGCCTGCCATGCCAAAAAACCCGGCTGGCTCCACCACAGTCCAACCCACTGGAATGGGAAATACCCAAGGCTCCATGATCAAGAATCCACATTGACTTTGCGGGACCAATGGCGGGGCAAACATTTTTGATTGTTGTGGATGCTTATTCTAAGTGGCTGGAGGTGGTGACCATGCACACCTCTATCACGGAAGCCACTATACAAGCCCTAAGGAGGATCTTCGCAACCCACGGTCTGTCAGACGTCCTAGTGTTGGACAACGGTCCCCAGCTGACAGCCAAGCACATGGAATCATTCCTGGCCGACCTGGGAATAAGGCATGTGCTAGTTTCACCATTCAGTCCAGCTAGCAATGGCCGGGGGGAGAGAATGGTGAGAATGACCAAAGAAACTCTGACCAGAATGGGCCCAGGAAACTGGCAAAAATGGATCGACCAATTCCTGCTGGCCCAACACATCACACCATGTGCAGCCACTAACCAGAGCCCAGCCGAAATGTTGATGGGACGAAAGTTGAGGTCCCAACTGGACAGGCTGAACCCCAATTATCATCCTGAGACACCCCTAGATTCAAGCAAGCTCACCCGGACACTAGCGGTAGATGAGCTAGTATTCGCACAAAACTATGCAGGAGTTCCCAAGTGGGTGAAGGCCACAGTCATAGCTGTCACCGGGCCGAAATCCTATCAAGTTAAGCTGGACGATGGTCGAGTGTGGCGAAGACACATCGACCAGCTCAGGAATAGGCTGGGAGACTCCTGGCTTCAACAACCGGAGACCGTCCAACAGCAAGACAGTCCAGCACAATGCGAGTCTCTGCCCCGAGAACCATACAGAACAGAACAAGCAACCAGGACGACCATGCTGGGAGCCAGGCCCTAGCTACAAGGAACCAGGAGGACCTGTTCTCAAACCCGGAGGAGGAACGCGGACACTTACCTGCGAACGCCGGAGTCCAGAGGAGTCAACCGGGACCGGAGGACGGAGACGCGGAGACTTCAGCCGCCATGACTGGAGGCCAGTTCCAGATTATTCCACAAGCAGGTACTGGAGCAGCAACAGGCATGTCCGCACCAGTCAAAGACTCCCGAGGAACTGAATCACGCAGGCTCAGTAGGACTATACGGCGTCCTACGTGATTACGTGACTCACGTTAACTCCGGATTGGACATTCCATGAACTAAGAGGGGAGGGGTGTTACATACTGCCGTACGGAGTAAATTTGCATAACCACCGCTGATTGGCTAATATAGCGGCGGGAGAATTAAACTGCTGTCAGTGGCTGGCTAGGCTACAGGGAAGCCCTTAAAAGCAGCTTCCCTGCAGCTTGCCGCCAGTTCGTATTGCATTCAGCTAAGGAGAAATAAAGGTGCTGAACTGTTCCTACGTCTCACCTCTTCTTTCCTGCACAAATCTAATAGTATTGAATGCTGAACTAAAGTCTACAAGAGGACCCTGGCGTAGGTCTTTGGAGATTCAAGATGATGTAGGATGTAGTGCAGAGCCATATTAATAGCATCATCTGTTGATTTGTTTGCTTGGTATGCAAATTGCAGGGGGTCTAACAGTGGATTCGTGATGGTTTTCAAGTGGGACAGCACTAGCCTTTCAAAAGTTTTCATAACTACAGATGTTAGAGCAACTGGTCTGTAGTCGTTCAGTTCCTTGATGGTGGGCTTCTTCGGCACTGGGATGATAGTAGAGCGTTTGAAGCAAGAAGGAACATAGCACATCTCTAACGATTTATTGAAGATTCGGGTGGGGGCCAATTGGTCAGCATAGACTTTTAAGCAAGAAGGAGTTATCTTGTCTGGGCCTGGAGCTTTTCCTGGCTTTTGTCTGTGAAAATAGGTCTTGCACTTCCTTTTCTGTGATCACTAGGGGTTGTGAACCCAATGGGATGGGGTCAGTTGTAGGAGGCTTGGCTGTTGTTGGTGTGTCTGAGATGGGGGTTGTGGAGATAGGTGGCTTTAGTTTCCTTTCAAACCTGCAATAAAACACTTTCAGGTCATCTGCCAGTTGTTGATTTCCTTTAGCCTGGGAAGGTGGATTGTCGTAACCGGTGATGTTTTTAAGAGTTTTCCACATGTTTGCTGGTTCATTTGTTGAGAACTGATTCTTTAGCTTTTCAGAGTAGCTTCTTTTTGCTGCTCTGATCTCCCTTGTCACAAATAGCATATACATACATGAATAAAATCTTTTGAATATTTAAATGGAAAGATTCAAATCAACATAGATCTTATTTGATGAATACCTTTAAGGTAGTCTCTGCAGTTTTACAAATTTTACACAGAGGAGAGGAAGCATTCATAGACTTCATCAGGGATGCTTTGTACAACATTATATAGTACATTTCTTGTTTGAATTTCAAAGCTAGAATCTTGTATCTTAATTAGGCTGAAATGGAGCTTCTCCGTTCAGTTGCAAGCTATCTTTACCAACAATGTGTGTGGTCCTCCTGACATTTCCGCTGTTGTTGGGCACAGGCAATCTGCAATAACATCTGCAGGGTGACTGACAGACAGTCATCCTATCTCCTTTTATGAGCAGATTACTATAGTGGCTCCAGTTAAGAAGTGCTCTTCACTAACAGAGATCCAGCAACAGTTTCTACTTTGATCAGTTGAATGACATTCTTGTTGCTGGAAGAAATGATGAGGGGGGAAAAAACTCAGAGCAGGGAAATAGCAATTGTAAAATCCGGTGCTGCTGGCTGGGTCAGATTTATAAAAAATAGAATAAAATGTTAAATTCAATTATGAAAACAGTGATTTTAAAATATTCTATGTTAACTTATATACATAGTTGAATGATTTATTTGATAAGTGACTTTCCTGGTGGCAGGAACAACAATGACCAAAGACACTGATAGCAGCTAATAGGATTTCTATGCTTCTTGCTTTGTTTGCTGAAAAGAATTCTGCCAGACAGTATCTTTAAAAGTTACGCTAACAAATGTGACTATATTTGTGGAAAAGCATACTATTATATATCTAGACTCATGGTCCTGTCTGGGAGACCAGGCCTGTGAAAATTTAATATCAGTTTTATTCCTCAGTACTGCCAGAATTGGCTGAGCGAGAGTTCAGGAAACAGAAGCTTCCAAAAGCATTCATTTTACATTGCCTGCTAGGCTCTTGCTAGCACCTAGATGTGCCAGCTTTGCTATAGGAGTGAGCTATTTCACACCAGCAGTGTTTTGTGTTTCACAGCACTGACAAAGTATTGGGGCTTGCCAGACTAGGGTCTAGGGAAGTTTAGGGAAGGAGAGCAAATCAGATAACAATGTCATAATTCATTTGCCTGATTGCATATATATCATTTATATCATTTGAATTTGAACAATATTGCAGAGGTTTGATCCTGCTTCTTAAACCCAATTAAAAACAACTAAATAGTTGAATACAATAATAGTACCTCATACTCTCAACAGCCCTGGATTACCCAATACAGTAAGCAAAATAATAGTTAGGGGGGAAAAGTTCTATGGCACTCCGTTCCCATGGTTCCTATGCTTAAGGAACCATGGAAAGGGAGTACCATAAAGCTATCACAGTTTTAATTCTTTCACTGCCAACCCCCCCCTTTTTTTTTTGCCGTCTTTATCTGCCGTGTTGAATTTTATAGGTAGTTCTCAACTTATGAGCCATCATTTTGCAACCATTAAAAGTTCCAAAGGCTGCCTTCTCCCTCCCCCCGCCCCCCTGTCATGTGAGCTCATTTGAAAAGTTTGGCAACCAGTCCACATTTAAACCTAAAGTCATGTGGTGGTGATTTATGATTTATTTATTTTTTTGCTGAAAACCGGCTTTTACTTTCAGTTCTTGGCAAAAAATATTCCATAGCAAATAATGGCTTGCTTGATAATCACCACTTTATGAACATAGTGTTCACTTAATGACTGCTGTGAAAAAGGGGACATAAAGGCTGTTGGTTTGAGTTCCGAGCTTGGCAATTTGGTTACAAACATTTCGTCACCATTCGAGGAGACATTGTCAGGGCATTTTGAACCACATTTCAAAGGGCATAAAACCAGATCGGCCACAAGGGTGTCTCAATTTATTACTGTCACAACAGGCTCCCTTATGGTAATAAATTGAGGATTACATGTAATTGGCATTGTTAAAAAAAAGTGCTTTTTTTGTCATGGTGAGTGACTAATGCTGACAAGCTTGATTTGAAGGTGTTATGAAATATCACATTTGTATCCATCATGTGGCATGAGAGATTCAATTCCATCGAAGAGCACCATTGTTGGGTTGTGCTTAGAGCATTAGTTTGTCTTAATCCAGCCTTGCTCTCCAAAGCTTCATAAATTTATTTCGCATACAGGCAAAGACAATGTCTCATATAAAAACTTGTATAATTCTCCTGGGGGATCCAAGTCTGTATAGGAGGAAGGAAGAATTTCACCTCTCTGAACCCATGACTCTCTCCCAGAAAGAAGACTATTTTAACACTAAATACCCCCAAAGCATGTTGTGTGATGGAAAGGCCTTCTGCAAAACATACATTTCTGAATGTTAGCTTAATAACAAATCAAGGACACATCCTGCTTCAAGTTGTCAAATATGCAGATAAAGTGCATATAAAATGGAGAAACATTTACTATAAAAAAGGAGAAGTGATAATTAATTGAGCCAGCGGGAAAACAGCAGAAAATAAAGCTGCATTTTATGACTGAGGGACAAATTCTAGTGTTGTTGTTTTTTTTAATAATTATTGCAGAGCAATGAGATTTAACAGTGGATGGATTATCCTCTGATTTCTAGTCACATGAAAAGTTACTCAGAACAGAAGTGGAATAAACAGGGGCTTTGAACCAAAGACTGGATAAGCACATCTTGGATGTGGCTCAGGCTAGACAATTCCTGCCGTTTAGCCAAATTAGCCTTCTGATGCTATGATGCCACATTTCAGAGGAGCAGTCTGGCAGCAGCTCAAAGGGTTTCAGACGATGAACCAAAGCTTTATTGTTTCCTACTTAGTGAAACCAGTCTTTATACAGAGGAATAAATGGGAGAACGGCAAAAAGATGTGATACACCCTGCTTAGGAATGAAAGATAAAGTGATCTACTGTGAACCTTAATACAGAGTCATCTGATACATGCTTTGCAAAACTTATGCGAACCAGTATCTATTTATGCATTAAAGCAGGGGTGTCAAACTCAAGGCCCGTGGGCTGCATCCGGCCCACAGGGTGCTTAGATCTGGCCCATGGGGCTACCCTGGAAACAGCGAAGCACCGGACTGCGGTGCCTCTGCCAGCGAAAACGGAGTTCGGGAGGCTGCGACAGTCTCCTGCAACTCTCTGCCAGCAAAAACGGAGTTCAGGTGGCCCTCCCGAGCTCCGTTTTCACTGGCAGAGAGTTGCAGGAGGCTGTCGCAGCCTCCCAACCTCCGTTTTGGGCCACCACAGCCGCCCCCAACACGAGTGACGTCGAGCTGGCCACGCCCACCCGGCTCCCAAGGTCAAACACAACCCTGATGCGACCCTCAATGAAATCGAGTTTGACACCCCTGCATTAAAGTGTGCACTTTTTCTAAATGTTCAGATGATATTTACAAAAATATATACAAAAAAATATCCAGGTTGGGAAATAAGGGGTATAAAAATGTGTATGTGGAGAAATGTGAAAATGTGCACTCAATTTTGTGCTAATTATATTGGATGGTAAATTAATATGAAATGAGCTGAAACTTATTGCTAAAAAGTGAGAAAATGTTAAACAAATAACAGGTGAAAACAACTCTAGACTTGCCCTATAATATCTGAAATAGTTATACTGAAAATGAACTATTAATGGGAATATCAGACAAATATTATATCAAAAAAGCCTTAATTGGGATGAAGAAAGCTTCAGATGGATTTCCAGATGCTACTCAGTTCCTAAATCATCTACAAAACACCTCTTTTCAAGTTGCTTCAAAGTTCTGGACTAATTTGAATCAATTTCTGTGTCAGATTGCCACTCAAAATTAAACTTCTGTTTGAATAGAATCAGAGGAGATCTTTTCTCCCTTATTGCTTATACTTCCAAACAACATCATTATTTTAAAGAAATTTATAAAGAATTGTATGTTATAATATAATTTCCACTTTCTTATATTTTATACCTTAATACTTGTAGATAATAACTGCATGAAAAAGATAGAATTGATAATCACAAAGTCGATGTAGAATTGCAGCCAGAGGTGGGTTCCTCCCGGTTCAGACCGGTTCGCCCAAACCGGTAGCGACCCACTGGTGACATCACGGTGACATCACGGTGACATCACAGATCTGGTTCGGTCGGTGCCGGTCCGTGGGCACCGCCATCTTTTTTTTGAATTATTTTTTTTTGAAAAAAAACTTTTTTTTTATTTTTTGGATTTTTTTTCTTCTGCGCATGCGCAGAAGCGGAGTTTCCGGCACTGCGCATGCATCGCCATCTTGTTTTTGGCTTTTTTGGGGATTTTTTTTAATTTTTCAGCACTGCACATGCACACGCGTGCGAAGCATGCGCGCGCCCACGCCGCACACCCACACCGCGCGGGAGGAAGTGAACCAGCAGCGAGGTAAGTTAGAACCCACCCCTGATTGCAGCTATTATATGTGGGTAAAGCACCATCGTTTTCAGAATCTCCTGTATTTTATTGGCAGAATAAAAACAGATGTGCAGATACAACTTTCTAAAGTCAAGAAAGTCAACTTTCATAGAACATCAGCAACTATTTAATCCTCTGTCCAAAGATGAACTCCGTGGCACTCAACTAAATATCACATGTGCATTAGGAATATGTGACATGTTTGATAATATCAATAATTTCACATGACTTAAAAAAAGTAAAACAAGCAGAAAGATATAAAGAGTCTTTAGGATCAATGGAAGAAGATGAGATGAATGAAGAAAATTGTGCTACATATCATCTTGTCTTACAACTGTAAATGCCAGCAGTCATAATCAAGAGTTTATTGTACAGGGCAATCTGGATGATTAGAAATTGGATTCAAGTTCACAAAACAGCTTGACATAAAGCTCATCCTATTTCCCTACTAAAATCAAGAGCCAAATTTATCCCTTATGTAATTTCATATAACTCTTTGGGGGCAAAATGCAAGATTTCTTTGGATATATAAACTAAGTTTTTAAAAATGTGTGTATATGAATGTGCATGCACATGTGTGGTGTATACTTAAATGGTTGAAATATTTTGAACCACATTCCAAAATTTTACGAGATTCAAAAGTTACCACACACAGTAATACCATGTGCATACACACCGAGAGAGAGGGGGGAAGGAGGGAGGGAGGGAGAGAGAGTCTTTTCATAATAAAGATTATGTATATGTTTGGTTTATAAGTGCTGATGAGATTCTAGGAATATGAACTTAAAATGTGTTACATAGTATAATAAAAATGTATGGCAAATAAAGTACAGTAAAAATAAAATATTAAAATATTTGGATCTGATATTTGGTAAAATATAAGAGATATCAACCATAAGATTAAGTTAAGACTTTGCTTTGATGATTTGGAAATTAGACTAGAATAAAAAAATAAATTGGATATTATTGAAGGCAATCCAGTAAGAAACCAGAAATTTGATTGTTTTGTGATTCCCACTGGCAATCTTTAAAAATAAAAATAAATAGTTTTAAAATTTTCTTTGTTTTACACAATTTCAAAAACTATCCCATTTGACTCAGTATTTCAAAACAATCAAAAAAACTTTTGCAAACTTCTAGAAAGCATTCTGATATATGACTTATCTGGGACAATGCTAGTTTCACAATTCTACAATAGCTTATAGATTGGAACCATATATTATGAGTTATATCACCCAGGATTGACCCTTCCTTATAATAGATAACACTGATTACTTCAATAGGTATCATAAGGCAGGCATAAATGAAAACAGAAATAGCTTGAAAATTAAAAAATTGGGAAAATTACCATTCCCAATAAAGTCCAACTTGTATTTTGTTGCATGCATGCAATTAATAATCCCCACTTCAAAAAATTATTCTATCTAAATAGAACTCTTATATAATACTATTTACTAATGCAGTATTAGTATCTAACTGAAATAACCTGTCAAAATACTTCTATGAGTAGCAACATAGGATTACCTATAGACAAATACAGCAATTTTTCTCTCTCAGGTGATGTTATTCAAATACCACTCCTATTTAACTAAATCTGCACAAGGCTTGTGTATGAAAAAATCAATCATTTGCATAAATATAGACATTTTTGGACAAGCATGAAGTCACAAAGTTACATCTTAGAAAGAGAGATATCTGTTCATAAATGCCCTATGCTCTCTGCTTTTACTCTCTTTCAGTAAGAAACATCACTTAGCACAGAGATCAAGAGTTAAATGCACTAGTTTTGCATTAAGCTTGCTTTATTCTAAGCTTTTGTTTTTCACTATTATGAATATAAACTAGGATAAGTCCAATTTAAAAAGACCAGTATCTTGAATCTCTTTTTAAGTGTTATTAGGGATATAAAATCTGAATCAGACCCAAACTATTTGATTGACATTGTAGGAAGTAATATATGCAGCTGGATTAACAATGAGATAATTTTATAAGATGGTGAGTTGATGGACAAATTCATGCCAAGCCATTCCAGATTATTTTCTGGGCATTCTTACAGCTTTGAAGTATCCTTCATATTCAATCATGGGGCCTGGCAAATGATAAAAACATCTTGCATTGGCATCAGCATTGCCAATTCCCAGCTTCCAATAAACTTCCAGTACAGTATATGAACTGTAGCTACTGCTGCCACAGATAGAAATAACAAAGTATTGTGATATTAAGGAAACTACTTTGCAATCTGCAAGTTAGCCTTGTGAAAAGATCTCATGGCACTTTATGAAATCACTCAGGTGTCAACTCCAGTCTTCTGGACTTGTTCCAAGTTTTGTTCTATGCATCTGGAAGTTTCTTTAATTCCTACTGGAACTGAATGGCTTTCTTTTCCATAATGACTTTGCAAATTATTTTTTTAAAAGAATACATACCTCCAATGTATGGCATCTAAAGGAACTATCATTTACTGTTAAAATCTTCCTTTTGATTTACAAACAGTACTTTCAGTATAGTAATTCTTAAAAAAAACAAAAAACCAGAAGCTTCAGAAGCTTCAGAAGCTGGAACTTCTGCTTTCATATAGTTTATCATTGACAAAAATCATTTACAGCAGTGGTTCTCAACCTTCCTAATGCCGCAACCCTTTGGTGTGATGATGTCATCACGCCGTGACCCTTTGGCGCGATAATGCAGTGTCTCGGTTCCTAAGACCATTGGATATATGTGTTTTCCGATGGTCTTAGGCAACCCCTGTGAAAGGGTCGTTCGACCCCCAAAGGGGTCACGACCCACAGGTTGAGAACCGCTGATTTACAGCCAAAGTTTTTAGAGTTTACAAAGTTTTTATTCCTTTGTTCAAATGAAAGACTACTCTTTTGTTCATCACCAATAAAAACAGCCAACCACAAATGAATTTATTTTTTCTTCTTCCACCTACTCTGCTTCCAAAACATATCAGTCTTATCACATTCATCAACCAACCTTCAATTTGATATTAGTGCAAAATATTTCATAATTGAAACCTGATCATTTTATCACCCACTTTGTCTAAATCAACATGGAATAAACTTTCTCACATTCATAATTCCACATTCATAATTTCTCAAATACAAAGAAAAATAATGAATGTGATTTCTTCCCAAATTTTGCTGTTGCAGTTTTCTCTCAAATATCTACTCAGGTGCACATAATAAATGAATCCTCCTCTTAGTTTGGCATTCACATTTGCTGCCTTTCCGTTTCTATAACAGCATCCTTCTAACTGTTAGGCAGTTTTGATAGAAAACATTAAATAGGTCATATTGAAATTTCATAGGCAAACCAAATCCATTTTTTAATATTTTCTAGTCCCGCAGCCTGCTTCCTTTTCACCTATTTTCAAACTTTTTTTTTACTTTCCTGAATATTTCCTGAATATTCTCTTTTTCTCATTTAACCTTAACCACACTTTCCAGAGCACTACGTTTTTTTCAAAATGTGTTTCTTTAAAGCCATTTTTCATCATTTTAATAATTAATCTACCTTCTAATTCTTTTTTCTGATAGGATTCCTATTTTCTTGTTGTTCTATTTACTTTCTACTTTCATTTCTTTCCTTATCTACTTTTTCACAAGTCATTCTTGACATACCAAAACAAAAAAAGTCTGTTCCACAATTAGAACTTCTCATTATTCTTTATCCTTCACTAATTATCTCAATCTTTCTTAATAAGTAATCAAATCAATAATACTTTTACGTTTATATTCATGTCTTTTGCTATGTGTACTATGAATAGATCTATCTTATACCATATATTTCAAACAGACAGACCCTTTCTAAGCGAATATTCACTAGTCACCATTCTTATTCATTCCAGGACCTTTGTATCTATCAGTTTTCCAGTACTCTTTTGTCTACTCCTACAAATTCATTCATATTATCTTATCATATTTTTCTCTTGGATTGCATTTATGATGCATAGTTTTCCTCAAAATCTATTTCTGGTTCTCCCATTATCTATTATCCATTCACTAGAGCATAACATCTATTCGTAACTTATAGATTCCTACATTCGTGTACTCCCACAGAAAGCTAGATAACTGAACCTACATCTTCACTTCCCTGCATGTGTTCAGTTCCTCAAGATGATCTTCATTCAGATCAATTACATTCTTCCTCTTTATGTAAGTTTCATATACAAACAAGGTATCTATTTTTCTTTCATTTCATTTGTTAATTGATACTCTTATCATTTACTCCTTTTACACCCCAGGTTTCAGTCTTTTTAATAACGTGGTCATCACTAGATGGGCTCATACTGACCTTTCAAAAAACAAATCAAGGTTTTTCTATAATATGCTTTGGGAAGATAAAGTATGTGTGAACTAAATTAGTAGCGTAATACATACCTATACCAGAGGTGGGTTCCTCCCGGTTTGGACCAGTTCGCCCGAACTGGTAGCGACCCACTGGTGACGTCACGGTGATGTCACGGATCCGGTTTGGTCGGTGCCAGTCTGTGGGCGCCGCCATCTTTTTTGGGGATTTTTTTTTTTGAAATTTTTAATTTTTTTTTTCTTCTGTGCATGCGCAGAAGCCGAGTTTCCGGCACTGCGCATGCGTCGCCATCTTGTTTTTGGCTCTTTTTTTTTGCAATTTTTTTTTGGCACTGCGCATGGAGGAAGAAAACCGGCAGTGAGGTAAATTAGAACCCACCCCTGACCTATACCACATGTAACATTCTTGGTTAATATTAAGGGCAATATTGATTAGTTTTGGAATATTGTGATCAGTATATCATAAATGCAACCAAAACCCTAATCGTTCTCATGTTATTTAATGCAAGCTAGGATCTCTAACCTAGATGTTACTTTACAAGCTCTCATATTGCTTCCTGCATCCTACCATTTTGGATGTACACAAACATACTGAAAAACATTTTATTGAATCATCCACACCACAGCTTAGTTTAGCTAATCAAATATTTAAGATGAATACATTTCTTCAACTTACAAGATCTTTCTACAGTAATTTGCCTAAGAGATATAATGCAATGAGCTGAAGTAGGATTTTCATTTTGCCCTTCAAGGAGTTCTAGTCTGGCATCTTCTCCTGAGGAAAAGACTTTCATGCAAATAAGTGCTAATGTGTAATATGAGTGGGATATCACTGCATAAATAGACAATCATGTCACTATAAACGCTTATAGACTGCACCAATCCTTGAGATGGGCACAAGAGGGATTCCTTGCTCCCTATTACTCATATGATCCTCCCTTTGAAAGTAATAGCAGAAAAGATTTTAGTATTCACAGATTAATTGTAATTGACTAATATTGCTTTATAAAGCTTGGAGCACATTCAAGCAGCTAAATGACAGCACGTATCTGAGCAGGTGTGATGTCCTATTAACAGAAGATCAATGGTGATAAGATTCTTAACAGCAGAAGTGCCACACAACCGGCATATTATTACTAAGAATTAAATAATAGTATTGGCAATATGGGACACAATCTAACCAAAATTAAGTATGGTAAGAGTATTAGAGTCCAGGAATTAGGCGTATGGTTATTTTTTTCTTAGGTCACTAGGTTTAAATTTGGAAATAGTCATTGCTTATAACTTAATTTCTCCAGTTCAACTCCATAAATTACACTGAGGAAATGTGCCAGGATTCTCAACTGGTTTACTTTGATATAGTGACACTTTAATTGAATTACTGTTGTGGATCTCAGCCAAAAAAATGCTGACTGAGGCTAGGATTACTGGTGTTTGCACTGGATATTCTTGTGTATTAGCAGCCCAGCACAGAAATTTACCAAGGCAAGATTTGTGTGGCACAAAAATAAAATACTGAATTACTATATGTCAGGCTAATATAAAAGGCATAGTGATATCATTTCTGTTTCTGCCTTAGCTTCACTCTTCCTTGTTTTTAAGATGGAAAAACAGCTACCAGTAAGGAAAAATAGATCACTTTCAAAAGAGAAAACCATCCTGACAAAGCTAGAACTGAAAATTAGGTAAAGAGAAAGAGAGAGAGATGAAGCATAATTTAGTGTACACTTTGCTACTGTATGTATTTAAATTGTGTTTCATCTTAAGCTTCCTCAAAAAGAAATTAACTTAGTGTTCATGGCAAGGTGAAAATTTCTTCTTTTTAAAAACAATTTTCATTTAATGTAATGGGGAAATTTTGTTGTTGTTTTTAAAAGCAACCTTGCAAAATTTCTCTGATGCTGTATGTGGTTTTTCCATTTAGCCACCTTTGCTGCAAAATGTTAAAATATTTGTATGAGTGGACATTGAAAGACAGCACAACCATCTTTCCAGCCATCTGAAGCTTCCCTGCAATCCCAGATTTAATTCATCCCCAAGAAAAGACTTCATCAGAGGATTTGTCCTGTCAGGGGTTCTCTTTGGAAACAGTTACAGACTCAGGAAAAAGATGATTTGTACATTCAAGGGACTTTTATTTACAATAAAATAAAGTTGCTGATGCCAAAACTGAATTTCCAGCCTCTTTTGGTGAAGTAATTAGATTCTTCTATGTACAGTCTTTTCCTTATCCTATTTTTGACAAACACCATATTTATTTCTGCCTTTCTCCTGCATATGATGCTCTCTTAGTAATAGCAATAGCACTTAGACTAATATATTGCTCCATAGTGCTTTTTAGCACTGTCTGAGCAGTTTACAAATGTCAACGTATTTCCCCCAACAATCTGAGTCCTCATTTTACCAACCTTGGAAGGATGGAAGGCGGAGCCAACCTTGAGTTGGTCAGGATTGAACTCCTGGCTGTGGGCAGTGTTAGCCTGCAACACTGCATTCTAACCACTGTGCCACCAAGGCTTCGCTTAAGCTCTCCTCTTAGCTCTGCCTCTTCTATTCCTTCTCCTCTTCTATTTCAGTTTTTCCTTTACCTGGTCAGTCCTGGTCCAATGTCACCAGGGTGCACAGCTAATACTGGGCTGCATCACATGATGATGCAGCCACCTGCCAGCAATCCTGCCCCCTCCTCTGATGCCAGGAATTCACCAGTGCTCTGGGCCTCTCCATGCCGCAGTTAATGCCTTAAATCTCACACTTCGACAGCAGTCTGGGACCTTCCAAAAATTGCCAGTCTCTGGTTCTCCTTCAGCAGTTTTACTGTTGCTTTAAAGCATTCTAGCTGAATATGTAGCAATTCTCTTCAGCTCTGCTTCTCTTCTCCTCTGATGCCCCTCTCACTTATTCCAAAAGAAGCCTTTCTTCTCCTCCTCGAGCTCTTCTCACAAGTCTGGCAACACTGACTGGGAGAGTCTAGACTTCTTTTTAAAGGACCAGATGTCCTTTAAATCTGGCAGAGTCTTACCTTTTGATAGGTATAATGCTGTAGGTGTTTTTCCTCCCCACACCCATCCTCTCTCACCTTCCTTTGGCCTTTTGAGTTCAAGTAGCATGGAAAAGCAGAGATGTTGTACAACTATACATAACAGAAAGAAAAAGAAAAGTGGCAATACCCTTGGTCACTCTTCTGAATAATGTAAATTCATAAAGAGCATCAGCAGAACATGCAAGGCATACTGGCAGGAAAAAAAGGAGCCTCTTTTGCAGAAGAGAAATTTGGGAGGACAAAGAATTGAAAGGTAGATTCAAGGAAGTAAACTGAATTCATAGAATATACTCATTTTTGTATTGTATGGACTACAGTTCATACCAATTCATATCTTGATAAAAAATATAGTCGTCCTCTGCTACTGAAATCCTAGTGATGATTTCCTGGATCTCTGGTTGCAGAACCTGGGGATTGTCTATAGAGAGAATTAGTAATGTCATGATACACTCAGAGTTCACTGTTTACAACAGGTGAGACAAGCTGTTACTTATGAAAAGCTCATGTCACAATGAACTTGTTAGATTCTAAGGTGCCACAGTAACTTTCATATTTTATGGTCCACATTTATTTTTCAGAAATCCAACAAGCATATGGTGGAGGCATATGGCAGGGCAGCATTGCTTCTCAATCTGGCTTCAATGCAGATGTGCACAGTATGACTCCAGAACAAATGGTTTTGTTGGAAAACTGCTCAAATGCTGAGCTTTTTGTCTCATCTGCAGAAACAAAGATGCTTTTACACATTGGCTTTTGAAAATTCTGGCTCTGCCAGGTGCAATTTCTTTTTCAGATACTTCCCTCTTCAAGTTCCTGCATTGTGGTTTAGAAAGAGGATTTTGATCTTCCTTCTTCAAGAGTGTAGTAATGAATTTCCTCTTTTAACATCACTACTTCAGATTTGGGAATCTATTTGGGGATTTACCAAAGATGTCTAAGAGACAGATTGCTGTTTGAAAAGCTCAAGAACATCATCATAACTGTTGGTTATGAACTGTTGTCAAGCTCCAAATCTCTTCACTAAATTCTTCTCCAGAAATTTCCTCCCCCCCTTCCCCTAAAATATTGTTGTTGTTTTTTTAAAGAAAAGCTAAGCGAGACAACCGGTAGGAAAGATAAGTAGAACCCACCATGCAATAAGGTAACCTCTTTTGGTAAATAAAAGCAGCTACTGTACATTTCTTGGAATGATATTCCTCAACCTTAGCCATTTTAAGATGTGTGTACTTCAACTCCCAGATTTTCCTTATCAGCATCTTTTTCCAAATATACTTGGGAAAATTCCCACCTCATCTGTTAGCAATACTTACTGCTAAAATTTGTCTGATTTGTGGCTGACGATTTGGGCAGGCAAGACTACAACTTCTAAGTGCTTCTTCTCCTCTAAAACATTTCAATCTGTGTCTTAGTTTACCAGGAAGCTGAGAGCCATTAAGAGGATAGGTAGATGATTGGAGTACAATTGGAGGAACTGTGGTAACAAATCAGACTGAACAATGTTTTGGCCCTTTTTTTAACTCAACAGCAGGTGTATTAAAAAGGGCTTACTTCTCTGCCTCCTCTGAGTCAGCACAAAGAGCCAATAATGTGTTTCTTAACGTAAATGCAAATCACCTTCATCAAGTCATTGATGGAAGGGAGTCTGAACAAGCTCATTGTGTGTACTTTTCATTGTTCTCTATTGATAATCAGATTTAAATCAGTATCTAATTTAGTACCTAACACTAGGCAACATCATAGGGAGGGAACAATTTATATGATTTATTTTCATCTTAAATCAACCAGGTTGGGAAGTTAAGGGAAGAAATTAAAAACATATTGAGTACGGGACATGTCCCTGCCTATCTATGAGAGGTAGCTATAAGATGGTTATTGAATAAACCTTTCTTTAACCTGGAAGCTTTATAATAACGCCATTTTTAAAAATTATTCTTTATTGAACGTTTTTTGTTAAAAAAGATTTTTACAATCTGCTTATTAGACAATTATCCCACATTCATTTACATCTTTTTCTTAGTCATTTGTCCCTCTTTTCAGCTTATAATAAACATAATATTTACATATAATATATAAATATTAACACGCCATTTTCATAAACGATGGTGCTGGGGCACTACTCTTTGACAGCTAAGTCATTGATCTGTCTCTTATGCTGTTTAATATCTATATGAAACAACTAGGAGAGGTAATTTGAAGCCATACTATTACTCAAATGCATCCTCTATGTATATCTTTCCATTTACTTTTCCAAGGTGAAGATCTTCACATTTTCTCTGTCTTAATCTTTTGTATTTGCTGTGAATGACAATAAAGAGAACCAGTTGGATTTAAGTGGTTAAAGCACCAGACTAGAAACCAGGAAACTTTTAGTTCTGGTTCTGCTTTAAGCATGAAAGACGGCTGGGTGACTTTGGGCCAGTCACTCTCTCTCAGCCCAACTCCTCTCCCAAGGTTTTTCTTGTGGGAAAATAGGAGGAGGAAGGAATATTAGGTATTCCACCTTGAGGTATAATAAACGTGAGATAAAAATAAATACCCCAGTATTTAAATACCAATAAATACCAATAAAGGTGAAATAAAAATAAATACCCCAGTAAAATAGTATCCTCTTTTCTTAATCTTGCTCTGCTAATTCTCTTTTAAGAAAATAAATACATTGTGTTTCTAGTTGCATACGTCTAAGACTCTTCCACCAATTTCTATGTATTGTTTAGTTCATCTTTCATATATACATACATACATACATACATACATACATACATACATACATACGTGTGTGTGTGTGTGTGTTCACACGCACACACACACACAAACTGTTACTACATTAGGGAAAACTGTCTGCTATTGATTAATAACAAGGACCCAGACAACATTGCTAGATGAGTTCTGAGAATCTGTACTTTATTTACTGGGGTTCTTTTTATTCTTCCAGATTTTCATTTTATTTTTTTTTACTTGGTTCCCACTCTGCCAAGCATTTATACTTGCGGGTGATTCTCTTTAGGAACCTATTATATCATCTGCACTAGAGAATTGCATTTACAGAACTAGTTGGTTTTTTTTTTTAAATAAAGTTGTGAACTACTCACTGTGAAATAGCAGTCAGGTCAATGATACTAATAGAATAATAGCTGAGGACCAGCTTAAAGTCCCCATTTCCCCCTTATTAGTATACTGATTACCTATAAATGTTTTTGGTTATAAACTTGCTACAAAGGCACTACCTGTAGCTCATTGTATGCTTCACAGATTAAAGTGCTGTAAGCTAAATGAAATCTGATTTACGTGCAGAAGCTATTCTTCAACATTTTTGCTCTTAATGCTTCATTGATTTGAAATAATTCTCCTGTTGTGGTGGGATTTGGTATTTAATCTTTAGAACAGTTGGTTCTTTTTAAAAAAAAATAATTGATGCACTTTCTCTCTTGGCACTTGCTTTTCAAATTAAAGTTCCTGATTCTTTTTGTTATGGTGCAAAATATATGTACATTTACTGAAAGACCAACGTTGCTCAAATGAGAAAAAGCACAGCCTTGCTGCTATGCATTCTCATGATTTCTATTCAGGAAAACATAGATTCTGGTTCTATACACCAAAACACTTGGGGGTATATATTCTAATTAGTGATGTACCTTCAAATTCAGAGAAGCAGATGACATGTCAAGATATCTTCTGAGCAACAAATGGGATAACCTGAGCAACTCTGAATCAGGGACAGCTTGGAGGGAATATTGCCTGGTAGGTTCTGGTGATTTCTTTCCAGTCACCAAACTGAAAAAGATTATTGGATTCCTCCTCTGGGCTTGGGCCTGCTGAATTGAGATTTAGTCCCGTGATAATCAAAAAGAATTTTTTTGAAGACCTCAGTTATTCACAAGATGCTAAGCTTTCACATTTAGATTCCAACATGAAGAGAGTAAGGAAATGACCATGACAGAAATATGCAAGATATGTTGCCAAGGCAACAAGGAAAAAAATATTGTCTAAGTCAATTCAATTCAGTTTATGGCAGTCATAGGCCAGTACAGATGATAAACAAAATAAAGTTTAGAACAGAGTTAAAATACATTCATAAAACAACCTAACTAACATCTATAAGTGATGCAGCCTATATTAAATTATAATGTAAACATTAAAATTATATTAAGGATGATAGCTGAGGGGAGGGCAGCCAGAGTTCCATAAATGAGCTGGGCTAGTGGATTAGAATTTAAGTGAAAGAATTTAGGTGCAGCTAGAACATAATATCCTCCCTGATGGGGAAAAATTAAGGATGTCTAATAGCAGTAGCATATTCATAGTGGGCTTTCCTCAAGCCAAAGGCATGCATGACTATAACTAAATACTTAAAGCTAGTCATTTGTTCTATTTTATTGCCATCAATACTCCATAAATGGAGTTTTGGCTTTTTTTGACTAAATGTAGAATGTTTAGATAACCTTCAGAAACAGTCAGACAGTTTTCTGATTTACTGAACTATAAAAAGGAGAAAGAAGTACACCACCAACAGACTTGCAAGATACTGTTATAGCTATGAAGAGCCATGGTAGTGCAGTGATTAGAATGCAGTATTGCAGGCTACTTCTGCTGACTGCCAGCTGCCAGCAGTTCGATTCTCACTGGCTCAAGGTTGACTCAGCCTTCCATCCTTCTGAGGTCGGTAAAATGAGGACCCAGATTGTTGGGGACAATATGCTGACTCTGAAACTGCTTAGAGAGGGCTGTAAAGCACTATGAAGCACTATATAAGTCTAAGTGCTATTGCTATAGCCAATCTCAATTAAAAAAATAATTTTAGACTTCCTATGAAGTTGATCTGATTGGTCTGATCTATTTAGTAAGACTGACACATCCAAAAGATGAGATGCTCCTTGACTCTGTGACCATTTCAATCCTTTGACAGTTTGAAAATAATTGGTTCTCATTAGTGTCCCTTTTCACATTGACTTATCTCATTTGTCCATGGTGTAATTAGATTTCCTGGATCAATTTTGTTGGGAGATTGAGTATTGTGTAATGGCTGTTATGTGGCCATGCATATACACAGCTTAAAGGGAACATCGCCCATTTATAACACTGAAAATTCATGTCACTCATTTCTCACCAAGCAAAATATGCAGAATATTGTATTACTCATATATAGTAATGTATCTGACATTTCAATGCTTTTTCTAAGCCTGAAAGCTTTGTAAATGAATTTCTGGGTTCAGCTTTGATGCTTCGTTGCTGAATTTTTGTTTATATGTCTAAATGATATTTCTGGGGTGTGTATCTGGTTGTCATTAAGAAGTCTCAGGCCAAGAGGTTGTTGTAATAGGTTTTTTTTTAAAGCATTGTTTCATTGATTATTGAAAATTTACCTTTACTAAGCAAAAGACTTGAGTAAAACTACTGTTGGATGCTTTCAAAGCACAAGGCTGAGATATAAAATGTGTCACATGATTATCTAAAAGAGCGCAAAAACCTTTGAGAATATGCAAAAGTCCAAGAACCCTGTGAAATTAAATGTGGGAGCATTGAACTCTTATAAAATTTGACTTTCTTACATTAGATTTTATAAAGTTTTTTTGTCCAATCTCTTTGGGAAATCTCACGCAATTTTGCCATGATTTTCCTTCCGTATCCAAGTCTTTGTACTCTTATAATGGCAGTTGGGGGTGGAAAAGATATTCAGAACCCTGCTTGAACTGGAAAGAACAAAAAGACTTTATGAGTTAAAGTGCCTATGGCAAGTCATGTTTTAAGCAGTTGTTCAGCAAAGAGTTAATTTTCACTTTGCTTATTCTTTTAGGAACAGACTGGTGTAATTTTTTTATTGACATGTGTTTTCTCTCACATGACAGAAGAAGCCAGCATGTTTGCCTGTCGCTTCATAAAGCTCCATTCTGAAAAGTGGTCTTTTAAGAGATTTTTCAAGATTTCCACTAGTTCACTTGTCTATGAATCTTCTATACACATTTCAGCTTTCACCAATCTAGACTTCTTTGTGGGTCCACTTTGTATGGACTTATTAACACATCTGCCAAAGATGAATTTATTTGTACATTTAAGGGTGTTATGTTTTAAATTATAAAGATATTTTAAGATCATGAGACTGAATTATGTTTTAATGAAGGGAATTGCATTTCTGGTTTTATTAGAATTCTCATTTTATTTAACTTTTTTTTGTCCCTGCTTCTATTAGGTACTGAATTGTATGACATTCTTTTAAAATTAATTTAATGCCAAACCTGGCTGGCCACACAGAGAAAAGAGTTTGACAAGGTGCAGAGAGTAGCCTAAGCTAAGCCAAATAAAGCAGTGATTTTCACAGCTTTACTCTTTTAAAACACTATCTTTCTTTTGTCATTTTTAAAAGAAATGTTACAATAGGCAGAAAATAGTAAAACATCTGAAGTGTGTTAAAGTTTCAGTCAAGGAATAATTCAAAACAGATGAACTTTAAATGAAAGGTTGAACTGATTCTTCTTTGTATTTTAATAAACTTTTTTCAAGTATATTCAACATGATTGCTTTTTAAAATACTATTAAGTATTTAAGATAAAACACACAGGAAAAACATTTGAAAAGATGTAGTGAGTTTTAAACACCTGCCAATTTAGCATGCTGCAATGCTGTAAAAGAATTAACATACTGTAGATGATCCTAAATGTTACCTTTGTTAGAACAAGAAGCAATGGGTGGAAACTAATCAAGGAGAGAAGCAACTTAGAACTAAGGAGAAATTTCCTGACAGTTAGAACAATTAATCAGTGGAACAGCTTGCCTCCAGAAGTTGTGAATGCTCCAACACTGGAAGTTTTTAAGAAGATGTTGGATAACCATTTGTCTGAAGTGATGTACGGTTTCCTGCCTAAGCAGGGGGTTGGACTAGAAGACCTCCAAGGTCCCTTCCAACTCTGTTATTCTATTCTATTCTACCTTTCATTTATTGATTGTATGATCTTTCCGAACACGTTTAAATTGTTGCTGGGCAATCTGTAAGCATGAATCAAATCTCTTTGGTAGAGAAGTGGACATATGTGAAGCTGTTGACTTAACATCTGTTGTTACACATGTAGATGAAATAAAGAATAATATTCATGGGAGAAGAAAAACATGAGAGATGTCTAAAATGCACGCTAGATGCACATTTTCCCTAACAGACAAGAGGGGTTTTTTTTAATACTAAGACAATATTATACTGAGAGTTGAAAGCTCTACTCATAGGTTCCTTTCAATGTGGAAAAAGGCATCAAATCCTCTCAAAGTAAAGCTTTCTCACACAGTCATATTACAGTTATTTTGCTGTTCTAAGCAGTATACCACTCAACAAAATTAGCCTGCAATTACACTTGTAATAAAATGTAAATTTGGGATGGAAGAATATGGTGCGCTCATGAAGTGAGAGCACTTAATTTTCACTTAGATTCCTACAGAGTGAAGGGTTAATTTACTAAGAGAGAAATAGAAGAATGCAGTAATTATTTCCTCCCTGCTTCTTCATCTCAAAGAATATCTAAGATGTTAAATTCCAAGGCCTAAATCGACTATTAATATTACCTAGAGAGAAATCCCTTGGAATATTAGAAGATACTATTATCATAGATATACCTGAATATTTTTGACAATGGCTTATTTTAAAGAACTATTTGGTTGCTTTGTACTACTGTGAAAAATGTATTGCTATGAGAATGTTAAAAAAGGCTTTAATCTCTCGTTTATTTTTTTCCTTTCTGACATCTGTTTTAGGTGGTCTTGAATAACAAATACTACTAAAAAACAAAAGTGCATTTTCACTTTAAAGCATCAAGTATTTGAGTGAAGCCAAAAAGCAGTCTTTTTTACAGGCGTTTTTTTTTTTTTTTTCAGTGAGATCAGGGCAATATGGGATGGAGCATATTGCTTCCACTTTCACCTTTCAGCCCCATTCCAGGAGCCTTCACAGGCAGTTGTAGTCGCGACAAACTATTTTAGTGTTAAATTTATATTTTAGCAACAAAGAAATAAAGAGAGACTAGTATAGATCTGTTTTAAGCTATCTAGCTCTCGTCAGCTAGCCATACCCTTTCTGGGATTCGAACCCAGGCTGCTTGTATATTAGGTAGATGTATTAACCTCTAAGCCACAGGCTTAGAGAGATGTTTTCTTTGCCTACCTGTATGAGGAACCTGTCAGAAAAAAATAAAGACCAAAGCAAATATAATATCACAAGTATGATTAAAGGCATGGTGATTCAAATCTAGGCTTTTAAAAGCTAAGCAAAATGTCAAGAAATTGTGGGAGTTACAGTTCAAGCCAATTGCAAGGCCCAGATTGTCAGAACGAATGAAGCCTTCAAGACTTGGATAGACAAATAAGTCAGATTTGCAATAGCAAATCTTATTTTTTTCTTTAACTCTCAAATTCTCTCTCAGTTCAAAAATTTAGAGATTTACTAGATTGTTATGAAAATGTATTAGATTCTTATGAAAAAGAGGATTATTAGTGCTGTTAATACCACTTCACAATGCCTTAGTATGACCACACTTGGAATACTGCATCTAGTTTTGATTACCACAATATAAAGATATATTGAGACTCTGGAAAGAGTGCAGAAAAGAGCAACAAAGATGATTAGGGTACTGGAGGCTAAAACTTATGAAGAACAGTTACAGGAATTGGGTATGTCTAATCCAGTAGTGGGTTCTAAAACCCTTTACTACCAGTCCGCGCATGTGCACGCACGTGCACGCGACCCTTCTGCGCATGCACAGAAGCGTCCTGGGCAGGTGGGCAGAGCGTCCCGGGTGGGTGGGCAGAGCGTCCCGGGTGGGTGGGTGGAGCGTCCCGGGCAGGTGGGTGGAGCCTCCCGCCGCTGCAGCTACTGGTTCTAAGAACCAGGCCGAACCAGGAGCAACCCACCTCTGCTCCAATGTCCCTTCCAACTCTGTTATCCAACTATCTATGAATTTCTATGAATGACATTTTCACCTATGTCAAGCTGCAGTCAGAAATCAGAAAGGGAGATGTGAGCAAGAAACATTTCATACTTTCCTTGAGTTGTTTTTCTTCAGCATACTCTTTAAGCAGCTTTCCTCCTTGCATGGGAGAACTTTATCTTTACTCTTTAGAAGGAAAAACACCTTTGAGAAAGGTGGAATTTAATAAGGAAGCAGACTCAATTGAATGAATTAAGGAATTCCTTCCCAGCTTGGTCTATAATATTTTTTTTCCTAATGTAGCCTTCTTTGGTAAATTACAAGTTTACCACCTTGAAATTAAAATACCTTTAGTACAACCTCCATCCCCACCCGGATAGATATCTGGTTTGGATTTTGAAAGAGATGCATGAAAAGATTCTGCAAACCTGACATGCAGACAGAAGTCCTTTATTTCACATAGCATAATTATTATGAAACCTTATCAAGAAAGATTTAGCTCATGCTGCTTATTATGCACCACCAGAGCATGTATCTCAGAGTGGGATAAACTCAGCGGGAAGAAAGAGAGTGATTGATAATTGTACAAGGGAGAAAAAAATAGAAACATTAAAAACAACAACAAAACTTTACAGCAGCAGCAGATCTGCTGTTACTTACGAATTGCTAACAACTTTTGTAAGTTATACATGCTTATTCCATCTGCTATTCATTAAATAAAAGTTGTCATGGCAACTATCACATGACATGGTATTTATGCTACATCTGATGTACAAAGCATAGTTTGTGTAGGAGTCTGTGTATGTATATGATGTGGCAGCTGGCATCTCTGCCATTTTGTTGCTGCTCCAGGGAAAAATGTACTGTGAATACTCATTTGAGTACTGGTATTAGCATTCCTTTGATTAAAGCTTTTAATACCCCCTCTCATCGTCCTACACCAAAAAAAACCTGTCTCAAAATGGGAGAAATTTGCTGTAAGGAAGCCAGGAATAGGTTTGACCAGTTACTAAATATTTCGAACTAATAGAAAATTAGCCCATTTTATGGCAACTAGAAACTGAATTTATAAGAGCATATTCAAGAAAGTATGTATGTACAAGTCAACTCTTTTAGTTGATAAATCCTGATTCAATGATACAGATGGAAGAAGTCAACTACTGGTATCAAGAAAACGCTTTTCATAGTGATAAGAGTTTTGTCCATGCCCAGTTAGATGTTAAATGGAAGGGCCTGTCTATCCCCAATAATCCAAATTCACAGCTCCAGCTGTTCCCAGCCCACAGTGGTACATCCATTTGACTATAGCTACAGATTCATGGCCCCTATGTGTTCCCTTATTATTGGCACACATGATGTTGTTCATCATATATAACATAATTATGCATGCATCTGCAAAGAGAGAGAGAAAGCAAGTACAATGGGAAATAGGCGAGGGTGGAAGATAAAATGGATGAAAAATGCCCATTTCTGGATTTACTTAATTACTGCATGATTCACATAACCACCCTTTGGTTCACTTAACAACCATGGTGATTGGCATAATGACCACTGCAAAAATTGATATGAAATCAAATCTGACTTATGACCACAATGACTTTTGATGGGAATTCCTGACCCAATTGGGGCAAGTCGAGGACTACCTGTAATCTATATATATAAAAGCGAAAAACACTCACGCAGAATCACGAAATCTCCAGAACCGTAAAGCCTACAAACTTGAAATTTGGCACGTATGTACCTCTTGGCTTCTAGGTGCTCACTAAGAAAGGATTTTTCAAAACGACCATCAGAGCATTAGTATTTTATATATTATTATTAACATGCTCTGGTGCTAATTAGCTAGACGTACTACTCTCCCTCCCAACCTGAAAATAACTGTGGAGAGAATGGGATAGCATAGGGGAGGCTTCTGTAGGGCAAGCCTGAGGGAGAGAAGGGGCTAGAAAGCTTGAGGGAGAGAAGGGGATAGGATAGGGGAGGATTCTGTGGGGCAAGGCTGAGGGAGAGAAGGGGATNAAGAAGGGAAGGGGGGAGGGGGGGGGGGGAAGGGGAGAGGAGAGGAGAGGAGAGGCTTCTGTGGGGCAAACCTGAGGGAGAGAAGGGGAGAGAAGGGGAGAGGAGAGGCCGATCATAACTACTCATTAATTTTCAAGCTGTAGGTGTCGATTTATCAAGCCTGATCACATAGTTTCGTAGCGGGTATTCAGCTAGTATCACATATAACTCAGCAATATAGAATATATGTCAATACTAGCTAAATACCCGTGCTTCACTACGAAACTATATGATGGGGCTTGATAAATTAACACTTAAAGCTTGAAAATTAATGAGTAGTTAAAAAAGTGACTGTATTATTTTGTTAGAGATGGTAAGCTAAGTTTCTGTCACAGATGAAGACATTATTGTAAGTGTAAGAACAATAAAATAGATGGGCTTAAGCCCTTTAATCCCAGCAGCAACCATGGCTGTTTTGTCTATGTAGCCAGGCTAATAAGTTGCATAGCATAGACTTTCAATTCGTCCCTCAGATGAATTGCTCAGGACCTCCCTGTAAACAACATTCCTGGTTTTGCTGTCTGGCTGTAGGATGACCAGGCTGTCCGGGGAA
>QLTV01012184.1:5364616-5375890 GCA_003457575.1 Thermophis baileyi | reverse complement strand
ACTGTCGCTGGAGCATGCCACATAGAACTGGCCATGGGAGAAACAGTCACTCGTGAGATGCACACCAGCCACTTTCAAAGTCTGTCCCTGTGCCTTATTGATGGTTATGGCGTAGCAAACCTTAACGGGAAATTGTAGACGTTTGAACTCAAAGTGGTAGTGTGATGGGATCAGAGGAATTCGGGGTATGAAAACGGTTTCTTCCTGATTGACACCTGTGAAAATGGTGGCTTCGATTACATTTTTGTACAGAGTCTTCACCTGAAGCCTGGTGCCATTGCACAGTTTTGGAGGGGTTGGATTGCGTAATAGCATGATTGGAGCGCCAACCTTGAGGTAGAGAACATGAGGTGGTAATCCTGGTGGGTTGAGAGTGTGCAAGAACTCCACAGGGTAAGGTACAGCATCCCTGATCTCCATTACTGAGTCCACAGATTCATACTTCATATGCTTAGTGGACAACTTTTCCAGCAGAAAGTTGTTGATGCTGTTGGCTGAGTCATTTGTTGGAGTGAGAATAGCTCTTTCCCTCAGCCATGAACCGCAATCCACTCCAGCCTGATGAATGTTGGGGTATATTCTGTCAGTCAAGCTGATCAGATCACTCACATCGCAAAGGTTACTCGGAATAGTTATTCTTCCCTCCTCTTCCAAAAGCTTGCCATCACCAATATCAAGTAATAATTTAGAAAACTCTTCTGCCCTCAAATCACGTTGAAGGTGGACACGCATGTTAACTGTCAAGGTCAGGACTTTGACTTTAGGCCATAAGATGGATGACTCGAGACAAGCCTTGACTTAATCTGCACGTGTCCCTTGTGGCACAACAGGCAACATCTGTCTGAAGTCACCAGCCAAAAGCATCCACCCATAAGACGGTTGCTGCCCCTAATGTCCTGGAGCGTCCTGTTTACAGCCTCAAGACCTCCTTTGTGAGTCATGGTGCACTCATCCCACATGATAAGTTTGGCTTCTTGAAGCACCTGTACGAGACAGGACAGCGTTGTATGGCACCACCCAGTGATTGTCAAGATCGAGTCCAGTGATGTTGGCAGTGAAGCCACCGTCTGCTGAGGACCGTCTGCGATACTGAGGATAGCCGTCCTCTCCAGTTTGAGTTTCCTTCAAAAAGGGCCGGGGGTACTTCTTGCTGCAGATGCCATCCACCATGCAGGGTGAGTTCCTGTTGAGGGGTCCACATGGGCCGTGGATCATTGTCATCTTGATAATGTCATGGAGGGCTAGGTCTAGGTTGGGATCAGGTACCTCAGCACTTATAACTTTGTCAATGGACTCTGGTCTTCTCTTCTCTTCTAGCCACAGAAGAATATGAACGTGGAGGAGTCCACGTTTCTGCCATTCCATGGAGTACATGTGACACCTGGTATTTCCAAAGATGCAACCTTTAGTGATGAGCTTCATGATATGTTTTACTTTCACGTGAAAAATCCTTGCTACTATGTCATGTCTATCGTGAGATTTTGTTTTTCTTTCACGTGAAAAACCCTTGCTACTATGTCATGTCTATCATGAGATTTTTGTCCGTGTTTCAAGATCTGTACGATTTCTGGCCATTTCGGATTGCAGGTAAATGTAATGAACAGATCCGGTCGTCCGAAATGGCGCACATACGTCATCGCATCTTGAATTCGCTCATGCATGTAGCGGGGTCCTCCAGTGAAAGAAGACGGCAACACAACCATCTTGCCAAGCTGTGATAAGTGGCTGTCAGTTCTTGTCATGGCATCCTTCAGGTGCACATACTCCTCACTTCTCAGGTTTTTTTGGTTTCTATGAATCCAATTGAGTCTTTCACTCTCAATTTTCACATACGTATCAACCAGAAATTGATTGAGAAGGTTGCAGAACAGCAGTAGGTAGCCTTCTTCGCCATCACGCTCCATTATCCTGTAGCTATAAAAGGCAGCAGCAGACATGGTCTTCTTGAGAGGAACCTTGGTCTTTGGATCGCACTGAGGTATATTGATGTAATAGCCAGCTTCTCCATGGCAGAACATCAGTGGATACTGGAGAGCGTCATAGGCACAGTGCGTCTCACTGATTCGTAACAACCTGTTGTCTCTGCTGTGGAGAACGATATCTCTCTTTCTCAAATTCCTGCCAACAATGAAGAAAGGCAATTTTGTAGTCATGGGGGGCATTGAAAGACCCTGGGTGCTCTCCAGAAGGCTTCCTATCAGCGTTAATCACCACTTGGAAGTCCTTGTGGCCCTTAGGAACAGAATCATCAGCAGCCTTAAGTTCCAGAATATACTTGTTGGGTTCACGCAGCAGTGTTCTTCTGCAGTTGGCTAACCAGTTGTGGATTAACGCCTGGGTAGATTCCACAACAGATGTCCCTCTCATCACCTCTCATCACCAACAAAGTATATCTGGAGAAATGAAGGCTGCTGCTGAGGTCCCGCCATGATACTCCCTATCCTATCCTGTGGTAGACCTGCCCCTGCACTTTGAATGTTGGCATAAAATTTTCCTCCTTCACCTCTCTGGCTCCAAAAGACATCATTTGGAAGCATCCATTGTACTTCCGGACAGCAGAAAGAAAGTGCTTTGCCATTGGATGCTGGTGGGTGAGAAGGCTGTGTAAGGGTTCAGGGTAGGGCTGAAGGGGAGGGAGGTGGACTTTACCGCCACTGCAGCACATCCCAAGACTCTCATCCTGCCGCTTTAGAGCACGGCACCAGGCACAAGGTAACCGGGGTCCGAGATCAACAACCTTTTCCCTGGAATAATGAATCTGAGGTTCATATTGAAAGCCAGACAAATACTTATGAGTCCAAGACATTGATCTCATTTGTGACTGATTAACGTAGGGGTTATTAGATGTACACTTTTTTACAGCCTGTCTACTGACTTACGGATGAGTTTGACAATACTTGTGTGCAGCTTCCCTTACTTGTGTTTTCCTAATCGCATCTGTAAATATTTTTCTGCATTTTTTGCCTCTTTTCCCTTTAACTGGTGTTACAGTAGAAGGAACAAATTTGTCTGAACTGAGAAGGAAAATAAGGGGGTGGAATCTGCCTCTGCCTACCAGCATCCATCGGTATTCATCTGGCTAGCATCCTGTCAGTGTGTGAGAGAGTTGATGGGTGTTTGCAAACTCAAACAGTATTTGCTGTGTGAGCAAGAAGGAAACAGGAAGGAGCCTGGCCTGGCTTAGCTCAACTGTTCTGTAGTAAAGCTGCTTGCTGCTGTGAAAGTAAAAGTGAAAGTGAAACCCCTCTCCTGTGCTTGTGTTTTGCATTTAGATTTCTTTTCAGGGGGGGAGGGGGGAGTAGAACTCCTTAGCATCAGAGCGTGTTAATAATAATATAGGAAATACCGTATTTTTTGGACTATAAGACGCACCTGTGTATAAGGCGCACCAAGATTTCGAAGAGGCAAGTAAGAAAAAAAGTTTTTGCCCTCCCCCCAGCCCCAGGAGCACTCTGCAGACCTCCCAAACCCTCTGCCCACCCCATTTTTGTGAAAAATGGGCCATTTTTTGCCCATTTTTTGCAAAAATGGGCATTTTTGCCCTCCCCCAGCTTCCAGGAGCACTCTGCAGACCTCCCAAACCCTCTGCCTACCCTGTTTTTGCGTGGGGCGGGGCTTCGGGAGGCCAAAAATGGCTGTATTCGTTGTATAAGATGCACCAACATTTCCACCCTCTTTTAGGGGGGGGAAGGTGCATCTTATACTCCAAAAAATATGGGTAATAATGCTCTGATGGTCATTTTGAAAAATCCTTTCTTAGTGAAGGCAAGAGGAACATACGTGGCAAATTTCGTAGGCTTTACGGTTCTGGAGATTTTGTGATGACGCATGAGTGGCATTTCACTTTGATATACCGGTATATAGATATAATATTAGTTAATATTAATAAGAGTTTCTTCCTTTAAAACAACGAGCATATGGGGAATGATCTACATTGTATTTTGAAAGCTAACCCTTGTAAAAATCCAATCCAAATCAGTTCCCCCATATTCAATGCCTGCTGCTAACTGTAAAAACAGATCCATATAATTTATAATGGCTAAACTGATTTGGGCCTTTAATATCAAGGTCTTCCATTCTTGGGCTTCAGGATGTGATCAACCATCCAGAAATAAATAAATAAATGTTAATTAACATTTACTTGGTTGGTGAGGCCAAGAGAAGAACTTGCAATCTGATAAGTTTTGCAACCTGTTTCAAAGTTCCACAAGGTAGAATTCCTATCCTGCCTGTAGTAGACTAAACATAAAGACCAAGGGCCATTCTAGTTTAGGTTCAAAGTCCATATATAATCCAGAATTCTGTTTTCACAGTGATTAACTAGATGCCACCATTCCTGGAAAAATAAAATTGGTATCAAGGGGAATTGACTTTCACTAGCAGCTATTGAATCACATTCAACTAAACAACAACCACTGTTTAGAGTGATCAGGCTATTAAAGATCCCTGAGTCAAATGTAACTAACATTCTTTGTATAGAGATCTTGTTTTTCTTTATGCCTACAACACAGAAATTTTATTCTCTAAGCTTTATAATTACAACAAAAGTTTCAATCAGTGAAGAATCAATTCAAATTCAAGATTTGAAAGCAACAATATTTGATTTAATACAATTTCAGGTTTAATTGACAAAAGAATTGACCATAGTTTATGGAAAAATATCAAATTGCTTGCAGCTGTTTAACTTTGGGGACAGAATAAGGTGAACATAACATGTATGGTAAACCCTTTAGAGCAGCGGTTCTCAACCTGTGGGTCGCAACCCCTTTGGGGGTCGAACGACCATTTCACAGGGGTCGCCGCACGCGCTAGCCCGCCATCTTGGTGCCACCGTCTCCTTTGTCACCTCATCCCGCACGGGGAGGGGGCGGGGGTCGCAGGGGGGTCGCGGCATTAGAAAGGTTGAGTACCACTGCTTTAGCACCTCACAATCTACTGACCATAAGTGGCAGGAAAACAAATTAAGGATTGTTCTATATTTTTTCTTTGTCTTTCAGCCTGCCTGCTTTTTATGATACCCCGGGTGCCACCCCCCCTTTGTCACCTCATCCCGAACGGGGAGGCAGCGGGGGGGTCGCGGGGGGGTCACGGCATTAGAAAGGTTGAAAACCACTGCTTTAGAGAATATTAATCCTGCCAAATTTAGATAGCTTCAAGTGTTTCATCACAATTTTTGAAATAGGTTTCCAACACTTATTTTAAGGGAGACAAAGCAGAAATGCGGACATCACAACTCCAAGTGTCAACCAAAGTCTACACAGGAATTCTATGAAACTGAAAAAGAAAATGCCCTGTGTTAAATTGCGCGGGAAGAATAGCCGAGACGTAGGAACAGTTCAGCACCTTTATTACAAACTGCAAAGGACTAATACGGACTGCTGGCTGGCGGCAGGGAAACTGCTTTAAACAGCAGTTTATTTCTCCCGCCGCTGACTAAGCCAATCAGTGGCGGGTATGCAAATACGTACTCCGTGCATCAGTATGTAACACCCTGCTCCAATTTAAAAACTTTCAAAAACTGTTTGAAACATAAACTTATACTAAAGACAAAGGCTTCATCATTGACTAGTTTTTCAAAATTGCCAGGCTTGCAAGTTTAGCCTCTTTTAAGAATGATGCATTATATGCTGTTTACGCATTAGTGAAAAAAGTCAAGAAGAGTAAACATATATTCTATATATAATATATGTGGCCTAAAGAAATACTGTGCTACATGCATACCCTAACAGCAACAATACTATTTCTGACTCAGTAAAGCAAGGAATAGATGAACAAATATCAGAAAACAGGAATCCTTTTGTTTATATTTGTTTTCTTTTAACTTTTTAATGGGAACTGAAAAGTTGGTCTAAAGAAAGTGATAGTCTTAAAGTTATCTAGTGAGCTATGTGGCTGATGGCAGACCTGAACCTTGAATATCCTGGTCTTGGTCAATTCCTTAACAATTGTAGCACATTGACTCTCATATATAGTTGTTCATATATGCTAAGGCATGAATGTGCTGTGCTGTGTGTTTGAACAATGAGTTTGGAGGGTCCCTTCCTCATTTCATAAAGTACAATTCCAAATCGGTTTTCAAAGCTTGATATATATTGTGTCTGCTGGTTATTTGTAGAATTTTTCCACTGAGCCATTTTGCAATTTTCTGTATGCATGCCTGATTGCATTTTTACAAAAATAAGAGAAATGTTTAATGTCAATTTATTCCAATAACTGTCTAGATTTTAGCTGTGCCAGTTTGTGATTTGTTTCTATTTTCCTGAGACAAGATCTACTGTACTGAACACAATGGAATACTGTACAATTTTTGGTAGATAGGCATATCAAATAGAGCTACCCTAACTGAGCTGGGAAAAAAATATCCAAATAATTATTGTATGGCAAGAAAAACCTACAGAATCTTTAACTTTCCTAACATCTGATGACCATCCATATTTGCACAGCCAAAACATGGTAGCCCTAACTTAAAATATATTTCATTAATGAAATAATCACATGAAATATTTTGGTCAACAGAAGAATGAACTTCACAAGGCATAGTTTGTCATGTAAACACCTGCTGAAGTCCCTGCTTCTACATTACTATTAAAAGTGATAAATCCTTTTTCACTTGCCACTCCACCTGGAAATTACTATTGGGGGGGTTGTTTATTAATATCTTGTCCTTTAATTACAAAAAATCAAGACAACATCAAATAGAGCAGATTTAAGTTACCATTTTAAAACCTTCTCAAATAGAAGCACTGTAGTAGGACTAGTAATTATTTTTGGTAAAGCCACAAGCCTTCACAGCTTGATATTTCTATAGTCTGTTCCACTTATCTGTCCTCTTATTTTATCACTTGCCCATCACATGCCTGTGATTTTTGCAAGTAACCCAGAAACTGTAATGACAAAATGAGAAGTACATTGAGTACTGCAGAAAGAATCATCAAAAGACCAGCTAATGTAGCTTTAGAATAGTCTTAGTTCTGACAGACTAGTACAGATAAAGATTCAGCTTGGGTCTTGTTTGCACTGTAAACAATGAACAACATTGTATAGAGAATTGATTTAGATGCTGTACATAGTTTACTTAACATTGGTGTTTGATCTTAAAATAATGAGTCAAGTATTACATAAGATAGAATTTTTTTTCTTCATTTTTTAAAAAAATTCAATTTATGTAAAATAATGTAAACTTTCTTACCCTACTTACAATGCATGTGCAAATGTCATCGTGTTTATTTCAGTTTACGGTGAGTGTTATCACATAGAATGTGTTAATACTTAAGCCATAGTCCAAATGATTAAATTCTTCTCACATATGAAAATTCTTGCCTCAATCCAGAAATACCTTGATATTTCTAAGACCTCCTTCACCTGTTCTATTAATATTAACCTCAGAGCATTACTACATTTCACCACCACTCACACACACCTTCTGCATTTCCAACTATTATTACGTTGCCAGTCTTGATGGTTCCACAGATAGCCATGATCATCGTGCTACAGGGAGCAAGGGAAATATCTTTAGTTTTACAAGCTGTTCCATCCTTTTGCAGGTGTGTTCAAGACTAGCACAGCAGAAATTAAGCTACTATTGCAAAAGTTAGACAATATGGGCTGCATACCCTGAGGGGCAATTAGCACAGGTGTGGGAATAATCAAACATTTCTGAAAAATAAACAGAGCTTGTTCACATTGAACTTCAAATCCCAGTTACCTTGCAGAACACAGATGTTAATCCCTTAAAAGAAACTGGCACCTTTGGGTTATAATTAAATCATTCACACTCCACATGAACATGAAGTTTGCCTTATAGTCTCATTTTATCTTTAGCATAGGAAAAGCTCCTTGAACCCAATATGCCATCAATGTTTAGTACTTGATTGCTAAATCACTATTACATGATAGTAACATTAACATTACAACTGAAAGAAAAAAATTACAAATAAGAAGAAAGAAAAAGAAAGAAAGAGAGAGAGAGAGAGAGAGAGAGAGAGAGAGAAAGAAAGAAAGAAAGAAAGAAAGAAAGAAAGAAAGAAAGAAAGAAAGAAAGAAAGAAAGAAAGAAAGAAAGAAAGAAAGAAAGGATTCTGACCATACTGTCAGATGCAAAAGACCAGTCTACACACAAAGGTTCAATTAAGGTGATTTATTGCTAAAAACCCATGCGCAGCATTCTTCTCAATTAAGGATCAGCATCTTGTTAAAGGTCACCAATACTCAAGGGAAGCTGACTTAGTTTACTTGTGGCCATGTAAGGATTCTAGGCTTATTCCTTTTTTCACTCCACCTCCAGGTTCTTCCATTGCTTCTTCTACACATAGTGTACAATTCAACCTTTAGTGTCTTTAGTGTGATTGGATTTACTGCCCAGGGTAGTGGGGTTTTCAGTTCATTTCATGGCAGAATTATTTTTCTTCCTTGCCCAGGCCTTCCCTGTCAAGAACTTTTTTTCAACTCTTCTTGTTCCCCCACACTCCTGCCACCACCACCACAAATGGCAGTCATTTCTTGCACTCCTCAAAAGGGCAACTCAAGAAGATTTCAACCTTTCACATCTCCATGTGTGACAGTCCACTTCAATTCATAAAGCAAAAGATAAATAGCAATGTGAGTATAACTTCTTTGAAATCTGCAGGTACCTTGTATTTTTTTTTTCATTTTATCAAAAGGCAATGTTTTACCTGTTCTTATTGAAGATACATACCATATGTCATGAAGATGCTGAACTCAGTCTAAAGAACAATGCAAAGCCAGTAGTCTTGTTGAGCCCTTGCAAAATAGAACACTTTCACAGCTATTGATGATGTCTGACTCTGTTCAGTTGATGTATAAATACACTATTTTTCCAGTTTGGATTGATAAACCAATTATTCAGTTGGCTTTCCTTTCAAGATATGGATATAACCAAGGTTATTCCCTACTTTGGTTACTCTGGATTAATCTGTGAATGTGCTACTCCTGAGGATGCTTCAAAACTGCACTTTTTTCTTTGGCAATTGCAGATTTCCTACATACTTTTAATATTTACGTTATATATGAGGGCTTACTAGCATATATGTTTGATAAAAATTCTAGAATTTTTCCATGAAGTCTTTTTCATGTAATATTAGAGGAAGAAGGTGAGAATCTTATTGGCCCCATATTTTCCTTTGATCTATAGCAGAGGTGGGTTCCTCCCAGTTCGGACCGGTAGCGACCCGCTGGTGACGTCACAGTGATGTCATGGATCCAGTTCGGTCGGTGCCGGTCTGTGGGTGCCGCCATCTCTTTTTTTAAAAAAATTTTTTTAATTTGTTTTATTTTTTATTTTTTGAATTTTTTTCCGGTTTTTTTTTCTTCTGCGCATGCACAGAAGCGAGTTTCCAGCACTGTGCATGCGTCACCATCTTGTTTTTGGCTTTTTTTGGGGGGGATTTTTTTGCGGATTTTTCAGCACTGCGCATGCGTGCGTGCGCGCTTTGCGCACGTGCCCACGAGGCGTGCCCATGCAGCGTGGGAGGAAGCGAACCGGCAGCGAGGTAAGTTAGAACCAGGGGTGGGTTCCTCCCAGTTCGGACAGGTTCGCCCGAACCGGTAGCAACCCGCTGGTGACGTCACTATGACATCACCAATCCAGTTCAGTCAGTGCCGGTCCGTGGGCGCCGCCATCTTTTTTTTGAATTTTTTTTGAATTTTTTTTATTTTTTTTAATTTTTAAAATTTATTTATTTTTCTTCTGAGCATGTGCAGAAGCTGAGTTCTGGCACTATGCATGCGGTCGCCATCTTGTTTTTGGCTTTTTTTGGGGGGGATTTTTTGTTACTGCGCATGTGCACACGCGTGAAGCGCGCGCACTTACGTAGCGTGGGAGGGAGCGAACCGGCAGCGAGGTAAGTTGGAACTCACCCCTGGTTAGAACCCACCCCTGATCTATAGTATGTGCATTTACTAAAGGGATACTGTACAAATGCTATATAGGTGGTCACCATTTATCAACTACAATTGGTACCAGCAACTTGTTTGTTAAGCAAAGCAGTCATTAAGTGCAACCGCAATAGAGCTTACAATCTTAGTTTTGCCTTATAGACCTGCAAAGATCACAAATGCAAAGACTGGTCATAATGATACTGTTTCACCACTATTGTAACTGATAATGGTCACTAAATGAAGACTACTTGTATATTCATAAGTGATATCAGCAAGTTGGTTTACTGAAAAAAAGATTCTGCATTCTTTCAAGAGAATCCATGAGCTTGAGTTACTACACTTTTATACAATTTGCTTTGATGTTCTGAAGACCATACAAAGGTTAGGAATAAATCCCTTGCTCATCATCTGAACTTTTCTACATATTGAATGAACATAGATTAATAAATATTGAATGTCAGGTTTGCCATTCTTATTAATGCCATCTTATGGTGTTGCTAAACCTTATGAGATCAATGAAACATACCGCTTGAAAATTTTATAAGTATTTAATGCATATTCACTCTATTCCCTACTATTCCCTATTATTCTAATATCTGGGGTAGATACTTTTCACTGTAATTTATGAATCAACGTTAAGTATTGACATTCAATATCTAAGATACAGGTAGTTTGAAATTCAGCAATTAATATTCTATTCTTTTGAATTTGTTTTTACAGTTAATTGTGTAAGAAAAGATAATTGTTGCTCTTAGTTCAACTATAGTTTCACTCCCCCAAAGTTAGACCATTTTTTAAATATATATATATACCACTAGCTGAATACCTGTGCTGCACTACGAAACTATGTGATCGGGCTTGATAAATTGACACTTACAGCTTGAAACTTAATGAGTAGTTACGATCGTCCTCTCCTCTCCCCTTCTCTCCCTCAGCCTTGTCCCACAGAATCCTCCCCTATCCTATCCCCTTCTCTCCCTCAGGTTTGCCGCACAGAGACCTCTCCTATCTTATCCCCTTCGCCCCCTCAGGCTGGCCCCACGGAGGTGTGATCGGGCTTGATAAATTGACACTTACAGCTTGAAACTTAATGAGTAGTTACGATCGTCCTCTCCTCTCCCCTTCTCTCCCTCAGCCTTGTCCCACAGAATCCTCCCCTATCCTATCCCCTTCTCTCCCTCAGGTTTGCCGCACAGAGGCCTCTCCTATCCTATCCCCCTTCTCTCCCTCAGCCTTGCCCCACAGAAGTCTATCCTATCCTATCCCCTTCTCTCCCTCAGCCTTGCCCCACAGAAATGTCTCCTATCCTATCACCTTCTCTCCCTCAGCCTTGCCCCACAGAAATGTCTCCTATCCTATCACCATCTCTCCCTCAGGC
>QLTV01012184.1:5321873-5345598 GCA_003457575.1 Thermophis baileyi | reverse complement strand
CATAAACATATAGATAGATAAACATATAGATAGATAAATAACTAGATAGATAGATAGATAGATAGATAGATAGATAGATAGATATTCGGCTGGATGGATTTGGCCCTCGCTCACCCATCAGCCAATCTCTCTCTCCTTATCTCCCTCTCCCTCTCCCTCTCTCTCTCTCTCTCTCTCTCTGTGTGTGTGTGTGTGTGTGTGTGTGTGTGTGTATCTCGCTTCCTGTCTCTGTGTTTCTTCTCACTCTCTCGGAAAGCCTTGCATGCTCTCAGGCTCTTCGCTACCCGTTTTTCTTTCTTCCTTTTGGAAAACCGGGCTGGCTGAGGAATGAGCGCAACCCGTGGCAGAGGCTTCCCTCCTTCTCCCCCTCCTCCTCTCGTGACCCCCTGGCTGGCTGTGGCGGGGCCGGGAGGGTGCTCACTAGAGGAGGAGGGGGAGGAGGAGGGAAGCCTCCATTGTGGGTTGCACTCATTCCTCAGCCAGCCCGGATTTCCAAAAGGAAGAAAGAAAAACGGCTTTCTGAGAGAGTGAGAAGAGACACAGAGACAGGGAGAGAGAGAGATACACACACACACACACACACACACACACACAGAGAGAGATAGAGATAGAGAGACAGACAGACAGACAGACAGACAGACAGACATAGAGACACACAGAGAGAGGGGGGAGACAGAGAGAAAAAGAGAAAGAGGTGAGAGAGAGAAAGAGAGACAGAGAGAGAGAAAGAGAAATGAGAGAGAGGGTGATAGGGAGATAGAGAGAGAAAAAAGACAGAGATGAGAGAAAGATGAGAGGGAGGGAGGGAGAGGGAGATAGAGAAAAAGAGAGATGAGAGAGAAAGAGAGATGAGAGGTAGACAGACAGAGAGAGGAGAGGGAGGGAAGGAGAGAGACAGAGAGAGGGAGATACCTATTTCCCCATAGAAAACAAAACACAGGGAGCCACAAAACCTGGGTAGGTGTGGCTGGGGTGTTCATGTGACTGGGTGGGAGTGAGTGATGTCGAGTTGGCCACAACCACCCAGGTTTTGTGGCTCCCGTTGTTTTGTTTTCTGTGGGAAACAGGCCCAAGTGGTTCTTTGAGTGTTTAAGGTTGCAGACCCCTGAGATAGGGAAACCAATAAAAACACTTCAGAGAATGACATTTGATTCCTCACAACATAGATTCATATAGGAGTGGCAGATCATGAGCTCCATATGTTGGTCATTCATAATTTTCTAATCCACCCATATGAGAAACAGCTTCTCTTCAGACCCTATCATCTCCATTTTTCTGCTTACAAGTTTGTTATTGTTCTCAGTTGGCCCAATCATTAGAAAATTGTTGAAAATTTAAAATGATAGTGGTAATGACAATGAAGTATATTAATCTATACTAGAAAAGGGAAATGAATGAATAAACACTGAGGGATGATATTTTTCAGGGGATTGTGGACACTTAAAATAAAAATTAAACAAAGAAAATCAAAACTTCTGTGGGCTGCAGTCAAGAGAGCAGCCAGCAGCAGAGATGCCACTGTAAGCCTCCTTTTTGTGTTTTGTGGTGGGCAAGGGATGCTCCAAGCAGGACCCTTCTGTGCAAAGGCTGTTTTCTCTCTGTATCATGGTATTTGGCAAGGCCAAGGAATTCTAGGCAACTATTTTATTTTATTTATTTATTTTTTTTATTTAGTCAGGCATATATTAGATAACAGATATAAACATAATTATGAATACATGAAATGGATATGAATAAAAGGGAACATTAGGACAGGGACGGTAGGCACACTGGTGCACTTATGCACGCCCCTTAAAGACCTCTTAGGAATGGGGTGAGGTCGACAGTAGACAGTCTAAGGGTAACGTTTTGGGGGATTGGGGAAGAAACCACAGAGTCAGGTAGTGCATTCCAGACATTAACAACTCTGTTACTGAAGTCGTATTTTCTGCAATCAAGTTTCGCGCGGTTTACCGTAAGTTTTTATTCAGAAGTGGGTTCCTCCCGGTTCGGACCGGTTCGTCCGAACCGGTAGCAACCTGTTGGTGACATCATGGTGATGTCACAGAGCTGGTTCGCTCAGTGCCGGTCCGTGGGTGCTGCCATCTTTTTTTTTGGATTTTTTTTTTGAAAAAAAAATTGTTTTTTTTTAATTTTTCGGCACTGCTCATGCGCACGCACACTAAGCGCGCACGCGCCCACGGTTTCTGGCACTGTGCATGCATCACCATCTTGTTTTTGGCTTTTTTGGATTTTTTTTTTATTTTTCAGCACTGTGCATGTGCGCGCGCGCAGCATGCATGCGCCCACGCGGCGCGGCCACGTGGCGCGGGAGGAAGTGAACTGGCAGCGAGGTAAGTTAGAACCCACCCCTGTATCTATTATGTGCTCGTGTATTGTTGTGGTTAAAGCTGAAGTAGTCATTGACAGGACATTGTAGCAGATAATTTTATGTACTACGCTTAGGTCGGACCGAAGACGGCGAAGTTCTAATCCCAAAATTTCAAGTCTGATGGCATAAGGTATTCTGTTGCAAGCAGAGGAGTGGAGGACTCTTCTCGTGAAATATCTCTGGACTCGTTCAATTGTATTAATGTCCGATATGCAGTGCGGGTTCCAGACAGATGAACTGTATTCAAGAATTGGTCTAGCAAAAGTTTTGTATGTCCTAGTTTGTAGTTCAATATTACCGGAGAAAAAGCTACACAAGATTAGGTTAACAAATTTTAATGCCTTTTACACTACACCCACTCCACATTTGGAAGGTGCCAGACTGGGGGGAAAACAGTTCCTGAACCTATATTTTCTGGCTTTAAAGTTAAATACAAAAGTTTTGAACTACATCCTGTTGACATCATATAATTGCATTGGTCATCCCTATTTCAGGATCTTGGCAGCTGTATTTCCCAGGGAAGCTTTTGAATAATTTCTGAAGTTAACCCCAGGTACAATACATTGAAATAATCCAACCCAAAGGTCAGCCATCTGGGTGCCGGTTGGATATATCAGTTTATGGTGTGAAATGGTGCTCCCAGCTACTCAGGTCATTTGTGGTTTCTGGGACAGTGATGGATTCAGAAGCTGCAGCATTGATCTTTCAAGGAAAGTGAAACTCCCCAAACAAATTGAACACGATTCACTTGGGCAGACAGACCTGGATGGAGTTTCAATTTATTTGGCTGCCATTACTTTGTTCAGGATGGATGAATTCAACTTCACTATATGATTTGGAGGAATGTGACACAACAATCTTGCTGAAGCTAAGCAGTTTTGTTCAGTGCCTTGAGGGGACATGTTCCTACTGATCTTTTTGGCCAGTGATTAAAATGACAGTCTCCTCTGCCCTCACAGTTACTTTTTTGTGGGGGGAGGGGAGCCAAAGAGCCTGGGAGGTACATAACATTAGGCTGACAGCATTTTCTCTATTGCAAACAACCCTGAAGGGGGAATTATTTTGTAGGAAAGAAAACTCAGATTTTTAAAAATGCTTAAGCTAAAGTAAGCATCTTGTTCATTAAGCACTACTAGATTATTTCACACTGGGTTACAAGCACTTAAAACCTTATGGTGTACTATATAAAATGCCAGGTTTAGAACATTGTAAAGACCTTCTGAAATTTAGCTATTATGTGAGAATTCAGTCACTTTATTTTTAATAGAAATAAGAGTTAGTAAGTGATATTTAGGAGTGCCAAGTGACCAGCACCTTTCTCTGGCAATTTGCATTCCTGGCAGCTTCTCAGGATCCTACATAAATTGCTGAAAGCAAACAGATTTGGACAGCAATAGCTCACAGGAAATGCTTAATTGTAACAATTCTTCTGCTCCATTTTGAATATGTCTCTGATATGTGGTGATTACTGGAGAATTACGTTTCCTTAAAATTTCTTCAGTTTTGCACTTCTATGAACTTAGGCGATTGATTTTTGGTTCCGAGGTTAGACCCCACATTTAGCAGGCATATGCAGATCTTTGGAAAATCAGTTTTTTGTTTGTTTGTTTGTTTGTTTTGCCTTTGGTTCAGATTTCCAAATCACAGCTACTCACATCTCTATCAAGTTCCTTATATTGATTTAGATAGCTGCCTGCCTGTTCAGGATGAACAAAGTATCTTACAGTTTGAAAATGAATAATAAATTATTATTGCCATAATTTAAATGCCTATTTTTTTGGTAAATACACAATTTGACAATGATGGTATTCTGTTTGAAAAGAGAGCAAGCTTCAAAGAATGAGTGATGACAGCATTCTAGTTTATGTAGTATTTACATCCAGTTTTCAGGTTTATTTAGTTAGTTAGTTAGTTAGTTAGTTAGTTTGTCAAACATGTACGAGATAACAGGTATAAGTATAAACACGGACATGAACACAGGAAATGGGTACGAATAAATGGGGACAGTAGGACAGGGACGGTAGGCACGCTGGTGCACTTATGCACACCCCTTACAGACCTCTTAGGAATGGGGTGAGGTCCACAGTAGACAGTTTAACCTTAAACTGTTATGGGGATTTGAGGATTCAGGCAGTGCATTCCAGGCATGGACAACTCTGTTACTGAAGTTGTATTTTCTGCAATCAAGTTTGGAGCGGTTTACCATAAGTTTGTATTTATTGTGTGCTCTTGTATTGTTTTGGTTGAAGCTGAAGTATTCATTGACAGGAAGGACATTGTAGCAGATAATTTTATGTACTACGCTTAGGTTGGTCTGAAGACGGCGAAGTTCTAAGTTGTCTAAGCCCAAAATTTCAAGCCTGGTGGTATAAGGTATTTTATTGTGAGCAGAGGAGTGGAGTACTCTTCTCGTGAAATACCTTTGGACTCGCTCAATTGTATTAATGTCCGATATACAGTGCGGATTCCATGCAGATGAGCAGTATTCGAGAATTGGTCTAGCAAAGGTTTTGTATGCCCTAGTTTGCAGTACAATGTTACCGGAGAAGAAGCTTCACAAAATTAGGTTAACAACTCTTAATGCCTTTTTGGCAATGCTGTTACAGTGAGCTCTGCAGCTTAGATCGTTTGAGATGATTTTGAGGTTGATGATTTAGGGCAAACTGATTGGAGCTTCCTTTTCAGATTCATTAATGAAATTCAGGATGTCTGCCGTGCCATAAGGACTTTAAACTAAACCACCATTCTAGATATCTCCATTTTTTCTTGCTTAGAGCAGAAAGGCTTCATACATCTCTGATATCTCCTTCTCCTTACTATCCTTTGCATGGTAACACAATCCAGAGAGAGGAAATAAAGAGTTAGGGTGCACTGTGTTTCCCTGTGATTTTTTTTTAATGGTGGGGAGGGAGAAGGATCTTGTGATTTCTCTCCAAAATCAATCTCTTTTGAAGTCATGGTTGTTTCCACCTCAATTCTAAGGCAGCACTACGCCCTGTTTCAGCTCTGAGAAGCATGATGTCTTTTGGGGAGAGGGCCCTTTCTTAGCAGGTTGCTGTTGAAAAATAAATAAAAGCAAAATGCAATGAAATAGTCAGAACTCAAATTATCTGACAAATGGACCCATGAAGTTTTGCCCTGTCTTCAGAATCAAATCCCCTGCCTAACTAGTGTTCTAATACAAGGTTTTGCTTTATTGTGATTTCAAGATCTTTTCAACATGCAGAGGAAAAGGGAAAAAATGTTGAATATATTAGGAAATTTCTTGGCTTAGCTCATATTCCAAACATTTTTTAAAAAGTTCCAGTTCATTTCCCATTGCCAAGGGAAGGGCTGATTGCAACTTTAAATGATTTTTATTGGCACAAGGAAGAGTTGTTCAGTCAAGCTTCAGCCAAATATTGTTCAAGTTGACTTGAGTCAAGCCTAAGCATAAGATGTCTTCATTCTCTTTTCAATGTTCCATTCCTTTTTATTATCAAATGACATATTCGTACTTAGCAGCAGGAAAACTTCTCTCTTCCTACTGATGAGGTGAAACTTTGGAGAGAAGGGTGGGGTGGTAAAGCACAGCTGCTAATTCTTTGGTTTTAAGTCCCACTTTTGACAAGTTATCATTTTACAACCCAGGTAGCTGCCACATGCACTGCAATGAATCAGGGAACATCTGGTTCTTTAAAGTTTGTGTTGCATAATTCCGTACAATACGTTCTCTCTTTTTTGTTGATTTTTAAAAAAATTCATTGACTTACATGTAGAAATTGGGCAAGGATGCTTATGTGACTTCTTAAAAAGGGTTCCTATGGTTCCTTCTTATGGACAACATTAAGTTATTTTCAATTGATCAGGCTATGTTTATAGATGATAGGAAGCCATTCTTTGTAAGTGTAATGACTAAGGTTGGGTTGACATCTATTTATAGTCTCTACAATTTTACATGGCTTCACTCTGTTACAAACAAAAAAAAAGATTAAATAAACTTCCCTATACTGTTATAAGTTTATAAATCAATCAAGTCATAAAATAAATCCCAGTTGTTTCTCAAACAAAGGAAACTAAAAATTGTTGCTCTGTATAAAAAAAATAGGAAGCATATATTTAAAAACAAAAGATGTCTCAGTATGTCCTTCTTTCTTCAGTTTTTTAAAGAGGTCACACAGAAATGCATCTTATCTGGTGTATCAAATTCTCTCATAAAATTTAATATATGAATATCTCTTCTCAAAAACATTTTAGCTTCCAAAATGCTTTTATATACTCATGAGAATTTTTGAAATAATTGCAGAAGTATTGAGCTATCTTCATCTTTACCAGAACCAACTTTAGAAGATCTTTCGAAAAAAGTTCCCCATGAGCTCTGAAAGTCATTTTTTCTTGAACTTTGTTCTTTTCTAATGAGTTGGAATCCAGTTCCCACAATTCCTAATGTGAATCCCTAACACTTTTGGTAGACCCCAGGTTGAGATAGACAAATGCAGAAGACTGTATATCAGGCTATAGAGTGAACATCATTTCCATGCCCCATTCCATGAACAGGACACCAGACCAGTTCATCAATTTCTCTGTAAGGGCCTCTGTTTTAAGATGGGATCCATTTTTTTTTCAGCTTAAAAATCCCATGACTTACAAAGCCAATGTATAGAATGAAGTGCAATAAAATATCAATAAAATAAAACCAGCAAATAAAAACAGAAGTTAAATATCCAATCCCTCACTTTTAAAGGCAAGAGAGTGAGGAATAAAAAGAGAAGAAAGAGAAGAAAGAACTGACACATTTCTCCAAGTACTTATACTCAGTTTAGTCAGCGTTGGGTGAAATATTACATGGGACAGATTCCAAAGTTTGAATGCCATCATAAATGGCCTTCTGTGATAACCAACCATCCCATATAAGAATAGTGACATGATAAAAAAAATTTTACATCTGACCAAATTATTTAGATGCAACTAGAAAAGCTGGAAATGAAAGCAATAGTTTGTATCATCATTCTTTTTTTAAAAAAAAATCTGAAGGTTATACACAGCTGTTATGATTAGCAGCTCTTAATAGTCATGTCATCTGTAAATTTACCCACTCTCATTTAAAACTATTTAACTGATTACCATCTCCATGTCTTGGCAGCACAGAAATGCTCACATACCTGCTATTGATAAGGAATTCTCAAAAACAGAAAGAACTGTATGAACCAACCTATAAACAAAATGGAACCATATTTTGTTAAGGTATCCAAATGATGGACTGGGGTAGGAGACAATTATCCCATTTTGTTTCTCATCTAAGCTGGCTATTGCAATCTGATGAACATGGTGAAGCAGCAGATGTAGCACTGTCTATTCAAATCTGATTCTGGCATTCTGCCAGAAAATACATTTCAGAAATACTAGAATTTTTTTTTCAACAATAGTGTCTTTTATTTTTTTTTTACCTTGGAGAAAGTACATCCTTTAAATATGATTTGAACTTTTGCATCTTTGCATTTTCCCTTAGATTTAGTAATCTTTTAATGCATATCTGATTCATGCATATATTTCAGATGGTCCTTTCAATAAAATAAAACAAAACATGCTTTCTATTAATGCAATGAAAGAGTTCTATTTAGTTCAACATTATTTGGTTAAGATACCAGACTAGAAACCAGGAATCTGGGAGTTCTAGTCCTGCTTTAGCCATAAAAGCCAGCTGAGTGACCTTGGGCCAGTCACTATCAGCTGCCACCTTATACTTGCTTGTGCTTCACTATTATGTGGTAACAGACTGCCATGAAGTGTGGGGAGAGGGAATGAAGGGGGGTATGCTTCGGGAAATGAAAGTAAGTGCTGTATCTGTTCGAGACACTGCCTCAAGGTCACCCAGCTGAAAGAAGGAGGGAGCCATATACCAACCTGCGCTTGGACTAACTGTTAGGAAAACATCTTGCCTGATTGGTTCCACTGGGGGGGGGGGGAAGAGCAATGAGAGACAGTTAAGGGAGGGAAAAGTAAAACTTAGAGATTTTTGTGCACGATTCTCAGTTCTGGCTTTGCAATACTACAATACAGTTGATCACTACTAAACTGTAACTTTCTTAACAAATGAAGCCAAAGATCATTTCTATTTAGGGGTTTAAGTTGTAGCAGGTCCAACAGTCACTCTGTCCAGGGGTGGGTTCTAACTTACCTCGCTGCCGGTTCGCTTCCTCCCGTGCCTCGTGGGCGCACCTCGTGGATGCGTGTGCAGTGCAAAAAAATAACCCCCCCCCCAAAAAAAGCCAAAAATAAGATGGTGACGCATGCGCAGTGCCGGAAACTCAGCTTCTGCGCATGCGCAGAAGAAAAAAAACCTGGGGAAAAAATTCAAAAAATAAATAAATAAATAAATAATTCAAAAAAAATTCAAAAAAAAGATGGCGGCGTCCACAGACCGGCACCAACCAAACCGGATCCGTGACGTCATCATGACATCACCAGCGGGTCGCTACCAGTTCAGGCGAACCGGTCCGAACTGGGAAGAACCCACCTCTGACTCTGTCTCAGCCCAACCCACCTTCCAGGGTTGTTGTAAGGAAAATAGGAAGTAGAAGGAGTATTATACAGTATATACAGTTTGGCAACTTGAGTTATTTATAAAAAATAAAGGCAGGATAAAAATAAATGAAGTTGCCATATTTGAGAAACACTACTCTAGCAACTAGCCAGAGGATCCTGTTCCCAAATCAGTTCTCTAGTGAAGCCATCAGTAGCCCAAATGACTATTGGTTTCTGCAGTGTCTAAGAATCAGCTCTCTCTGCCCCTTTCTCTTATCTTTCTTTCTTCATAAACTTCTTGTCCTTCTGCTCTGATTTTAGGAAGGGAATCCAGATGTCTCTTTTTTTCTGACCAGTATCTAAGTTCCTTGGGTGCTTTTAACTTTTGAACAGAATATCAGGGCAACCAGCTTGGTATTATCTTAGCAATATCTATGTGAAAAACAGGTTCCCAGGAATCTGTTAAGAAGCCCTTATTAAAACTAAGTTCATAACACATAATGATGGGACATGCTTGTCAAAAAACATTATGCCTTAATTTTCTATTCCTGCAGAATATAGTTGCCTAGAAACAGCTAAATAAATACTACTTCTGTTAAAAAGAATGTTTAGCCTTATCTATATGCAAAGGCTTTTTTTTGTGTTTTTTCCCAAAGTTAGAAGAATAGAGTATTACCAGTAAACAAAAAGTTGGTCATCTTGAAACCATGTCAAATGAATGCCTATTTACAGAAACAGTGAAATCAGATACTGTGCGAGCACTCTGAGGTTTGCAACATTTGACAAATTGTAATTTTGTTCTTCACAAACTCCTGAACACTTCCTGCTAAGTGACAACAAACCTCAGCAAGTTTCCACAAACCTTCTGCAGCTTCTTCATTTTAGTATAAAGAACAGATGCCATTTTGGGGCTGTTCTGTATTTCTCTGTTCTCCATACTCAGGGAAAGGAGTTTGCATTATTTGATTGGGGAGGGGGGATATTATTAAACTCTTTCAGAAGATTTTCTTTTCTTCTTTTCTTTGTAATAAGTTATGGGAGGTCAACAAATGACAGCCATAAAAAAACTCATGTGCATCATTCTTAAAAAGGAAGAGAATTCACAGGCAGAATTTAGATTTGATGTTCAAATGTTCAAAAGCACCAAGTTCAGACAGATATGAAAAGGCACTGGAGTAGCCAAGCCAACATCCAAGAAGGTCCCTCTTTGCATAATTTTTATTATTATTTTATTTTTTATTTTATTTTTCAGAACCTAGAGTTATATTAAATTGGGACAGGCAAGGAAAAAGCAATCAAAAACTGAGAAGTGTAAGGAAAATGGAGATCTCATATTAGAGAACAATATTATTTTTCATCAAAGAAGGATTATATTAATGTGTATTGTTTTTTTTAAAGACATTTTTACCCAAGAATATATAAATATTTTGAATTCAAAAATGGATAAAAAGTAAGTGATATTGCAGCAACAACCGAAGAACACAGAAAAGCGAACTTCAGGGAATGCAATGGCCAAGATATCTTCCTCTGAAACTATAGTCTTCTGTGGGTTGTAAATGAATCAATTCATCAAGCAGGTTGATATTTTAACAAATATTTCCAGACTCATTCTGAACAATAAGCAACTAAGATTATTCCTTCTAACTCACTTTGAGAAAAAGTTTTAACTGAAGATAATGGCAGGGTTTCCCCCCCCCCCAAGCATGGAGATGATTTGAGGTTTTAGGGGGAACATGCCAGGGGTGGGTTCTGGCTTACCTCGCTGCCGGTTCGCTTCCTCACGTGCCATGTGGGCACGCGCGCATGCGCAGTGCAAAAAACAGATTCTGCGCATGCACAGAAGCAAAAAAACAAGATGGCGCCTCCTATGGTGCCGCCTATGGCGCCACCGAGATAGCCAGTTCGGGGGCGTGTCCAGCCGGCCATCACTGCCAGTTCGGCGAGCGGGGGGAAATTCCCACTACCAGTTCTAAAGAACCGGTCCGAACCGGCAGGAACCCACCTCTGGAACATACAGGTAGAAAAGAAATAATTTCCCAGTCCCAAACAAATATGTAACAGGCTCTGGAAAGTCAAATGGAACAGAAAAGGTTTACATGTAAAATTAGAAAGCACAATTCTAATTCAAAATTCCTTTGAAATTGATTGCTTGTTAAAATTGTTAAGACTTGCAAGACACCTGCAAATAAAGCAGGTTAAGCTTTCCCGGATAAGAAAAAGCAACAAAACAGCATGGTGGCCACTAATCCAGGTTCCATTTCAAACGTGACCATAAATAAAGGTTATTATGGCTTAGCGAAGCAACAGTGTCACTGTCACTGTCATGCAAGCTAACCCACTTATCTAAGAATAGGGAGGGGGAAGAGTCATCTCTAATGCCTGACAAGCTACAATGTTCTAGAGAATTTCAAGGTAAAGTTAGATAGACCTGACTCAGCAGAAGGAACATCCTATGTTCTTCCTGGGGATATCTCCACTGGCTTTTTATTAGTGAAGTAGGATGTGGAACAGTAGGTCCATATTAAGCTTCATATACTATTTATGATACTTCCTTATAACTGCATAGCTTGTTTTCAATAACCAGAATATAACAATGAATAGTTTTCATTAGAAATAAAATCCATATTTTTTAATTAGTGGGAGTTTTGTATAGATAAAATATCCTGTATCTTGCCATAGCATCACCTTAATAGCAAAGTCATTATTTTGGCTTACTATTTCCAAGGGTTGTCATCATTTTTACCCTTCTTCTCCATTTTGAATTGTATCATAAGGATAACTTCCAGCCCTGTTGCCAAGCAGCACAACTGAAATGAAGAAAATGTATATGTTGCTTCTAAAATACTTTGAATCTATGAGATATTCTCCAAAATTAATTCACCAGGAATTATTGTCCAACTATATCTGGGGAACACCTAGCTGAAAAAGCTGCTCAAAATAAATTGAAATCACAAAATTAAAGCCTGCTGGAGGTCAAAATAAAGAATGTGCCATGCTACTTTGTTCACTGAAAAATATTTTAATTAATAAGGCATGAACAAACTGTCTCTGAATAAAAAATTAAAATATCAGAATAAAGGAGCCCTCGTGGCACAAACTCTGTCCAGAGCCTGGAGTTGAATCCTGATGGGGTTCAAATTTGTCTCAGCCTTCCATCCTTCCAAGGTTGGTAAAATGTGGACCCAGATTATTGGGGACAATATACAAATAACACTTACATTGTAAACTGCCCAGAGAGTGCTGTAAAGTGCTATGAAGTGGTATGTAAGCCTAAATGTTATGCCATGCCATGCCATGCCATGCCATGCCATGCCATGCCATGCCATGCCATGCCATGCTATGCTATGCCTTGCTATGCCTTGCTATGCTTTGCTATGCCATGCCATGCCATGCCGGCCAAACCAGGCCAGGCCAGGCCCGGCTCGGCTCGGCTCGGCTCGGCTCGGCTCGGCTCGGCTCGGCTCGGCTCGGCTAGGCTAGGCTAGGCTAGGCTAGGCTCGGCTCGGCTCGGCTCGGCTCGGCTCGGCTCGGCTCGGCTCGGCTCGGCTCGGCTAGGCTAGGCTAGGCTAGGCTAGGCTAGGCTAGGCTAGGCTAGGCTAAATTGTAGCAATTGCGTACTGTGGAAAAATCTGGTTTATCTGAATCATAATCAGAACTGAGCTCCCCTGGATCCTTATTCCAATTCAATTTACTGAACAATCATATTGGGCATAGTAGATGGAACTGTAAGCTGATGCTTTCCTTTCTTCTTTTTTGCTCCTTGTTTTTTAACATTATACATTTGGAAGAGCCATTTAGTCCATAGAATCTATCCTGCTCAGTACCAGAATCCTAATGAAAGCATTCTTCACCAAAGGCTGTTAAGTGTCTGCTTGATGCAATCAATTTGAATTGCTTGATGCAATCAAGCAATTCAGATCCCACTATCTGTCTTCTTCAGAGGAGATGCAGTAGATCCAGGACTCTAGAAAACCTTCCCTAAAAAATCATTAAGCTGCATCCTTATGATTGTGGATAAGCTTGGGGGGGAGGGGGCAAGGAGGCAATTCTTTCTAAAACCTGTGGATCTAGCCAAATTCATACATATATTTTGAAACTAGCTTTTAATTTGTTTATTTGATTAATTAATTTATGTTTTTCATTCAGGAGCTCAAAGCATGAAATAGAGATGGTGACTGGCCAAAAATCACCTAGTGAGCTTCTATGGATGAGGATAGATTTGAATCTGAGTATCCACATTTTTCTACACAGTTTTGTAAAATAAATAAATGGATTGTTCTGAAATAATTTGCTTATTAGTTACTGAGAAAATATATCCATCAATTGCATTGTTATTAAACAAAAAAGTTATCTACATCAGGAATGTGATCCAGAAAAGTATATTTTAAATTTGCTAGAACAAATGTTGCAGTTTTCACTTGAGTTTTCATACTTCTTCATATCTTTGGAAGGCTATGAAGAACACAGACAAGCTTTCCGATTCCTTCTCACTTAAACAGCATCAAAATCTTTATTATTAATGCTCAGTGCTAAACAAACTTCTTTTTAGCGTGATGGCCAGGTTTTTTTAATAGTGTTTCCTCATGTTATTTCTTCTCATCCCTTTCTTGTCATCCCTAGCCCATAACTAAGGTAGCTTAAAGTTGTCTTAAATTGTTCCTGTTTTAAAATAATGTTTTGTCTCCTCTACCACAATTTAACATGCTTCAACAATAGTGTGTTGCTGACATGGACAGGGATGCAGTTTGCTGTCAGATATTTGCTAATCAAATTTTTAAACCAATTGATTACCGAAAGAGATATTTTGACTGTTTTATTTTGAATGTTTGAAGGGGACAGTTGTCCATCTTATAATACTGATAGTAAAATATGATAGAATGCATTTTATCATGACATGTTTATGGAGTCCTATAGCAAAATGCCCTTGCATTATACTTGATTCATTTTTATTAGCTAATGTGTAATTTAGAAACTCAAAGGGCACCACCTATTGTTTTCTCACATGAGCAATTAGAGTAGATTATGGAACAAAATAAAGCCAGCAAATTCATTCTTTATAGGTCTTCTGAAGCTCAACTCTACTATATTCAAAAAAAGGTCCTCATCTTTCCACTTAAACATTAATTTCCTTCATACAGAAGACCCATAATCTGTTGTCTAAAAATTGTCTCAGAGTAGCCTCACCATATGTCAATATTGCTGCAATTTTCCAGAATTTTGGTCATCAATTTTGGTAATGTGGTGCCTCTAGGATAATCCAGATGAGATTCGGCCATTTCTAAAAATCGGAATTGGAAACTCAAATTCAACCAATCCACAAAATGTTACAATATGTCTGGTCACCTGAATAACTCTTTTTTTTTATTTCCACCCAAATAGTTTCCAAATTTCAGAATGCTTTCACTGTCATTCAATGCCTCTTTGAGGACATATGTACAGCTTACATATATACATGTCATTCACATGTTATAGAAAGTGGAAATATGTTATTTTTAAATAGAAAGTTAAATTCTAATCAATGTAGCATTTAATGTCTGTTGCAGACTGAGAAAAAGCATAAAGTGTGGGAAAATACCACAGAATTTTCTCTTTATAATTCATCACTATTAGGTCATGATCATTAGGTCATTAGGTACTTGAAACATTTCAGTAATAGGTCACGATAGGTTAATATATTAACTATAGTGTTCACACATGTTTTTAAAAATCAGTGATTTCTTGTTAATTGATGTCTACTTAACCCCTAGCTTTCAAGTAACAAAAGAAAGGTACATTTGGAGAAGTAATTATTAGCTCTGCATTGTATACATGATACCATGAATAAAATACAGAAAACAATAACAGCAAAAACAATAGCTTTTTATAAATCATGCTAGAAAAATAGATTAGCAAATGCAACCCAAGTGCTAGAAGTAAAGATGAGAAAAGAGTAAAGCTTGAGGAAAACTGGGAAGAATTTGACAGAAGCAATGAGGAAATGAACTTGGGTGCTGGGCTTCTAGTTGCAAACATCTAAAAGAGGAAAAAGTCAGAAGTGGAAGAACTGAGGTCCCTAGAAATAGAGAAGCTTCTTGGATGAGAAGTGAAACATCTTCAAGTAAAACAAAGAAAGTTCAGTTGCCTTCTGAAAAATCACCTTTGGGGCCTAGAAATGCTAAGGTAAATAGAGGGACAGGTAATCTGAAGCAATGGGAGTCTTCTTGTTAGCATCAAGCTTTCAAGATTGACTCTGCAAGCTGTTGGATAGCTTGACGTTATAGAAGACCTCTACCAAGGCAGCAGATATGTCCCAACGACCAAATAGGCAATCGACAAAGCTAAAAAGTTGTAAATACAGGTGCATAGACAGACACATGCTTGGGAGAAGAAAGGAAAAGAAGAGAGGTTTGGTTTGCAGGACTGGCTATAAAATAGGAGAACGGAAACAAAGAGATGGTTACCCAAGTGAAGGATGGTCTAAGAAGATTCTGAGAATATGAGACAGTCTTTCAAAGCAAAATAGAAAGAGAAGCTACTTGTCAGTAAAGAGGAAACTTTGCTCAGCTGGGAGTCTTCTCTCTGCAGGAACAAAGAGAGAGGCTGGCTTGAGGGTACAAAGAAATCAGGGAAGCCAGCAACAAAAAGGGTAGCTAGCAGTGGGGAAGCCTCTGGGAAATATCCCATTGTCTCACCTTGCTGCTTCAAAAACTGGTTGTCAGCTTTCTTTTAAGTTGACTGGACAAGAGCCTGGGGGGGGGGGTGTTCCTGTTTGGTGTTTCCTTAAGAGAGCCACCTCCTCAAACAAAACAATTTTTGTGTAAGACCTAAACAAAGTGGCCCTTGCAAAATATATATTTTGGAACTCAAATACAGATTTTTTAAAAAGAAGAACTGTGTTAATATACTGCAAATTCATATGCACTCTTAGTGGCTTCCAAAAGTCCACAGTAAAACTGCTACAGAAGTAACAATTGTGATTTTGAAAGCATTAGAAGATCAATTAGATACCTACCTATTCTAGCATTCTCCTCCAAGTATGGGCACATCTGGGAGTAAACCTTACTTAACACAAAAGGACTTAATTTCCAAGTCAAAATGCTTAGAAGTTCAAGACAGGCAAGTAATGGCTCTAGCTTCAGTGCTAAATTCTATGTGTCTGAAAATGTAAACACTAATATAACTGGATGCTCTGTCAAATATAAAATCAATATTAGCAAAAAATAACTTGTAAATGAACAATATTTACAAATCTTTTCCCAGTCACATCTACCCAACCCACCAGAATAGGGACACAGGGAATGTTGCTGGCCCCCTCTCCTAAGGAGGTATAACTGACAGGACCCAGAATCTGTGATGGCTCCCTCCCTTTAGAACATTATTTCTGTGGAGATTAGATTGGCCCTCACTTTGACACTCTGTTGCAAGTTCATGAAGGCCTGGTTTTGCCAACGGGCCTAAGGAACCCAGAGTGGAATGGAGCCCATCAAGTGGCTTGTTTGATGGATTGTGGTTGCCAGAAGAAATTTCTGGTTTTTTATTGTTTGTATATTGGATTTTATTTTTGTAAGCTGCCCAGAGTCACTGAGAGTGAGTGGGCGCCCATACAAATTTTCTTAAATAAATAAAATAAATATGGCAGAGCTATCAAAAAGTGAATCCTCCTGGCAGATTCATCATTTAGGGCAAATCCTTGACCAAGTCACTCAGATCTCTCTGGATCCTCTGTTCCAGTACTGAGCGATACTGAAGCAAATTCCCAAATAGTTCTATTGATAGAAACAGAATATTTCAGAATTATTGCTCTATATTAAAGGGTTCAAGAGATTATGGCCCACATGCATGACAAAAATTCAAGCTACAACTTCTAACTACAAAATGCTGTCACAGCAGCATGACTTGTTTAAACATTTATTAAATCACTTTACAACAAATAGTAACACATCAAGTGCTATCCTCACTTTTCACAGCAATCTCACTTCTAAGGAGGAGAGTGCTAGCCAAACCGGGTGATGATTGTTAAGTGCTATCCTCACTTTTCACAGCAATCTCACTTCTAAGGAGGAGAGTGCTAGCCAATCTGGGTGATGATTTTTTTTGTAAAAAAAAAAAAAAAAGCCTCAATTGAGATATTATTTCAGTGAAACATTTAGGGGATGAATTGCTGCTGCAACATCTTAATTACAAATATTTATTGGGCTATTTTGTAGTACAGCAACTGGCTACAAAAAGAACAAAGGAACAACAGAGTCCTAAAGATAGTCAAAAACTTCCACTCTGTATAAAAATTACAAGATAAACAAAAGCATCTTTGCAGTGACAGTGAAGGCAATTTATTTTTATTATTAATAATAATAAAAAATGTGTATGAAAGTGATATCCAACATCTAAGGCAAAAAAGAGCAAATTATTCACAAAAACAAAGCCCTTGGAAAATCTTTGCCAAATATCACCACGGTTGATCTGATCATTAAAGCCTCCTGTCCTTGTTTATTCCCATTAAAGCCTATTGGCATGTCTTGAAGGCTACATTTCTATATGTAGTCTTTTTCCAAAGATGTGGCAAAGGTTTCTATTTTTTTTTATAAGATTCATAAAGACCATCAATAAAGACAGATCACCATGTGTTCTACTTTATGTCTATGGAGATTCTCAGTCATCCAGGTCATGGTCATCCATGGCTCTGACCTGGATGACTGAGAATCTCCATAGACATGTTCTACTTTACCTATTACCCTACCAGTGACTTTCCCTCGTGAAGATCCATATGCAAATGTTATTAGTTGATTAATTCCTAAAACCTATAGCATAATGAACAAGAAATACATATATATATTTATCAGTCTATATGTGTATTTCTTATTCATTATACTATAAACATGACCTTTGAAGAAAGTGAGATGGGGATAATGTAGAAAGTAAGAAAGATTGTGTTGATGGAAGAATACCAGAACTGTTGTCTAGGTGAAAGAGTTAAAACATGATTTAAGCCAGAAGAGAGATAACATTTGGGACATTACAGCTGCTCTGCAGATGTCTCTCTGATTCAGTGAAATATAAGAAGGAGGAGGAGTCACGGCACAATCACACTTTCAAAATTCTGTTATTGTAGGCAATCTCAATAAAAGCAGTTTTAGCCTTTATGTCGAATTGAATTTATGATGTGGTACACCTATGGGTCTAACAGAGAGTGAGGTCAACTGAAGTTAAGAGGAATTCAGTGCTTGACTATATGACGTAGAGTTTCAAGAGATTAATAGTATGAAGAAAAGTACAACCTATAGAAAATAGTCCTTTGGGAGTTGGGCGGCATACAAATATAATAAATCTAAATCTAGTTTATTGGGAATCTTTTCAGTCACGTATTCAGTCTGAGCAGAAGACACAACTTGGCATTGTTCATATTAACAAATGATGTACTGTATATGAGAGGAGAGAACTCCTTCTGGATGTCTTAAACCTCTCAGCAGCTATTAATGTCATTAATCATAGTACCTTCTTGATTGCTTATAAAGCATAGGGATTGGAACACTGTGTTTCAGTGGTTCTCCTTCAGTGGTGATTATAGTATAAAAATCAGCTTGGTGGCCTCTGTTCAGTAGTGTGTTGACCTTTACTTTTCAACCTCTATGTGAAGCTGCTGGGGTGAGAAGAGATATCAACACGATGATAATGATGGTGGTGATGATGATGATGATGATAGCGGTGATGATGATGATGATGGTGATGATGATGATGATGATGATGATGATGATGATACTCAATTGTACTTCACCACTTCAGGCTGTGGTGGCAATGTTGTGGAAGTCTTGCCCAAGTATCTTGAGGCTATTAAGAGAGCTGCTGTTTGTACATGGAGGATCTCTGTCCACTTCAGTACTGTTTCTCAAAGGGGTTCACTTCTCCTAGATAAATCTTGCTCATCACTTGAGGGTCCTTGGATGAGAAATTGGAGGCTGTGTGTAGGAGCCTTGTCCTGCTCTGGTTGATATACCAGTTGCAGCCATATCTGGAGTAGGAGGATATAGCAATGGTAACTCATGCTATCATAACCGCACAGCTGGACAACTGCAAGTGTCCTATATGTCACTGCCATTAAAGAGACCGTGGAAATCACAATTTGTACAAAATACTGTTTGCTAACTGGCACTAAAGATCATGAACATATTACAGCTATGCTGTGAGCCCTGCATTAAATGCCAGTAGGTATCCAGGTGCAATTTAATGTGCTATTTTTAATTTATAAGCCCTGTGTGACTTGGTGATGCCTGCAGGAGCACCTCCCTCAAACAGAATTAATCCATCCAATTCAAACAACTTGGAAAACTGTTGGTAGTCACCTATTAGTAGGAGATCAGAGACCTTAAAGCTAGGAAAAGATTATTCTCTACTATGCTGCATTGTTGTGGAATAGTTTACCAAAAGAAATTAGGCTTGCTCTGATCCTGACAGCTTTTTCAAAGCAAGCTTAAATGGAGCTCTTCAAGTTGGTTTTTTTAATTAGTTCATATAGTGCGGTAAAATTGTATGTTTCAGTTTTCAAATAATTTAAATACTAAAATACTATTACTACTATTATTGTATTATATATTTTATTTTCTTACAAAATGCCAAGAGACATTGTGGGGAGGTGTATTGTCCAATTTGTTTGTTTTTCATCCTGGCAACTGGAATACCTCCAAAGCAAAGCTTAAATCTTGATTTCGTATTTGTTTTCCTAGAATGCCCCTAAGCTTCAATAGGGAACTATCCTTATGTACTTTTTTTCCCTCTGCAGCAGCCAAAATAAGAAGGAAAGAAACCGTATAGGTGTATCATTAGGAACAGAGAAGTAGGAAAATCAACAGGTAGACTAGAAAGAACTACAGGAACCAGTGTGAGACTTGGGGCAGGAGTAGAGGATTTGGAAAAAACTAGGGATACTAGGAAGGAATAATAAAGTTAGTGGGCAAAAATAAATGGAGCCAGGATGGGTTTGTGAAAGTTTGTCAGTGTCCTAGGACAGTTGGCATCTTCCTATGAAAAACTGCAGACAAAGTCTGCTGTTTGAAAATACACATAAACACCCAAAAAACAGTCAAAGCAATGACCAGTGGAAAACCACAAAGGATTCACTTCCTAAAACTAGCTTACATACTCTGTGGCAATGCTTAATTCACAATGGAGGAAAAAGCTTTTATATCACCTTCACATAAATGCTTCCCCAATCAGCCTTTGATAGTTTTGTGATTGCTGAATGAAGTCCGTGTTGTATTTTTGGCTAGAGACTCTGAGAGACTGAGGCTGGGTAGGTAGGCATTCAGGAAATTTAGCTAATATAGTGCTGCTTAGGCACTTCCACAAAGCAGAACCATAATTTTTTTTTTGACATACACAATCTATGACATAAAGTCTTTGTGTGTTCTCCGAACCCTACCCCCCCCCAAAAAAAAGAAAAAGATTGGAAATTGAAAATTTGAATTGTAATGTATCCAAAACATTGTCTATCCTATGGTACTCATTAAGAGAAAAAGGAGGAGGCATAAACGGCTATCAGATGATGACAGAAGAGTTTCAGCGGTCACTGTAAATCAGAGTCTGTTTCTGTTTACTATGTGTAGTTATGTCCAGTGAGAAAATATTTATATATCATTGTACTAATTCACACATATTTTTGGAATCTGCTATTCCCATTTTATGGAAGCTGACTTCTGGGTTGTGACTGAAAGTCTTCATAATAAGTGAATTTGACTACTTTAAGATTAGCATTAATGTTAGAGTGTAATGAGCTTCAATCAATGCCATGCGATCTATGGTAATCCAATTTTCTTATATGTTAGACATCTTGATGAGCAGAATAAGGCGGAGATGATTGATTCATGACATTTTTGAAGCTCTGTAGGGAAGAATTGTTTGAATGACTACTTGGCACTTTATGTCTGTCATTCAAGACTAGCCTTACAAAAGAGAGTTTTTAAAGTATTTGCTTAAAACTCAGAGACTTACCATATAATTTAATGGTATCCTATAAAGAATGAAGATGTTCTTACTCATGCTATATAAAAGAAGCTAGGTGGAATTAAAAAAAGATTTCTATGAAATTTAAATATTTTCTTGCTTATCTGGTTAATATTTTTTAATTAAACACATTCCTATAGCAACATATCCCCCTCCCCTTTACAGTTGTACTGCCTAACCTCTATAGAACCTGTGGTTTCCACAATGGTGTTGAAATAAATTGATCACACCTTTTTTAAGTACAGTAGCTGAAGTCATAGGCAGTTGCTTAAAAAACTTGGAAAGCTCATAACTGGTGACAACACAGTTTGATCCACAGACAGCTCTCAGAAATGGGAACCCTCCCTCTCTGACAGTGTGTACTGTGGCTGCTTTGACACTTAACTAAGGATTAATAATCTAATTAGAGCAGAGTTGTTATAAATGGATATGAAACAATAGGGCTGAGGAACAAGAGAGAGAAAAGAGACAAGACAGATCAGCTTTGATCCAAGATTCACTCTCTGTGGTGAGATAGCCATTAATTTTTTTCTAGCCAATGGCTGAAACATACCAACAGTGCAGTGGTGGGTTGCTGCTGGTTCAGACTGGTTCTTTAGAACCGGTAGCAGAGATTTACCGCCGCTCGCAGAACCGGCAGCAATGACCGGCAGTCCATGCTCCCGAACTGGTCCTCCGGTCGCCGCGGCTTGCAAAAAAACCCCTCTGTGCATGCGCAAAGGCTTCTGCGCATGCGCAGAGGGCAGAGGTGGGTTGCTCCTGGTTGGGACCGGATCTATAGAACCGGTAGCGGGAATTTCCCCCGCTTGCCGAACCGGGAGCAATGGCCAGCTAGCCACGCCCACGAACTGTGTCTCTTGGTGGCGCCTATGGTGCCACCATTTTGTTTTTGGCACTGCACATGCGTACGTGAAGCGCGAAGAGCACGTGCGCCCATGCGGTACACCCACGAGGCGCACAATGTGTGCGCGCCCACGCGGCGTGGGAGGAATCGAACCGGCGGCGAGGTAAGTTAGAACCCACCCCTGGCAGAGGGTCATTTCTGGGTCTTTTGCGCGATGTGACGGGGGCGCGCATGTGAGCGAAGAGAGCAAGCGCGCGCAAAACACACACTTCCATCGCAATGCGAACCGGTAGGGAAGTTAAGTGGAACCCACCCCTGCAACAGTGTAACCCAAATAATCCTCAGAGGTTACCAATATAGATTTTCAAGGGTTTCTTTATTATTATTATTATTATTATTATTATTATTATTATATGGACCTGGACCTGTGTTCTGTGTATGTATCCACAGAACAGAACAAGAGAACAAAGCATCGTCCAAAGCAACATGAAATATTACTTTATAACACAACTTGACTTTAAATGAAGAGTTTGCAACAAGAGGCCATAGTTAAGCACAGTGGCCACATCCGTATTATTATTATTATTATTATTATTATTATTATTATTATTATTATTATTATTATTATTATTATTATTACAATCTATCTAAAAACTGGGCAATACTTTTACAAGCTGTGGTGGTGCAGTGGTTAGAATGCAGTACTGCAGGCTACTTCTGCTGCCTGCTGGCTGCCTGTAGTTTGGCAGTTCAGTTCTCACCGTCACAAGGTTGACTCAGCCTTCCATCCTTCCAAAGTCAATAAAATGATTGTTGGGGGCAATATGCTGTCTCTGTAAATCATTTAGAGAGAGCTGTCAAGCACTGTGAAGCAGTATATAAATCTAACTGCTATTGCTACTGCCACAATATGGAATCAGCATAATAGAATCAATCCATTCTTCATCCTACAAACTATTACCCCCTCTTTTTTTAACTTCAGTTCTGATAAAGAGTCGTAGGGTATATATTTTTCCTAATAAATTTTTCAGCCAGCACTTATTTGGGAAAGATTTTGTTTCATCTCTATCTTCCTCCACAAATCAAGATATTTTTAATTGCGTTTTGTAAAATTGCAAGGTTGTTATATGCTGCTAACCATTTTAACTACCTTTCCTTTCAAAAAGATACAGAAAAACAAACAAAATGTAAATGGTCTGGAGCAGAATGCATCTGCAAATATTACTATATGGTCCATTCCAGGGGTGGGTTCCAACTTACCTTGATGCCGGTTCGCTCCCTCCCGCGCCTTGTGGGCACGCCTTGTGGGCGCGCCTTGTGGGTGCGCGCACACTTCGCCCGTGCACGCATGCGCAGTAATGAAAAATCCAAAAAAATTAAAAAAAAAAGCTGAAAACAAGATGGCGACCGCATGCACAGTGCCAGAACTCGGCTTCTGCGCATGCTCAGAAGGGGGAAAAAATAAAAAAAAATTCAAAAAAAATTCAAAAAAAAGATGGCGGTGCCCACGAACCGGCACTGACCAAACCAGATTGGTGATTATTATTATTATTATTTATTGTATTTCTATGCCGCCCAACTCCCATGGGACTCTGGGCGGCTTACAACAATATAAGCCGGATCTCAGGAGGTAACTGGTTCCAGAGGGCCGGAGCAGCCACAGAGAAGGCCCTCCCCCACGGGCCCGCCAGCCGGTACTGTTTAGCTGACGGGACCTGGAGGAGCCCAACCCTATGGGATCTTACCAGTCGCTGGGAGCTATGTGGTAGAAGGCGGTCTCGAAGATAACCTGGCCCTGAGCCATATAGGGCTTTAAAGGTAATAACCAACACCTTGAATTGTGCCCGGAGACCAATAGGCAGCCAGTGAAGCTCGTGGAGAATTGGTATAATATGTGTGTACCTAGGTGCACCCATGACAGCTCGCACGGCCGCATTCTGGACCAACTGTAGTCTCCGAACACTCTTCAAGGGTAGCCCCATGTAGAGCGCGTTGCAATAATGAGACCATTTCTCACACTTAATGACCATTGT
>QLTV01012184.1:5250707-5298617 GCA_003457575.1 Thermophis baileyi | reverse complement strand
CCGCTGTGTCAAACACATCGCGGCCACAGTGACTTAAGAACACAGCTCTTTTGCGGTTGTCTGTCAGACCCAGCATATCGTTTGCTTCCAGGAAGCAGTCGAATCGCCGCATGTAGGAGTCCCATTTCTCCCTGGTCGGGTCGAAAGGCGCCGGCGGGTGGAAGGTGGACATAGCGGCCGAAGGAGGCAGGCAGATGTCTGCCTGGCTGGTTGAAAGTGCTGAAGAAGCTAGTCACAGTTCTCCTGGCCCAAGCCCTCGTCGCCACTGTTAGATAGTGGGTAGAGATGACAGGAGACAGACTTCCAAAGCAGCTCTTTATTTCAGCTCTTGTATCAGCAACCAGCAAAAAGCAGTCTGACAGCTTGCCCTTTTATAGGGAGCTGTCAGATAGACCAGCCAATAGCGTTTGAGCTTTTTCCCGCTCAAACGCTGGACCTGGTTGGAACCATGCAACACAGTTGAAACAGTTAGAACATAACAATAATGATCCTTGAAAATGTTTGTACTTTTATTTCCTTCCAAGGTAGCTCTATCCTGAGTAAATCGAAGATAAAGACAAAAAACTCGACATTGTAGTAGGACAGCCATATTAGTCAGCAAAAAAAAAAATCTGGAAGACTTTTCTGACTAACAAATTTTATTAAAAGGCGTAAGCTCCATCAGCAAATGGAATGAATGCAGATAAACTTAAGACTGTGGCTGTAAACAGTGAGTGAGTTGACATTTTCTCAGCCTTAGTCTAGTATATAAGTATACCTGCAAACTTTGAGAATACTGGCACACAATAACTGCAGAATTTTAAGGAAAATCTTGCTGATTATTACAATTCTGTAGCAAGGCTATAAGTGAATAATTACAAAAGTACCAAGCTTTAGTTGTACCAAGCTGCTGTAGTTTAATATTTGTGATAAAGTATGTACTGACCATAATAGAAAATACAAGTTGAAATGGTTGAAAAATATAAGAATCAAAGTATGCCTATAAAAGGAATATCTTGCATTTAAGAAATATACAGCATATCAATCTGTTAACATGTGAAAATAACAAAATGCAAAATAGACAGTAAAATAATTTTATACAAAAAATCATTCATAATTGAACCGTATGAATACAATTTGTTTAAAACAGCTATAGATCAAGTGGTGAGGGTTTCCCCCTCCCCTAAAATAAATCAAAAGTCTTTGAGCATCTCCCAAGGTTCTGCTGATTAACCCAGTAGGATATTAATTAACAACACATCTGCCAACCATACTCAACATTATCCTCTTCCAATTAAATGAGATCTGGGAAACTCAGACTTCTGAACCACATATGAAATTAGTTTTGTAGGCTGCAGTATATAGAGCCCTTCTGATTGAGACGTATTATAAAACATGCTATATAAACCTTTGAGTCACAGAATCCAAACTACAAAATGGATAGTGATTAAAGATTGTGCAACTCAAGTTTCTATACAGCCAAAGCTAATCTCATAAATATTTTGCTTGGTGCTAAATATCTTGCCTTTTTTTTTTCTTCGAAAGCTGCAATATTGGGAAGTTCATTGATACTCAGAAGGCACAAAACAATGAAGCAGAGACAAGCTTATCAGTAACCATGTTTGTTTGCTGAAAACCATTTCTACCCAGAGTATGGACAAATTATCTTCCCTGATAATATGTGAAGCCAGTTCAGGAGAGCACTGCTACCTTCTTTGACTTGGGAATCTTTTTGGATGACACAATAAATAAAAGGAGAATTGTCACCACCAACAGATGAAGCAACAATAGGTATGAGTAAGCTGTTCAGACGGAAAAGGTTTCCCAAATGCACCTTGGTCCAACTTTAAAAATCAAAAGACCCTAAAACAAATTATCAGCTCCAATATTGTCATTAGCTAGAAAAACATATTTTGGTCCATTTTTTTTTTCTGTGATAGATCAACTCTCATTTTTAACCTTATAACAAATGCTATGAGGTATGTTAGTTACATTGCATGCCAGTTTGACCCTGGATCAAATCTAGTCATACTCCAGGGTTACCTCTAATTACAATATCCCTCGAGCTCCAAATTAATTAATAAGGGAGAGCTGGAATTAAAAAGAAGGTATTTGTGCAGAAAGGAGACAGAGGGCAGGGATGGGATCTCCTCTTAGATTATTTGTCAAGGTCAAATGGATTTGTTTAAACATGTGGTGAGATGTGTACAATATGTAAGGGAGAATTATAAGAAAAATATTTCCCTTTACTGTTTAATGTCTGGATGCATTTTCCATCATTTTTTTCAATAATGAGAATTTTCATATTTACAAGTTGTCCAGAAGAAGGAAATCCTCTGAAACATGTAGGCATGTTTCAGTAAGTATTTTGACTCAGATGCCTATCAGAATTTATCTCTTTTTCCTCAAATGGTTACTTTTGGAGTCTTCTCCCTTCAGCTTCTTTGATTTAAAAGTGAACTGGAAAAAAGAACAAGTAGAAGAAAGAAAAATTACAGATAACATAGAGTCTGAATCTGAGTAACAAATGGAATGTGACACTGTGATTTGTCACTAATTGTCATTGAAAAGTGTGAGGGAACAGTTGTGCCAACTAGCTCTGTTCTTGATTGCAATACATCTTGCCACTTTCACATTCTAATTGTGCACGTGTGTGTGTACACATATACATACCAGAGGTGGATTTCAGCAGGTTCTGACCAGTTCTGGAGAACCGGTAGTGCAAATTTTGAGTAGTTCGGAGAACTGGTAAATACCACCTCTGACTGGCCCCGCCCCCATCTATTCTCTGCCTCCCAAGTTCTAGCTGATCGGGAGGAAATGGGGATTTTGCAGTAACCTTCCCCTGCCACACCCACCAAGCCACACCCACCAAGCCACACCACACCCACCAAGCCACGCCCACAGAACCGGTAATAAAAGAAAATTGAATCCCACCACTGATACATACCCACACATATACCCATCACACTGTTTGCTTTGGAAGTAAGAAATATTGTACAAAGTACAGAAGAAAAATAAACAGTAAGTGAAAGAAATTAAAGACATGAGAATGCAAGTACTAAAAAATGCCTGGAGAGATATTCAGTGGTGAATCTGGAACCAATAAGAGTCTATGAATACATGGAAAATCCATGTGTGCACCTAAGGCACAGCCAGAAGGGTATGTGGCCAATTCATGTCCAGTGATCTGGAACAGGACTAAATGAAGTGATCTTCCTCTGCCATACATGTTAGAGAAAGGTGTGAGGGTGATGAGCAAAAATTCATCTGCAGAGTTTTTCTCACATATACTGAATCCATGTCCATATGTGTGGATGCTCTCTCTCTCTTAGACAAAAACACACCACTTCCTGACAGATGCAGAAAGTGATAAATAACATTCTGATATCTAACCTGTCATTTCATCTGTTTATAAATGTTATATGACGGCTAACAATGAGAATTGTTGCAGGATCCATGTTCTCGATTAGAAAGCTCCCTTTTTTTTTTCCTGTTCACTTTCTTGTTTTCATGAAAGAAGCTATACAGCTAAAATGCGGCACTTCAGCCATTTGGTTTTGATTCACAAGTATGTCATTTGTTCATTCACGGAACATAATTGATTGCTGCAGATTCTACCTGTGCTGTGAACTTTTCCCCCCTTCTGTCAGAAAGCTAAATCCCCACAGCAGTGGATGATAGATTAGGGTTTGTTGCTTAATTCTTAATTACTGCTGCAGAGCCATATGTATGACATTATTATTAGCTTTCTAACAAAGAACACCAGAAAGTACAAGCAAGGAGTAATAATTCTGATAATTACTTGGAATAGTAAAGACATTGTTTAGCTTTTCATAAAGAGCCCTGTTATTGTTTCTTTTCTACTGCTGCTGCTTTACCCTTTTGAAAATCAGTATCTCGACCAGTGTTTCTCAACCTTGGCAATTTTGAGATGTGTGGACTTCAATTCCCAGAATTCTCTACCCAGCATGGCTGAATGAATCAAGGATTTTTAGAAGAGTGAATTGGCATGACACAGCATAGATCATTATTTTCCTTCACACAAGGAAGATGATGGAAGCCAGTGGTATCTGTCATTCACCAGTCAAACCTAGTGTGAATTTTACCTACTGATGAAGCATATTAGTATCAAAAACAATATTAGATGTAGTTTCAATTAACAGCATACATTGGAGAAATATGTTAAAATACCCATTAAAAGGGCATGAATTCGTGCACATTTTGTTTACAATTATATGGGGAAATGTATGTTAAAATCCATGTATTTGGGGGAGTATGGCATATAAGAACTACGAATAGTAAGAACACTCTGACTGCAAAACAGAGTTTTTAATGTACTTTTAAGTACTAGAATAAACTTTCACTAAGGTCTTTATGAACATGAAACAGGTTTATCATCACTCACACATCCCTAGTTGCTTGTTGACTAATATGAAGCCATTTTATATTTGTCCAGAAATACTTTAAATGGTAGCATTTTTAAAAGGGTCGGTTGCCTCTCATCACTGTGAAAACATGACTGAGGGCTTAAATGTACCTGTTTAAGCAATTGTGCTGAAACATTAAATCTGAATCTACACTGTGACTACAACTTATTTATCTATACTATCAAATGAGAATATGGTAATATATGTTTATCTTGTTGTAGATGTGTGCCAGAGACTATTACAATAGCCTCTTAAAAATACACATATCCATTAGGAGTAATGGTAGTGCTTTGGTTTATAAGTCAGATTTAGTTATTTAAACCAGGGTCTTCAGTGTAGATACGTTTCTATTAGGCTCAACCAATAAAACTTATAATGCTGCACTGCAATAATAAGATTATACAAGTTTAAAACTATTCAAAAAAGCAAAAGCCCATAAAATTCATCAAGCCCAACTTGTGCAGCACTTAAAATGGATGGGAAACCATAGAACTCTAAACACTATGTTAAAGATTATGCTTCTTGCAGGCAGACAACTTTTAAAGAAAAGATTGAACATACTGATTTTTTGTTGCTTCAAGGGGCAAAACTGGCACGGATGGGTGGAAATGCCACTGAAGCAGACTTCAGCTAAAAACATTTTGACAAAATTTCATAATGGTAGCAACTGTTCAACAATGGACAGACTGTCTCAGGAGGTGGTGGGCTCTTGCTTGCAGGAGGTATTGAAGCAGCGGCTGGAGGACCATCTGCCAAGAATGATTCCTGCATTGAGTAGGGGTTGGACCAGATGGCCTCCAAGGCCCCTTCATAATTTTTAATACCATCCAGTCCCTATACAGTACCCATAAATTCCACAAATAACTTCAAAATTAGGACATACATCACATGAAGGGGTGCTCACTTAACATTGGATCAAGGGAGTACTCAAAGCCTAAAATGAGTCCATGGATATAGCTCTGTTTTGTATTCTTTTTGCCTGAAGAAACATTAATGGAATGCATTCATTTATTTACACACCTTTCTTTTATGATTTAAAAACTTGTACAAAGTGATTTTCACACTACATGGACCATCCATACCTCTTCCTTAAGCCAGTAACAACTCAGAAACCACAAAAATGAAAACAATAGAATAAGTAAATTAGCCATATAAATGCCAGAATGAAAGCAGTAGTTCATATTTCCATTTTCTTAGACTCAATCTCCACCTTGTCTTTCCAATATAGAAATTATTTCAAATCCCTTTCTGCAGTTCTGGCAATGCTTTTCTCAGCTTTCAATGTTGCCTTTTGTGGACAACAGTTCTTCACATGTGCACTAAATTAACTGAGTGAACTATCGCTTATATTTTACTTGATGTAAAGTTGGTGATGTGTGCCATGGTTCAAGATGAAGGATGTGCTTTGTTTGCAGAAGGTCCACATTTCCATTTTATTTCCATCTATTTCAAAGGCTATTGAAGATGGGAAGAGATGGGAGAACCCGTCCCCAGTTCTCCCATCAGAAAGAGCAGAAATCACTCAGATCTAAGGCAATGTAAAACAGATTTGTATGTTCACATGAACACATGGGTTTTCTAGCTTAAAGTTGACACTTTAAAATATAAGGGCACCCCTATTGTTCCTTCAGTTATTCCAGTTATTTTATCATCCAAACAAATTGGATTTGAATGCATGTTAAAAATTAAACTCTCTTTATAGGGACTTGTGGGAGAACCTGTTACTTTTGGTAAAGAATTGTCTGCCAAAAATCTTTAAGTGACATCTGCATATCTAATATTAGAGAATACAATTGAACTGCTTGCTGCAGTTTCACAAAGTGCTCCTGCAAGGAACATTTCCTTCTCCCCATGATATGACATGGCAGCTTCTACCACTCATTAGGATACCAACATGTCTTCCAGAAATGAGGCCAAAGGCCACATGCTTTAGCCATCCAAGTACTGATATTATTTCAGCAGTACACCCTAAAATATCTCACTGTGGCATTAAAAAGCTGCCCCCTAACGTGGAGTTTTGATTTTGTTTTTTTGGTTTAAGTCTCTATAGTCTCCGATTTCTGGGTAAGGGAACTAAAAACAGTTCCAAGTGTAAAACAGTGAAACTGGCACTAAGAGGTAGAACTGAGAAAAGAAAAAGGGGGGGAACCCTTAGTTTAATTACCACACCATCAACATTCTTATGTGCTTGCCTAGCTATAAGTTTTAATGGCAAACACATACACACACACCCTCCTGCTTTCCCCACTCCAAAACTCTCACCGCCTCCTCCTCCAATCTGGCTTCTCTGCCTCCTTGACAGGCTTTTTAGCCTCAAGTTGATAGTTGTTAAATCAAAAGTAAAATGTAACCAAAGTTTGTTTTAAAGTAGGAACAAAGAAGGAACGCTGCCTGCTTCCAGACAGCTCAGGGAAGTCAGCCACCATTTCTGCCGCAGAACCAGAGATCCGCTCTGCAAACCACTTAGGCAAAACCACCAATTTCTTCTATTACAGTATTTGCCTCCCACAGCATAAGCCCATCATATTGCCTGAAGAAGAGATCAAAGTGTACTTTCTACTCCTCTGGAGCCTTCACTTTATCTTGCTGCATGGGGAGAAGAGCCCCCAGTCCGTTTGCCAGAGCCATTAACTACTGAATGCATGCATATACACCAAGCTGGTTGAACTGGTCTTCTGACTAGGACAATGCAGGACTAGGAGCCAAAGGCCACCTATATGTAGAAAAACAACAACAACAACAACAACAACCAAGCAAATGTACAAGGTAAACAGATTATTTTCACTTGATAGAAACAGTAAATTTAAGGATACATGAAGTATAAGAAAAAAGTAAAGGAGGAGTCTTAATAAGAATGAAAAATGAAATTATAAGAGAGGGAGGTAAATGTCAAAGTACATAACAACTACAGTCATAATAAATAGTTGCATTTATATTCCATCTTTCCTTCTGAGCAACATAGTTTAGAAAACATCAGTAGCTATAGAATATCCAGCAACATCCATATACATAAATCAGACTACAAAAAGTATGGAGATGGATGGATGGATGAGGGAGAGAGAGAGAGAGAGATTTTTTTAAAAAAAACATTTATTTATTTATTTATTTATTTATTTATTTATTTATTTATTTATTTATTTATTTATTTATTTATTTATTTATTTATTTATTTATTTATTTATTTATTTAAAACATTTATATAACCACCCATCTTATAGCAAACTCTGGGCGGCTCTATCAAAAATTAAAGAACTTAGAAACCATATTAAAACTATTAAAACCAAACACACTAAAAACAAAAACCTGGTGTCAAGTCAAGCATCAGATATGCAATCACCTCATCTTATTCCAACACTTGGGGGAAAGCCAGATCTCCTGTGCTTTTCAGAAAAGCAAAGAAAATAGAGGCCTGCCAAACTTCAGATGGAAAAGGTTTCCATAGGGCAGGGGCTGCCACAGAAAAAGTACGCTTCCTAGCTCACAAAAGGTGGCAACATATACGTAAGGGAAGGGATTAGGAGCATGCTCACCCTATCTAACCTGGTAGTACAGGCTGATGTCCTTAGGGAAAGGCAGTCTTGTAGATAACCTGGCCCTGTAAACAGGGGTGGGTTCCGAAAATTTCCGCTACCACTCTGTGGGCGTGGCTTAGGGTTACGCGCGCGTGCGCTCCCCCAGTGCAATTCTGTGTCCGCGCATGCTCAGTGACTATAATCTGCCCGAAACACAGCTGAGGAGCTGATCAGCTGTGCTTCGGGCGAAGAATAAAGGACAGCCTTCACCCGGGGGTGGGTGGGAGGGCCCTTTCCAAAGCAGCAGCAGAGCACAAACAGCCCCAAATGAAAAAAAGCCACCAAAAATTCCTGGAAAAAAATGGCGGCGCCCACGGACCGGCACCGACCAAGGAGGGTCCACAACGCCATCATGACGTCACCAGTGCCTCGCTACCGGTTCGGGCGACCCAGTACGAACCGGGAGGAACCCACCCCTGCCTGTAAGGCTTTAAAGGTAATGACCAGCACTTGAATTACATCTGGAAAGAAACTGAAAGCCAGTGCAGCTCACACAACAAAGGTATTACATGGGCAAACCTAAACACCGCCATTACTGGGTGCTTTGCTGTGTTCTAGACTACTTGAAGTTTCTGGGTGGTCTTCAAGGGCAGCTCTATGTAGAGAGCATTGCAATAATCCAAACAGTAGGTGACAAAGCATGAATGACTAAGGAGCTTCATTATTATTATTGCACTATTGTACTTCACTCCATTCTCTTCAAACATCTCTAATCTTTACACCTAAACTATATACATGTTTCACAAAGTGGCTACAACTGTAAAAACAGAGTAGTCAAGCCAGGTATTGGTTTGATAATTGGAAACAAGTTTTTTTTTAATTTATTTATTTTTGTCAACTACGTATTTGATAATATACATAAGTATAACATTATTTGAATACATAAAATAGGTACAAATAAAAGGGAACATTTGGACAGGGATGGCATGCACGCTGGTGCACTTATGCACGCCCCTTACAGACCTCTTAGGAATGGGGTAAGGTCAACAGTAGACAGATTAAGATTAAAATTTTGGGGATTTGGGGATGTAACCACAGAGTCAGGTAGTTGCCAAGTTTATCAGATAAACATTATTTTGAGGCTTCAATGGTCATTAGTTTCTACATAAATTTCAAGTGCAAATAATTATGAAGATATGTAGGTACAGTAGGTAGGTAGGTAAATAGGTAGATAGATGATAGATGGATGGAGAGATGGATAGGTGGATAGATGGATATAGATGTTAGACAGACATATTTTTTACAGTTAAACCTACTAGAAGAGTTTCACAACTGTGGAATGAGATTCTTAAATTCCTTTATTACTGAATGCATTATGTCTCTTTCAAACACACACATAAATTTATACACAGACTTAAATGCAGCAATTGAGACAAATCTGGAGGATGTCAATAGTGTAACCTGCATCAACAAGGGTGAAACTTTTCTCAACCACTATAGAAATAAGGCAAGGGCAGGCAGGACTGGGTTGTTTTTTTTAAAGAAAAAGATGGCTGTATATAATTACCCAGATAAAACTAGATTTTAAAAACAGACATTTCCACAAACTGTGTAAGAGATTGGCTATATGGGCAGGTTAGCTTCTGGGACAAATGAATTTAAACTTTTTTAATGCTATGTCCCAGTGTGAGCACGTAGCAGCTTTTAAGAATAGGTTCGTTCTGTACTGATACACTTGTTTCCACATATATTTGGGGTGGTAGGGAACAGGGCAGTAATCGATTCAGTGTTAAAAAAAAGAAGCAGAAAGGGAGTGGGGGAGAAAGAAAATGCCAAAACATGTTGCAGCTATCTAATGAACCTATCAACAAGAAAAGTTGAGATGGTAAAACCAGCAGCAAATACAGCTTTGCAAAATGCCTCACTAAGAAAGAAGTAATTTACTTTTATTAAAATGTGATACAAAATTCCACCAGATACTAAGTTTTCCAGCTGTCCCTTTTGATAATATAATTACATGTGATTCAAAGCTTCATAATAAAAGAAGAAGCTTGAAAGAGGCCTCATGTGCGTGAATTAAGTTTGCAATATTTGATTTGCAATTTTTACAAAGTGAGAAGCATATTACATGTGTTTGCCACAGAAATATCCTTCCATCTTTTGTTACATTCCATCTCTTGCTGTGCTCAGCCTGATTCAGATTATAGAGCACCTTAGAATACAGGCAAGGCACTATTATTTGCCCGTAAAATTATTTGCCCATCTTGGTGCTCTATAATGAATTGATTACAATAATTAATTGTAATTATACTGTTTCAAAAAGGCCCTGCTCTGTTATCAACAAACTTGTAATTAAACCACATGTCCAAGGAGATCTTAAGCATTTCTTGTCCTTCATTTGTTTGTACTAGAAAACCAGGATTATCAGCTTCTGAGGTAAGAAGGTTTTCTAAACTTGGATTGGAGAAGCAGGAAAAAAACTTGTGCATAAGACCTCCTAGAACATCTTCTGGAGCACCTCATGCACTGAAACGCAACATGTAGAACTATTTAATATGTGTAAATTGAATACTTCTGCTTCCATATGTATTTATTGTGTTAAGAATATATGTTCTCATTAAGATTTAGGCAAAGGCTTGTGAGACAACGTAACATCTCTGGATTTTTCCTCAAAAAAGGAGAAGACTGAATTAGCTAATGGAATCAAGTATGTTTTGAATGAACTTCCATTTCATAAGAATGAATTACATGAATGACAGTGGTCTAAATACAAAGATCACCAAATCAGCGGTAACTACCCTCTGCAAATTAGGTTTAGGATTATTTTCTTTCTCCACATCACATCACATTTTATCTGCATGGCTTTTTGCAGAAATATGTATATCTTTAGGGCAAGGCTTAGCAATTTTATTTTCTCCATGTTCATTTGCTTTGCTTTGTTTTTTGCTTGAATGGCCTTTTGTATGGGGGGGGGGGTGGATAATTACAGAAGGTATATTAGCAGATGCTCTGCATTCTTATAGCAATAGCACTTAGACATATACCGCTTCACAGTGCTTTACAGCCCTCTCTAAGTGGTTTACAGAGTCAGCACCAACAATCTGAGTCCTCATTTTACCAACCTCAGAAGGATGGAAGGCTGAGTCAAACTTGAGCCAGTGAGAATTGAACTGCTGGCAGCTGGCAGTCAGCAGAAGTAGCCTGCAGTACTGCATTCTAACCACTGCACCACCACAGCTCCTATCCTGATATATCTTCAGTGCTATAGTCATTGAAAATAACAAACTATATAGATGGTTTTCATTGACATGAACTTGGGTGATTTCAGGAACTTGAAAAAAGATTCTGAGGAGATTCATGAGCCATGGCTTTCAATCTGTGACTTAGAACCAAAAAGACAGAAAACAGGAGGCTGAATTTGTGATGACATGTAGTTAGGAGATAGATTCCCAGGCGAGAGGAGGTGGATTCTGGAGGAATGAGAGACAACTCAGCCCAGATATTTTGCATTGGAGGAAGAGAGTGAAGACAACCTTTCCTTAATAGTTCACAGAACATATAGCAGATGCAGATAATAAGAGTCTTCAATCTGACAAGACTTTGTTTATAGGTCTGAAACAATAAAGAACTCAGCTTGGGAGAATTACCACATGTTATTCTTGGTTTTGGACCTGACAGTCAGGTTCCAATACACATTCTGGAATGAGCGGCTTTTACCAAGTGATATCTATCCAGTGCCCAGGAACAAAAGAAGATAGATTTTTGTCTTTTTTCATAGAAATTAATTTAGAGGTATCTATATGCTTCTTTCAATTCATAAAATTAAGTATGTGCCTTGTAATTTTTTCCATTTGTTCAAAAAGTGATACCCAGTTTAGAAAGTAATTTTCTGGTTTTGTTTTGTGGGCATCTGTGTGCATTTCTGTGTGGGTGGATGTTTCTTCATATATTGCTCAGAACCTTACAAAAAAAGTACCCATCTCAACTGCTCCACAATACTGTTCCTTTTTACTTCCTATGAAAACTACTATATGGGGGGAAAAAACTGCTGTCAAAGCCCCCATGGCATTTTGGGAAGTAAAAATGTTGATGGAGGCAGATTCTTTGTTTTGCGTAATGCTAGGTTTCCTAATGTATTAATCAAAAGTTGTATTATAAACAGTAAGGTGGATAGAGAACATTGAGTAGTACTGTGGCCCTCGACTTATGACCACAATTGAGCCAAAAATTTCTGTTGCTAAGCAAGACTTTTGTTAAGTGAGTTTTGCCCCATTTTGTGACCTTTTCTGCCACAGTTGGTAAGTTAGTAACATGGTTGTTAAGTGAATCTGACTTCCCCATTGACTTTGCTTGTCAGAAAGTCACAAAAGGTGATCACATAGCAATAGCAATAGCACTTAGACTTATATACCGCTTCATAGTGCTTTACAGCCCTCTCTAAGCGGTTCACAGAGTCAGCCTATTGCCCCCAACAATCTGGGTCCTCATTTTACCCACCTCAGAAGGATGGAAGGCTGAGTCAACCTTGAGCCGGTGAGATTTGAACTGCCGAACTGCAGCTAGCAGTCAGCTGAAGTAGCCTGCAGTGCTGCACTCTAACCACTGCGCCACCTCGGCTCATGACCCCAGAACACTGCAACCATCATAAATATGAGTCATTTGCTAAGTGCCTGAATTTTGATCACATGACCATGAGGATGCTGCAATAGTTGTGTGAAAAATGGTCATAAGTCACTTTTCTCACTGCCATTGTAACTTCGAACTGTCACATAAGTCAAGGACTATCTGTATAAGGTAGACTCCAAATTAAGATTTCTGCATCAGATTTTCACTGTATGTAACAAAAGAGGGTAAAGCTAATAACATTGTTCTCCATTCCCTCCTGGAGTGGACAACCTAAGTGCAACAATTACGTGCATGTGCATGTGTAAAGTACTTGAAACTGTTTTGTTGTGAATACTTGCAGTGATTTCTCTGAGATTTGTTTTCTTTATGACAAGATTTCTGTGTTGGTGTTAGGCAGATTTTTCAGTCTTCAACAAACCAGATGGCTATCCAAAAATGTGATATGACAATTTTTAAGGGATTTAAGAACCAAATCCATCAAACAAATAAGCAGATTTTTTTTTTTGCTGAGATTTGGAATTATTAAAAATACATACTTTTATGTTCTGGTTTATAGTAAATTATAATAAATAGCTGTAAGGATATCTACCTAATGTCTATATTTAGGTAAAACAAAAATATGTGTGCAATTTTGTATGTTTTTTTAAAAGCTGATTGTGATATTAATAAAATGCAAGCCTTTTCTAATTAAAGGCATTCAATATTTACCCAAGCTTCTTAGACTATTGAAATAAGTATGCTGCTAATCATTTTTAAGTAATGACTTCATCTTCATATATTCAACATAAGCAAATTAAGGCCACCTAAAAATCATAAAACTAAAAAGAAGTTTTAATGTATTTTTTTAGGTGAATCCAGTTGTATTTTTCATTTAATAAGTAAAATAAATAAAACACATGTAAAACAGACTTTAGAATTTGTCTCAGCCACTCACCTCTTTTTTTTAATCTCAAGTATCTGATCTACCATGGCTTATTGCTTTTAACATACCAATCCTGTACAAGTAAGACTACACATTGCATCTAGCCTACCATCTGTAAAACAATCAGATCATTCTTCGCCAGCTTTTACGCTTTTTAAAAAAAATTCCAATGTCCTTTCTATCTTATTGTTTTGGGATGTAGACAGGTCAAAATCTTTTATCAAAATCTTTGCTTGCTGGCAGTAGCAGTAACTACTTGGTGTTCTTTACTAGCTGACAGTGCAGGTGAAATTGTATGGATAACTTAGGGTCAAGAAGTATGTTTTCTGTCTGAGAGGGTCTTCCAGACATGATTCCTTCTGCAAAAAAAAAATTGCTGTTAGAAAGCTTTGTGAATGTGTTTTTAACTCTTGTTAAAAAAAAAAGAGCATGGTAGACATCCATTGGAAACCAGCATTATCAGAGCTAAAACTACTCTTGTGGAATAAAGAATGTTACTCTGCTTTCAGGATTATTTTCTGAAATTACAGGAATAACAATAGTAATGACATTATCTGCTTTCACAAAGGCTTTCTTGGTCTGTTCTGCATTAATGCCTAGAAACAGTCAGGAATCCGGTTACTAAAATGTTGGTAGAATTGGAGATTAGTAACAGGTCCACAAGTATGTTTTAAAGAGCTACTTGTAATATAAAAATTTTGCCTGTTGTACATGTTCCTCTGTCTTCCTGCTTTTTTCTGAGTTCTGCGTTGTTTTTGCAGTTAACTGTTGTTGTTTTTAATGTTTGCTGATGTTTAATAAATAAATAGCAAGCTTTATTATTATTAGGTTTGGCCACACAGCCAGCCATATGTTTATGCTGGATTTGGTATTTTACTATTGAGTTCTTCCCAAGGATTTGGGATAAGTAGATGTTTGTTGTTTGATAGTATTAAAGGTATGTCACAGGAGGAAAGCTGTTCCAAGTAAAGCTGCCTTTTACAATTGATTGGCGTGATTTTGTCACTGGTGTTTCTTGCACTATTCTAATCGACCATTACTCCTACTTTGTCATGTTGTTGCCTGTAGTCAGTTTGTGCAATCTTCTTCCAGCAGCTGATTAAGTGGTCCATTGTTTCTTCAGTTTCTTTGCAGAGGAAGCACTTGCTGTTGGTTGCTGTTTTCTCAATTCTGGTTTTGTATACATTTGTCCCTAAGGCTTGACCTTGTGCAGCCAGAACTAGCCCCTCTCTCTCTCTTCAAATTTCCTGCCCTTAAATCAACTTTCCTGCTCTTAGCCATTGCCAAGTCTTGATATTATGTGCTTTGCCTGCTAGTTTTTTGGGGGGTAATAGCCATGCAATACTTTGCGATGCCCTGTTTCTTTTCTATTCTTCATTTAGTCTTTCTTGTAGGCTAATTTGATCTCTACAATATTCAGTAAGCCTTCACAGTGCACCATTTTCAATGCATCCTTCACATATTATTCCAATAACCATTTTTTGTCTTCAAATATCTGGTGTCCTTAAAGCATTATTGCAATGCGCTCTACATGGGGCTACCCTTGAAGAGTGTTCGGAGACTACAGTTGGTCCAGAATGCGGCCGCGCGAGCTGTCATGGGTGTACCCTAGGTATACCACAGGGTTGGGCTCCTCCAGGTCCCGTCAGCTAAACAGTGCCAGCTGGCGGGCCCGTGGGGGAGGGCCTTCTCTGTGGCTGCCCCAGCCCTCTGGAACCAGTTACCTCCTGAGATCCGGACTACCCCCACCCTGCTGGCCTTCCGGAAAGCCATGAAACGGTGTGTATGAGTTTTTAGTTGTTTTTTAAATGTTTTTAATTATGTTTCTTTTTAATAGTTTTTATATTTTAATAATGTTTTTTTAATATTGTTGTAAGCCGCCCAGAGTCCCCTGGGAGTTGGGCGGCATAGAAATATAAATATAAATAAATAAATAAATAAATAAATAAATAAATAAATAAATAAATAAATAAATAAATTCCATGCCCATCAATTTTCCTTGGTAGGTAGGATCTGTGTGGATGAAGGGCATGATTCATTGTCATTAATAATTTTTTTTGTCTTCCTACCCAGGTCTTTTAGTTCTCCTTGAGTCCAGTCCAGCAGTATATCTAATGATTGGAATTGCCCAGGCATTAATTGTCTTGATGGTATTTCCGCCAACAGTTGTCACCTGCTGTAGGTTTCTGCATGTGTTTCTCACCAAAACAAGCTGAGTGGACATGCAACTGTAAAAAAAAAAAAGGATTATTGTCTTTTTGGCTGTTTGCTACAGTATTTCAACTTCATTGCTTTTCCAGCACAATTTTCAATTAAAATCATGCAATCAAAATTGCTATAGATTGGCCTTTCATTCTTGTTCCCTTCCTCCTTTGGGAAGCAATAATTATGCTAGAGGAAAGGGTAACTGAGGTGAGCATGTTTTGACTATTTTTTTCCCTGTGGTCATCCTGTAGTTTTGCCAGAGTAGCAATCCATGGTGTGTTTTTTTCCAAGTCACAGTAAATAAACTTCCAGGAAATTATTGATGCAAACATGTGTCCTAGTGTTATGCATGGGCATAAAAAGGGGTGCAACTTGTCCATGAGCATAATTGATTTTCTTGTGTTCTTGTCTCCTCCCCTGTGACCTGACCACAAAACCAACCAGGCGTTGTAGTATTTGCCCTATGAATTTAAGAAAGTACACAGAGCTCAATTCAGTTGCTGAACCCATGATCATGGGCTGATTTATGGTCCTGAAATCCATTTTTTAATTAAACCTTTCCAATCCCCACCACCAACAGCACAAACAACACAGAAACTCACCTCCAAAACCAGACAAACTCACTCACATAACACCTCCAGCACAGTGGCACACCATGGAAAATGTTATGCATTCCAATGAACTTTGAATCAGTAAACATTCCTTTGGGGAACAGAACTCAGAAAAAAAACCTGCCCTCTTTTCCAGTTAGGTAAGAATACTAAAAACAGTGATGTGGAAGATGAAAACTAAAATGTATTACTCTTATACTAGAGATGACAGAAATCATTGCCATGCAAATTCAACCTAATGAAGACAGAGTAATAGAGTTGGAAGTGTTCTAGTCCACCCCACCCCACCCCCCACTCAAGCAGGAAACCCTATACCAGGGATCTGCAACCTTAAACACTCAAAGAGCCACTTGGGCCCGTTTCCCACAGAAAACAAAACACGGGGAGCCACAAAACCTGGGTGGGCATGGCCAACTTGACATCACTCACTCCCACCCAGTCACATGACCCCCTCAGCCACACCTACCCAGGTTTTGTGGCTCTTCATTTTCTTTTCTATGAGTATCTCCCTCCCTCTCTCTCTCCCTCCCTCCCTCTCATCTCTCTTTCTTCTTCTCTGTCTATCTCCCCTCTCCATCTCATCCCCCTCTCTCCCTCATCTCTCTTTCTCTTTCTCTTTCTCTCTCTCTCTCTCTCTCTCTTTCTCTTTCTCTCTCTTTCTTTCTCCCCCCCCTCTTTGTCTCTCTCTCTCTCTCTATGTCTGTGTGTATGTGTGTATCTCTTGCTCTCTTTCGCTCCCTGTCTCTGTGTCTCTTCTCAGTCTCTCGGAAAGCCCTGCATGCTCTTCTTGGGGCTTTTCATTACCCATTTTTCTTTCTTCCTTTTGGAAATCCAGGCTGGCTGAGGAGTGAGTGAACCCGCGGTGGAGGTTTCCCTCCTCCTCCTTCCCTCCCCCTCTTTCTCCTCTTGTGCGCACCCTCCTGGCCCCGCCACAGCCAGCCAGGGGGTTGCAAGAGGAGGAGAGGGAGGAGGGGGAGGAGGAGGGAAGCCTCCACCGTGGGTTCGCTCATTCCTCAGCCAGCCTGGATTTCCAAAAGGAAGAAAGAAAAATGGGTAATGAAAAGCCCCAAGAAGAGCACGCAGGGCTTTCCGAGAGACTGAGAAGAGACACAGAGACAGGGAGTGAGAGAGAGCAAGAGAGAGATACACACAAACACACAGAGACATAGAGAGAGAGAGAGACACACACACACACACAGAGAGAGAGAGAGAAAAAACAGCTGGGAAAAAGCCCCAGAGAGCACGCAGGGCTGCAGGGCTTTCCGAGAGTGAGACACGGAGGCAGGGAGCGAGAGAGAGCGAGAGAGAGACAGACACACAGTGAGGGAGACTGGCTGATGGGTGAGTGTCTTTGGCGAGGGCTGAATTGAGCTGAATCTGTCTCTCCCCCCCCTTGCTGCCTGACTGGCGGGAAACGCCGGGTGGCTACTTCTGGGTTTGCTCTCCGCCCCGAAAGAGAGAGAGTGAGTTGCCAGGGGTGAGTGGGGCAGGGAATGGGCTCCAGGAGGAGGAGAGGACCCAGTCTCCCCCATTGTGAAGCACGCTTTCACTGTGCTGCTGCGAAAGCAGCGGGCAGGCCATGGAGGGGGTATTGGTTCTTCCCCCCACACCCCCACCAAAGGAAATCCAGCCAGGCTTCTCCTTCCCTCCTACCTTTCCCCCTTCCCCCTGCTCCCTTCCCCCCACTCAATCCTACTTTGGGACAGATGAGCGCACACTGGAAATGCATCTTCTGATCCTCCGGTGCTCACCCGCAACTCTCCACGCTCCTCCAGGCCTGGCTTGCTGAGCGGGGAAGCAGCCCTGATGCCTCTGCTTCCCCTTCCATGGCCCCAGCCATCGCTGCCCAGGGAAGGCAAGGACAAGAAAGCGAGCAGAAACAGCTCTTGCTGGGGCGAAAGAGCTGAGATCGGGTAAGGCACAGGCAACAGAAAGCAGCGCGTTTCATAGCGGTGAACAGCGTCCCGCTGCGAGAGTGGGCCACGCCTCTCCACCATCCATCTCGCCAATGGGGGCACTTCTGCCGGGCCATCTCCCCCCCCGGCTGTTGTGCTCGTCGTTCAGTGGGGGAGGGGAGTGCTTCCCCACGCCGCCCCTTCTTTCTCTTGGCCCGCCGACAAGGGAGGAGGAAGACCAGGCTTGTGGGATGGCCCCCACCCCACAAGATCCACCCCACCATTCTCTCCCAGCCCTCTTTGCTGGCGGCAACAGCAAATGTACCGCGACGAAGACGGAATGCTGTTGCCATGCAAAGGCAAGTGCAGGGGTGCTTTGTTCCTGCACTAAGGCTCCGACCATGCCACTGCCATGACAGGATATGGCTCTTTCATCCCTCTGCCGCGACAGGGTGGTAGGGAGCAGCAGCAGAGGGCCCAAAGAGCTGCATGCAGCTCTGGAGCCACAGGTTGCTGGCCCCCGCCCTACACCATTTCAGGCAAGTGGCTGTCCAGTCTCTTCTTAAAAGCCTTCAGTGATGAAGCACCCACAACTTCTGAAGCAAGCAGTTCCACTGGTTAATTGTTCTCACTGTTTCCACCCATTGTTTCTTGTCTTGCCATCTGGAGCTTTTGAAAATAGGTTGACCTTCTCTTCTTTGTGGCAGCCCCTCAAATATTGGAACACTGCTATCATGTCACCCCTAGTCCTTCTTTTCACTAGGCTAGACATACCCAATTCCTGCAATTGTTCTTCATATGTTTTAGTATGAATAGTATGTTTAGAATATGGTATGTTTGGAATATGGAAGCTTGATTTAAAAAAAAAGCTATAATTCTTGAAACTGTCCAAAAAGAATCCTTGTAGGACTTATTGTTTCAACAGAAAGATGTTAGAAATACATATGCAAATGAACTAGATGTAAATAGAGCCTCATACAGTCTTATGCAGGTTTTGTAGCATTACTGCAAGCTTTGAAAATTTTTATTTCTGAGCAGACATGTATAGTAAGTATTGAGTGATAACTGGTAAAAGATCACAGCTGAAGAAAACATGCACCATTTACTATACTAAAATTGTTTTTATACTAAAAACAATTATTTATAATAAAATGATGACCTCAGATGTGCTACTTATTTTAAAAAGTTTATGTCAAAATAATGCAATGAAAATAGACAAAAAAGTTATCTTCCATGTCTCAAAAATTCACAGGGATATAGCAATAGCAATAGCACTTAGACTTATATACCGCTTCATAGTGCTTTTATAGCCCTCTCTAAGCAGTTTACAGAGTAAGCATATTGCCCCCAACAATCTGGGCCCTGATTTTACCGACCTCAGAAGGATGGAAGGCTGAGTGAACCTTGAGCCTGGTGAGATTCGATCTGCCAAACTGCTGGCAGTCGGTGATCAGCAGAAGTAGCCTGCAGTACTGCACTCTAACCACTGCGCCACCGCGGCTCAGTGATATAGCCATGAATGTAAGAAATATCTGCTATTTGAAGATTATGACATTTATATAAAATATTTTTAAAAAGCTGGACTGTTGTGATAGTAAATAAAATTGTTGAGAGTATTGAACCACAAATAGAATAAATTATTTAGTACTATAATAAGTAAAGTTAGATTGCTAAAAATTTCTCACCCAGCAGGACTTTTGCCAAGACTTCTGGATGTTGGTCCACACATTTGGAATGTGCCAAAGTTACAAAAGGTATAACACTAAAGTGTACCACTCTATATGGATGGCAAGAATGCCTTTTTCCTGAAAATACATGTGCCTGTTTGCATCCCACAGATAGAATAGACTGTTTTTTCTCTGTGTCATATAATCTATGTGGGTATATGCATAATTTTGTATTTATTTATTTATTTATTTTGCCATGTTTATGTGGTGTATATTAGAGGTGGAGACCCTTTGAGAGCTGTATGCAATGAAATTTCATTTTCATGTATGCCGATTAGTGTACATTCAAAATGACAATAAAGTTATTCTAAGTCTTCTAAGTCTAGTTAATAATGTAGTCTGATCATTGTTTTCTATTATTCTAATGTCCAATTTTCTGTAGGAAAGTCCTATTGAAAACACTAATTGCTTCTGAGTAAACATCTATAGAACTGCACTATAAACTCTGACAAAAAGGAAATGTAATAAGAATTTCACAATGAGACTATTATATCAAAGCTCTATTGATCTTGACAATAATGTACATGTAAGTTATATCGTTGTGGTTGATTTATTATATGCCATCAAGTCACATATTGACTGTTAGTGACTACATCGATAGATCTCCTGCTGAATGATCTGTCCAAACATGCACTCCTCTGGCCTTTCAATGGTGCACCTGTAATTGAGTCCATCCTCCTTGCTGCTGGTAATCCTCTTCTTCTCTTTCCTTCCACCCTTTCTGGGCAATATAGACTTCTCAAGAGAACTGAGTCTTTGGATATTGTGTTGAAAATTTGACAACTTTAATCTGGCCATGTGAGCCTCAAATGAGAACTCTGGATTGATTTATTCTGTGATCTATATGTCACCATGGTATTCTTTGCAAGACGACATTCAAAAGTTCTTTCTATTCTGCTTCTTCAAGATCCAACTTTTACTTCCACAGAGTGTGACAGGAAAAACCCATGAATATCTTTTCTTCATTGTCTCCCTACCAAATGCTAATCTGCAGTGTATTTCTTGACAGCTGGTTCCTGCGAGGTGGCGCAGTGGTTAGAGTGCAGTACTGCAGGCTACTTCAGCTGACTGCTAGCTGCAGTTCGGCAGTTCAAATCTTACCGGCTCAAGGTTGACTCAGCCTTCCATCCTTCCAAGGTGGGTAAAATGAGGACCCAGATTGTTGGGGGCAATATGCTGACTCTGTGAACCGCTTAGAGAGGGCTGTAAAGCACTGTAAAGTGGTATATAAGTCTAAGTGCTATTGCTATTGCTTTATTGTTGATAGTGGATCCTAAAAAGCAGAAGAAATTTGCTCAGTGAAGAGATAATTTCCTTAAGCTTTTATTAATAACAGGACAAAGATAAAATCTTTTGATACTCTTACTATACAGTTTTCTTTCATATTTAATTGGCTTCAATATCTTCAAATAACCACTGCAACAATAAATGAATTATAGAAAGTAAGGTCAACATTGAAAAGTTTGACCAAACTTAAAAATCTTAAAAGTCATAGTACTGACCATTTTACATATGGTTTATGCATGATTATGATTCAAAATCTGAACAAGTTAAAGATTGTACCATTAAATGTAGGCAGACTACAAATATATTTATAGACGCCACAAGAGTAGGAATGTCAATGGAAAAATAATATTAAATTTGCTTTAATCATTATAGGGAACTGATATAAGATGTTCTACAAATGAATATCACTCCTATTCTGATTGCTAAAATAGATAATTATTTTTCTAAAAAGTGTTGGAAATGTAACAAGGAGGTTAGATCCTTCTTTCATATGTGTTCACAATATATTGTGAGTATTGTAAAGACCAACAATATTGGAAAGTGATTCACGGTATAAAGGCCACAGTTTGAAAGCTGCAATCCTATTGCAACCGAATATATTTTTAATAACTTTTACCAAAACATGAAACTTTTTAAAATATACTAAATTTGGAATTTTATATGTTAATGGAAGCAAGATCTATATTTACCTTTTATTCAAAAAGATGTCTGATTAAATTGTGGAAATATGTCTCAATGTCTAAAATAACGTATTTAAAAAGTTAACATGCATGGTACTTAATTTTAATACATGTAATTTTAATTGGAAATCATTCTTGGATTAAAATCTCACACATGGAATTGTGCCATACCCAAAATTTGGGTTTTAGAGCTCATATTTTAACTTGTATATTTTATGGTACTTATGGAATGCATTATTTATTACTTGTAATTTTCTTTTAATGAGATCAATGTTTATCAGGTTTTTTTCAGCTTAAAGCTCGGTGGTGGATCTCGATTAAAAAATGATATTTCATAATACTATAACATTCCAAATATGTATTGAAATGTATTATAGTAGTTTTGTGATATTTCAGTATTGTTGTTATCTACCCTGTACTTCAGTATCTCCAATTATTTTTTTCCTTTGTGCTTATTTCTTACATTTTTTAAAAAGATACAATGAAGACAAGCAAGTATAAGAATAGACAGAAGCTACCCACCAATTTAATATTTAAATATTGTCATTTCTAAGGCTATTTGCTGCACATATTGTCGTTAGTTTGATCTTTTTTATATTTACGTAATCTTAGTCCCATTTTTTTGCTGTGCTCCTTCCAGTCTAAAATCTCTCTCTATTCTCAGATAGATTGAATAAATAAGGAGAGAATATAGAGCTTTATCTCACTCACTATTGCCAACCAGGAGCAATCTGGTTTGGATGTTCTACTTGGGACTTCCTACCTGTCTACAGTTTCACATGAGATCAATTAGATGACATTATTAAAGGCCTTTCTATAGTCCATGAAGCACATATGGACTCTTTTTTGGGGGAGGAGGGGGTTGTATTTTTATGTTTTCTCAGTTAGCCAACATGTATCAGTAATAGTATCTCTTGTTGCTTGGCCTTTTCTAAAGCCAGCTTTAACATCTGGTATCTCTCTTTCCTTGTAGTCTTCTAATTTGTGTTTGATGATGTTAAGTGTTATTTTTCTGGCACGTGAAATTAAGAACACTGTACAATAGTTGCACATTCTGTTAAGTTTTCCTTTTTTTGGTATTGGCATGCAGATTGATTTCTTCCAATATGTGTTGCCATTGTGTTGTTTTCCAGATTTGCTTGCATGGTTTGGTTAGAATCTTTACTAATTCTTCTTCCATAGCTTACCATATTTCTACAAGTATTCCATCAGTCCCTGTAGCTTTCCAACTTGATAAAGATTGGAGTTGTAATCTAACTTCATTTTCTAGTACTAGAGATTTTTATAAATAGGAAATCTAAGCTATGTTAAATGTTGACATCTGTACTAATAGACTTTCAGAACTCTTCTTCCATCTGTGATCTTTGAATCTGTTGCTATCTGTTGGCATTCTTTAGCATACCAATTTAAGGTTGGAACCTCCTCTGAGTTCAAAGATCTTTTGGAAGACTTCCTTGTTTTGCCGTATCTGTTTCCATTTTCAGTTCTTTACAGATGTCACTTTAACACTTCTTATCTTGTCTAACATCTCTCTGAAATTCTTTGTTAGGTTCTTCCTGAGATTTTGTTATTTCTTGGCTTTGGTTCCTCTGATCTTCTCTTCTTGGCAATTTCTACCATTTATTCTGTCACCCGGTTTGCTGTCTTCTGTTTCTTGGTCTTTGGCAACCTTTTTTTTTTTTTTACATCCAGCCTTAACAACTTCTTTAATTTCATTCCACAGTTCTTCTAATTCTGTCAATGAATTTCAGAGTGATTCCTTGAAAATGATGGATAGATGTTCAAGACCTTATTTTGGAAATGGGTTGGCTTTGTTCGTCTGCTTTAGTGTGACTTGGAACATGTACACGAGCAGTTTGTAATCTGTTCCACAATCAGCCTATGGCCATGTTTTCACTGTATCATTCAACTTGTATCATTCTAAGGCCTGAAAATTCTGCAATGTGAGTATCCAATATCATTTCTATTGCTCTGTTCTTCACTTGTAAATATAAACACAAAACCCTTAACTTAAAGGTTCCTGTGGCCAATATAAATTGATAACTTTCCTGCTTTTAAAGTGGGCCAAAAGACTTCTTTTTATTAGAAAACAGTGAAATCACTATTTTCAAGAAGGTTCTATTTTGCTGTCACAGCTAGATCCACAAAGCTCTCTGAAGTTCCTCTGAAGTTACTTGATTATCTTTTTCTGAAGAAAAGATTGCTGTTCTTGAAGTACTGTTTCTGCTTCCAGTTAACAGTAGCCCTGTTGGCCATTATTGATCACAATTAAAGCTATGAGGATCAACAAACTACATTTTACTTGGCTATAGAATACATTTGTCTGCAAAACAGAGTAAAAATGTCAGTGATCACAAATTATTCAAGCTGAAAGATGGACCAAATATTTATATATATATACCTACTATGGTATGAGGGTGTTTTCTACTTATTCCTTCCTTCCATTATTCATTTCTGTACAGAAAAAAAAAGTCCCTTAGAACTTCTTGTTGTCCTTTGCATTTGTCCCCAGTCCAAGTTGCAGAACCCATTTATATTTTTCAGTATGCTCATTTACAGCAAAGCAATCAATGCATAACGTGACAAAGGGTTTTACCAGCTAGCTTGTCTGAGAGACTGATGCTGATTTGAGCTGAGAGGAAGTAACTGGCCCAGATCATCTAGCTGGCTTACGTGCCTAATAGAGGTCTACAATCTGTATCTCCCCATAGCCCAGCATTTTAACCATTATGCCATGATGTCTCTCCCTTTTCTAATTTTGGGAGGAAAAATGTTCCATAAGGTAGGCACCATGGCAGAGAAGACACATCTTCCAGGACCCATCAAATGAAGGTCCCTAGACAATGGTACCCACAACAGCCAGTCTGCCAAATCTAGTGACGCCGGATGATATAATTGGGGAGAGGGGAACCATCAGATAACTCAGTCCCATGCCATGTTTAATATTACAAACATATAAGAATGGAATGATAAAGCTTTCAATCAGTTTTTATATGGTAATTGTCTTGGTCTGTGGCATAAAAACAAGAATCTTACATCTTAAAAATGAAGAAATTGATTAAGACATATATGGATAAGGGGAATAATCCATAAAACTTTTTGCTATGATAACTTTCAACTTTTAACATGCAACAAGACCCTTATCAATAATGATAGACTATTATAAGTGATGTACAATATGTTAATTTTGTACACTGTACAATTTCTAAGAATCTGAAACCAATGCATCAAGCACACTTGTTTCTTATAAAAGAGTATTTTTTAAGACTACATGCTTTCTGAAACCCATTTCAAAACTTAATGAGACAGAATTGAAAATGAAGTTATCAGTGCCTAAGTTAGAATGGTGCTCCCAAAAATCATTATGTTCTTTTTTAACATGCCTCTGTGCTCCTTGTCACACAGAAGCTGTCTAAGGTCACAGCAAGATTACAGACCCAGGCTTTCCAAAGCCCTTTAGCCTGTTATTGGCTTATTATTGGCTTAGTTGCTATAATGCCTAAGGCTATGCTGTTGGGTGTTTAGGCAAATGCTCTACTGAACCCTTAGAATTTGATGGTCAAAGAACAACTCCTCTGAGGTCAAGGACCAACATGGGTTAAATTAAAGCACAGAGAAATTGTTTTGATGCCATGAGCTTTCAAATCACAAGTTATGGGTGCCAATTGGATGAGCATTTTTCAGGCTCTTGAGGAAACAGGCAGACAGGCAGGCGACGATTGCTGCTTATGGTATGCAGTTGTAGGCGCAGTATGTCAGTGAGAGAGACAGATACAGTAGCACAAATGTTTAAGATTAAGTTACATTGATTTAGATTGATCTAAGCCATTCACTCTCCTAACCACTTATTTACACCAGTCTTGTTTGTAATTTACCTCTCCATCATTGCTCAAAGAGGTAAACAAAATCTACTACTATTTAAGCAATCCATCTATTATGAGAATGGAACCTGTTGATTAACTGACGGTTATCTGTCATCCTTGGGATTCAAGCTTTGCATGAACTTTTGAGTGATCCTTCCAAGCTGCCCTAGTGCAAATTTCAAGTTCATGGGAATAAGCAATATTGATGCTCCCTGCCCTGCTTCCCACAGCTATGAGACAGCTGTTATTCTTTAGCTAAAGTTCTTCCTACGTAGGCTGATTCAGCAGGAAATTTATGACACTTTCCCTGCAGGTCCAAGCATAGTTTTGGATATTTACTAGTCAGACCAATTACTAAAGAAGGGCCATAGTCATCACTCACAGTTTGCATAGCAGGAGAGGCAGGTGGTAGACTCAAGATCAAATATCAATCAACGATGAAGAGAAAATATAGGTAACTTCCCTATTGCTGCCTTCTCATTATTTATACCATGGATGTTCAAATCATGTATTAAAGGATCTTTGTAACATGGATTAAGTATACTACTGTATGTCAGAGAGGAAAGGGAAGGAAACATGACAATACATTGAATTATAATTTATTATCAATTATAATGAATAATAATTTATTGAAACATCATAATAAAACTCCAGAGAAGGATAAACATATTTTTCTTGTGAACAGGTTTTTTTTTAAATAAAAAGAATATCACTAGCATCTATAAACATAGGATGCACAAAGTTTTCTATCTTAAATCTCTTTACCTCATTCTGTCATTTCTTATAGATAAGTGAAAGCAAACCGGTAGTAAAGGGTTTTAGAACCCACTGCTGGTCTACACCCCCACAAAAACTTTGCAGCTTTCAACATAAGATTTACTGTATTTTTTGGAGTATAAGACGCACCGGAGTATAAGACGCACCTTAGGGGAGGAAAATAGGGGGGGAAATCTGCCTACCAGGTATTCATCTGGCTAGCTTCCTTAGTCTGGTCAGCTTCAGCACATTATTTTATCCCCTGGTTAGGGCTTTAAAAAACCTTCTTCGGAGGGATTAGCAATGAAAAAAGCCTGCAAAGACTTAGGGCTGGAAAAAACCTTCGGAGGGGGGAGCAATGAAGAAAGCCTGCAAAGACTTAGGGCTGGAAAAAGCCTTCTTCGGAGGTAGCAATGAAAAAGCCTGCAAGCCGGGGAAGATCGTTAGCACCTCGTTAGGGCTGAAAAAAAAGCTTCGAAAAAGCTACATTCGGAGTATAAGACGCACCCAAATTTTCAGCTTCTTTTAGGGGAGAAAAAGGTGCGTCTTATACTCTGAAAAATACGGTATTTCCTTTTCCTAAAAAGGCATAGATACATAGTCTTTCAGAATTTTTTATTTAGGGTTGGTTAGGCAAAAGTGATTGTTTGTTTAGAGTATTCAAGTACAAGGAACTTTTCTTCCCCAGCACATTAAGGAATACTATGTAGCTTTCTGTGTCATGCAATATTCCCTGACGTTGTATACATTATAAATTGGGCATAACTTTTTGTCACTTTTGTGTTTGCTCCTGGTTTGCATAGATAGATGCCCTGCCTAGGTCACAAATATTCCATAACACAAAATTTTCTCCCATATGGCATTCTTGTTGTTGTTGTTCATAGCACAGTCAGCCAGATGTTTGGACTGGATTTGGCATTTTTATCCACCTATCAAGTCCTTCACAGGGACTTGGGGGTTAGGGGGTAGGCAACTCTAGTTGTTTGATGGTATTAAAGGTATCATTGCAGGATGTGAGCTGTTCCAAGAGAGGCTGCCTTTTGCAATTGACTGATGGTGATTTTTTCAATGCTGATGGTGTTCAACTGATACTCCATATGTTTTGGGGTTGCACCCAAAGTATCTATCACTATCGGTACTATCTTTGATTTCTTTTGCCACAGTCTTTCTACTTCCATTTGCAGATCTTTGTATTTTGTTATTTTCTCCCGTTCTTTCACTTCTATTCTGCTGTCTCCAGATACTGTGATGTCCACTTTTTTTTTTTCTTATCAATAATTTTTATATTTGGACAAGTGCTTGTCTGCTTGAATTCTTTTATTATTCTGGCAAACCAGCATGTTCATATTTTAAGTTCTAAAATTTCATGATATCCTTGCATAAAGACTGGGTAGAAATAAAATAAAGAAGAAGATATGAAAGCTAATTGCTTTGTTTACTTTTGAGAAGAATGAATGTATAACATGGAGAGAGGAAAAAATTATGGTGAAAAGAAATTGTGAGTGTGATTAAAGCCAAGAATGGATTACAAAACTACAATGGTTGTAAGCTGTCAGCCCCCCCCCCCGGCAGCTGTTCTCCTGGTTGGAGGTATGTGTAAGACTAGACTTATCATGATATTGTAGCATTGCAATTCAAACACTGAAACGGCAGTAATGAGTCAAAGGTAAGGGGATGGGAGAAAATAAATTTCACATATAGATTGAATTAACTGCTCTTCTAAATAAATAAGAAACTTGATAAGGTCAGTTGGATGTGAACAGGAAAAGTGTGTTTAAAAGAAGGATAAGCTACTGATTTTGTTGTTTTGAATTGTAACCAGTATTTTATGTTATAAAAATAATGCAAAGTCCTGTATTCATAAAACTGAGATAATTGCTACTGCAAAGTAAAATTATTACTATGAATACTATTTGGAAAATCATTATATTAATAATGCCATCTTTTCATCAGATAAATGTCTGCCAATGGTAACATAAGTAAATTAATTCAGTGGGTATATCCAAAATAAATCTTCCATATCCTCACTAAAAGTAGGTCAGAAATTTGGATCTAAAATCCATATTACTTCCAACGTACCTACAAGAGTTGGCTTTGTGGTTAGGCTCAACCAATCATGAATGTGAGATGTAAACCATAAGGCCAGGTTTTTGTAAATTCATTTCCAAATTCAGGAAGATATTTGAAGTCTTTCCAATTGCCAAGAATTTAAGCAGGAGAAAGGAAAAAAGAATCCATCTTGACACAATTTTATTTTATTTTAAAAAGAGAAGAAAGATTTAATCTCAGAATCCATTTTTGAATGTGGTAGCAGAATGTGATGGGCTGGCAAAATGCTGTTTGTTCTGCAGCCATGCCTGCAAAATTATGCACCCTTGATCTATCCATCTGAGCTGTTACTCACAGAGCAGGTTTTGGAGCAAGTTCTGCAGCACATAGACATCAGGATACAGAAATAATGCCTAAAACAGATAGATGGATTCTCACTTGTGTAGCAGTCTCAATAAATGAGGAGAAGGTTTGAGCATGGATGCAGAAGGCTTGAAATGCTGGCTGATATTTCGAATTTAAAAAAGAAATGAGAACTCATGGACTTAGATTTTGGATATTAGTCTATAAAGTTTTCAGGATTGCTCATGTTAGTCTGTTTACACACACACACAAATATCTGAATGTCAAATTCAAGATTAACATACTTATTAGGATATAGACCAGTGTTGAAGAACCTTTTTTCCCTCGGGTGCCGAAAGTGTGCGCGCACGCACTGTTGCACGTGCGCGAGTGCCAACACCCATAATGCAATGCCCCTCCCGCAGGTCCCGCCCCTGCACATGCACGTGTGATCCCCCTAACCCTAATCCTAACCCTAACCCAAAACAGCGGTGGGAGGGGGGAAAGCCTCCTTTCCCCAAACAGAACTGGGAGAGGGAAGCCTCCTTTCCCCAAACGGAGCTGGGAGGGGGGGAAGCCTCCTTTCCCCAAACGGAGCTGGGGAGGAAGCCTCCTTTCCCCTAATGGAGCTGGGAGGGGGGAAAGCCTCCTTTCCCCAAAGGAGCTGGGAGGGGGGGGAAGCCTCCTTTCCCCAAACGGAGCTGGGGGGGGGAAGCCTCCTTTCCCCAAATGGAGCTGTGAGGAGGGGAAAGCCTCCTTTCCCCAAACAGAGCTGGGACGGGGAAAAGCCTTGCGTGCCCAAACAGTGCTGGGGTGGAATCTCCAGAGATCTGGGAAGGCACGGCCGCAGAAAGTGAGGAGAAAGCATGCGCTTGTCTGACCCGAAAATCAGCTGGCCGGGAGGCACTCGCACATGCGCAGTGGAGCTGAGCTGGTCAACGGCTCATGTGCCTGCAGAGAGGGCTCCGCACGCGTGCCATAGGTTCACCATCACGGATATAGACTCATGAAATAGAGGCTCTTTCTTTGATACAGCCAAAAATTTGGTACCCCGGGTCAAATTATAACAAGGAATCCTAAGTGAACAGAAACTGACTTAACCTCTACAACAGTGATTTTCAAACTTGGGAACTTTAAGATGTATGGACTTTAATTTTGAGAAATTAAAGGGGAATTATGAGAATTAAATGTAAGACATCTTAAAGTTTCACAGTTGAAAAGCATTGCTCTACATGGCACAAAGTTAAATACTGACTGTGAAATACTTACTTCTAGAATATGTGGATCTTAACTTAAATCCCTGGTTTTTTCCACCCACATAATATTTGCTCTGCCTCTAGCTGTCATAGAACCACCCTATTCTTAATGGTTGGCTGCCCAGAGTCACTTTTTGTACTTTTGGTGACCATACAAATTTGATAAATAAAATAAGGTGTCCTCTTTTTACATACACCATTCTTTTTTTCTCTCCAGAACTATTGCTTGCAGTTGTGACCAACCAGTTCAATGTTTGTTTCATCAGTCCAAGCCATTAAGTTCTAAAATGTTTCAGGTATATCCATTTTTCCCTTTTGCATACTTTATGACTAATAAGAAGGCTGTGGAAAGAGTCCTTCTAGCAGTTCTTCCATGCAGTTATATTGTAGATGTATGGACAACTGTTCCAGTGTCAGCTAGACTTTCACACAAGTCATTTGCAGTGATCTGGATTCTGTTTGGAGCTTTGTTTAGGGATAAATTCTAGCAGAAACTTTTCTTGTTCTTCCAGATTTTGTCATGGCTTCAACTGTTTCATATAATGATGTTTCTCCCAGTTGAAATTGCTGGCTTTAGAGATTTCTATATAACCCTGCCCTAATTTGTAAGAGTGAATTGCCTTATTTTCAAATGTCAGACAGCTGCTCAACATGGTTGAAAACAGACAAAATAACAATCATAATCTGATATGTTGGAAGGGCTTGAGGATTTGTTCATTTGTAGAATTGTCTTCACCCACTTATAGGCCTAATGAGTCAATCATCTTTTTTGGCCCTATTAACAACTTTACTGTAAAAAGAAAAAAGTAGTACTCAATCAACCATCCAAACTTCTGCATCTGTCATATTCACTGTTTTCTTGTTTTGAATCTGTAAGCAACTGCACATAAATAGTATGATTTCAAACAGCCATCTGCCAAGGATGCTTCAATGTAGACTCCTATCACAACAAGAATGTTGGTCTTGATAGCTTTAAATGGCCCTTTATAGTTCCACGGTATTATTATCCTCTGTAAAAAAATTTTTTTTCTTCTCTCTCGGCAGCTTTGTTGAATTGAATCAATGAAAATTAAGGTTTCATAGAATAGAATAGAATAGAATAGAATAGAATAGAATAGAATAGAATAGAATAGAATAGAATAGAATAGAATAGAATAGAATAGAATAGAATAGAATAGAATAGAATATGTAGCCATAACAAATTCCTTCTAGATTGTCAAGGTCATCCTTTGTCCTGCACCTGCATGGAAGGAGGTGGGAGTTTCTACCAAGTTGCCAGATGAAGATTGGTTCATGTGATGAACTTGGGGGTGTGGGGACAAAGGCTTGAACTTTCCACTGGGTGGAGAAACCCCGAAGGCTTCAGATTCGGCATTTCTCCCAGCCGTGCTGTCATGGCTCTGTTAATAAATTGGAACTTAGAGGGATGCTTTGCCTTGGACTCTGATTTAATTCCAGATGCTATTCGGAACCCTGACAATTTGTTTAGCAGAGTGATGGCGTTCAGGAAAAAACTGTTCTTGTGTCCAGTTGTCTTGGTGTGCAGTGCTCTATAGCGTCATTTTGAGGGTAGGAGTTGAAACAATTTATGTCCAGGATGCAAGGGGTCAGTAAATATTTTCATGGCCCTCTTTTTGACTCGTGCAGGGTACAGGGCCTCAATGGAAGGCAGGTTGGCAGTAATTGTTTTTTCTGCAGTTCTGATTATCCTCTGAAGTCTGTGTCTGTCTTGTTGGGTTGCAGAACCAAACCAGACAGTTATAGAGGGGCAGATGACAGACTCAATAATTCCTCTGTAGAACTGTATCAGCAGCTCCTTGGGCAGTTTGAGCTTCCTCAGTTGGCGCAGAAAGAACATTCTTTGTTGTGCTTTTTTGATGACGCTTTTGATGTTAGGTGTCCATTTTAGGTCTTGAGATATGATAGAACCTAGAAATTTGAATGTCTCTACTGTTGATACTGTGTTGTCTAGTATTGTAAGAGGTGGTAGTATGGGAGGGTTTCTCCTAAAGTCTACCACCATTTCTACGGTTTTGAGTGTGTTCAGTTCCAGATTGTTCCAGTGACACCACAAGGCTAGTTGTTCAACCTCCCGTCTGTATGCAGAGTTCATTGTTGTCTCATATGAGACCAATAACTGTTGTATCATCTGCAAACTTCAGTAGTTTAACAGATGGATCATTTGAGATGCAGTCATTGGTATAGAGAGAGAAGAGAAGTGGTGAGAGCACACAGCCCTGGGGGGCTCCTGTGCTAATTGTACAGATATCTGAAGTGATTTTGCCTAGCTTCACCTGCTGCTTCCTGTCTGTTAGGAAGCTTGTGATCCACTTACAAGTGTGTTCAGGTACCGCTAGCTGATTTAGTTTAGTTAGAAGAATGTCCGGTATAATGGTATTGAATGCTGAACTAAAGTCTACAAAGAGGACCCTTGCGTAGGTCTTTGGAGATTCAAGGTGTTGTAGGATGTAGTGCAAAGCCATATTTAACAGCATCATCTGTCAATCTATTTGCTCGGTATGCAAATTGCAGGGGGTCTAAGGAGTTATCTTGTCTGGGCCTGGTGCTTTTCCTGGTTTCTGCCTGTGAAATAGATCTTGCACTTCCTTTTCCATGATCACCAGGGGTTGTGAACCCAATGGGATGGGGTCAGTTGTAGGAGGCTTGGCTGTTGTTGGTGTGTCTGAGATTGGGGTTGTGGAGATAGGTGGCTGTAGTTTCTTTTCAAACCTGCAGTAAAACATGTTCAGGTCATCTGCCAGTTGTTGATTTCCTTCAGCCTGGGAAGGAGGTTTGCCGTAACCAGTGATATTTTTAAGAGTTCTCCACATGTTTGCTGGTTCATTTGTTGAGAACTGATTCTTTAGCTTTTCAGAGTAGCTTCTTTTTGTTGCTCTGATCTCCCTTGTTAATACATTTTTGGCCTGATTGTACAGCATTTTATCACCCTTTCTGTAGGCTTCCTCTTTGGCTGCTTAAGTTTAGCTGTGAACCAAGGTTTATTGTTACTGTATATTCTTAGGTTTCTAGTCAGCACACATAGGGCTTACATATGATGTTACAGTATCTGTGAGTTCATCCAGGTCTGCAGAGGTATCTTCAAAAATATTCCAGTCTGTGCAGTCAAAGCAAGCCTGTAGCTTTAACTTTGCCTCCTCAGTCCAAGTCCTCACTGATTTCATTGTTGGTTTTGTGGCTTTAAGTCTTTGTCTGTAAGCAGGTACAAGGTGAATCATGCAATGATCAGAGTGGCCCACAGCTGCTCGTGGTAAGGACCGATAAGCGTCTTTTAGTGTTGTGTAGCAGTGGTCTAAAGTAGTCTTGCCTCTGGTGGGACAATTGACACGCTGAAAATATTTTGGAAGCTCTTTCCTTAAGTTACCGTTGTTGACATCACCTAGAATGATGGCCAGTGAATCTGGGTATTTGGCTTCAGCCTCCATAATCTGATCAGCTAGAGTTCATAATGCTTTGTTTGAAGTCAAAGTTGATTTGCTGTTCTGACATTGTTTTAATAAAAAGACCTGGACAGATTAGCCAGTCTGTCCTCTATCTACCCTTCCAAAAGGTCATTGCAAAGTGTGAACAAACAGACAAGTTGGATTTTCTTATTTTTGTTTTGTCTGCAGCTAGAATTCTTTATTGGCCAAGTGTGATTGGACACACAAGGATTTGTCTCCAGTGAATAAGTTCTCGGTGTACATACAAGCAACAAGTGATAAATCATGATTATAATCATAAAATACATTCATCATAAATCATAAGATACAACGCTCAGTGATAGTCATAGAATATTAAATAAGCAATCAACATAAATCATACAAGGATACTAAATAAAACAATTAATATAAATCGTAAGATACAAGCAACAAAGTTATAGTCATCAGAAGATAAGGAAATAGGTACTAGGAAAGATGAGAAGGATAATAGTAATACAGCCCTACCAGATAGTTTGACAGTATTGTGAGAATTAGCTGTTTAGCAGAGTGATGGCATAGGGGGAAAACTGTCCTTGTGTCTAGTTGTTTTGGCATGCAGTGCCATATAGCATCGTCATGAGGGAAGAAGTTGAAACGGTTTATGTCCAGGGTGTGAGAGGTCTGTAGATACTTTCACAGCCCTCTTTCTGTATATATATATATATATATATGGAACAGCTCAGGCTCATGTTACCAACCTATTTTTTTCATGCTTTGCTCTCCCTTTTATACTAGGCTGTAGAGATAGTCCTCCACTTACCACTGTAATTGAGACCAAAATTATGGTCATAAGTTGTGCCAGTCATTAAACGAATCGCTATGTGATTGTGCCCAATTTTATTACCTTTTTTTTTTGCACCAGTCATTAATTGAATCACGGTGATTGTTAAGTGAACACCATAGTTGTTAAGTGAATCCATTGTCTGCAAAGGGTGTTTTTTGCCAGAAACCAGAATAAATAACAATAGCACTTAGACTTATATATTGCTCCATAATGCTTTACAGCACTCTCTGGACAGTTTACAATGCCAGCATATTACCGCCAACAATCTGGGTCCTCATTTTACCAACCTCAGAAGGATGGAAGGCTCAGTCAATCTTGAGCCCTGTCAGGATTGAACTCCAGGGTGTGGGCAGAATTAGCCTGCAATACTGCATTCTAACCACTGCACCACCAGGCCTCTAAATACTGGTTTCCAGCAAAATGTGTTGCAAATTATGGGACACTGCAAATGGCAGTAAATGTGGATTGGTTGCTGAGCACCCAAAATATGATCATATGAACACAGGAGGAGGTCAGCCATCAGAAATTCATATCAGGGTTGTATGTAGCCTTAGGAAGGTCCATTGTAAGTCAGGATTTACCTGTATTATATATTTACACACACACGTGATATATATCATACTCCATGTAAGAATTGTAAAAAAAGGAATTAATGTGAACATTTAATCTTGGATTACAACTATCCAGAAAATAAGCTAATCTTCCTTGTGTACTAGTGTAAGTAAGTTTAATGTTGCTGACCTAGATTATATAAGTAGGTTTGATCTATTCATTTAAAACTCATTCAAAATCAGGAACTAACATAGCCAGACATGGAAATCTGGTATTTTCATCAGTTGCTATTGTTGAAATTAGTTATTATACATTCTTGTAAATTGTATTAGCTTTGGATAGAAATGTTAGAGACAGCAGCTAATTTTTTCAAGATCCGAAAACCTCACTATTGTTTTTGTTATAGCCCATGTATTGCCCATGTATCTGTACGTGCTCTTGGCTCCCACAAAATTCTTATATCTAATCTATAATATCTCCTGAGTTTTACCATTCTTCTACAAATCTAAGTTTAATATAGTAAAATTCTATTTTACTTTTTTACTTCATATTTTATTGTTCTAATACTTGAGATGTCATGGGAATTAGAACAAAAAACAAAACTGAAAGTCCAAATAATATGCCACATACACACACACACACACAGAGAGAGAGAGAGAGAGAGAGAGAGAGAGAGAGAGAGAGAGAGAGAGAGAGAGCTCCACAAAATTCAAAACCAACCATTCTTTTTCTGTACCAGAAAAAAATACTGATTTTTAAAAAAAATTAAGTTGGTGTTAAACACATTTCTTGATACCTCCAAGGCTCAGCTAATACATTCCCCAAACAACATTGCTTGCATGCACTGGAAAAAAAGAATTGCCTCTGACAATGTTAAGTAACTGCAGCAAATCCTGGATACCTGCTCAACTGGAGTAATAGATTCAGACTGGGGAATTTTCCTGCCAAGGTTTTATAAGAGTTCAATTGAAAGGACATGTTTCCTCATTTAACTGCTACTTAGTTACAGCTAATCAGTCATTACATTTTGTTTGGACTACCGTCACACATTCTGCCTGAAGTTGCCTTTGAAAAATATTTCTAAATTTTACTTGATTTAGAATGCCGATGATAAATGTTTCTTTGCTCTGGGGGCTTTAATCATATCCATTTAACCAAAGTTTCATCGCTCAAAGCCATTTCTGGAACAATTTACAGTGCTGATCATAATTTATAAAGTGGTGTCAGAGTTCCAAGTAACACCCCCAACGAAAGAAGACTCCGAGGCTAGGCATTCCTCAAAGTTCCATTTATTAGAGATTGTCATATTGGCACATCTGGGAAAACCAGAATCTGAAAGCTTCCAGGTTTTCCCCACCCAAAAGAAAGTCCAAGTCCCTTCCCCTGCACCCACATGTCCATCACATGGTCCAATCTATGCACCGTCCCAACTGGAGATGCCTCCCAGGCACACCTTGACTCTCGGAGAAAGGAATGTTATTATGACAATATATCTCCCCAGCTCCATACAATCCCCCCTCCCTGATAAGGGCTTACAGACTGAAGCAGACACTGTTTAAAAGCTAACAAGTTTATTCAGCTGGGAATAAGGCTAACAGAAATAAGCGCCGGTTGACAGCTAGCGCGGCTCGCTCTGGCTAACAGAGAGCGGCGAGTCAGCACCTCTGACAGCGCTTTATATAGTCGCGCCAGAACAGAGGCAACCAATCAGGGCTTTGCTGTGCCGACGTCAGCTGCAGACTGGAGGGAAGCCTGGACGCAGCACTCCCAGTTTCCCACAGCACTAAATGTGGCAGGCCTGAAGAGCCAATGCCCAAGATGGCTTCCAGGCCTGACAAGTGGTATGCCTCACAGGTCCTTCTCTCTGTTGCACTGACCATGAAAGTAAGTTTGACAAGAACGAAGCAAGGGTCTGTGGCACCTGTGGGCTTTTGTCAGCCCTTCAAGATAGTCCAGGTCAGGAAATCAAAACCAAGAAAACTAATATTACTATTATTGTAAGGTACAGTAACAGAAGCTTCAAATCTGAAAGTGCTTCTCCCCTTCCTTGCCTTTATGTTCCAGAGAACTGGAGAACTCAGTTCTGGGACACTTTCTCCGTCCCCATTCCTGCTTTGGACTCAGATTTCTCTTATTGTCTAAGCTGCAGCTCCTCCTCCTATCTCCCAAAGTTATTCTCACACCCTATTTCAGCTCTGGAACAGGCAAGACAGCAATATTTTCTGTGACTTTACCACAGCTGATCAAACCATACTTATTTAGACAGGTGTTTCAGTTGATGATACAGATTTCAATAGATACTTTATATGTATTTCTGATGGATTGTTATGTAATTGTGTTTGTATCTCCCTGTGGTGATCGGCTTTATGAACCATTTGTGGTGGAAATATAAATCTACATATAAAGAAGGAGTATGTTTCCCTTCCCTGGATGCCTTCAAGCAGAATTTGAACAGCCATCTGTCATGGATATTTTAGTATAGATTTTTTGCATGGATCAGAGATTGACCTTAAAATCCACTTTTAATTCTGATTCTTTAAGTATCATAATATAATGTCTTTGATTTAAGCTGTGCCTCCAGTGTGGTTCATGGGGACAACAAACTGTTTTACAACATGTTCCTTAGTGCTAGAAAACTCCCAGTCCTATCTATTATTGTTGATTTCTATTATGTATAAGCATTTTAATGTATCCATTAGAATCCATTAGGATTGATAAGACTATAAACCAACCCAAAGCAACCATTTCAAACATAATCTATACCTCTGACAAGGTCTCAGGACCTTATGTAACTTCCAGTATATTTTTGGGGGGAGAAATGTTAAAATGATGCAATCCTTTCTTTGGATGCTTGGACAAGTCTCTAAATTTTGGTTACAGAAGTGGTTTGCCATTTTCTCCTTCCTAGGGCTGAAACAGAGTGACTGGCCCAAAGTCACACAGCCAACTTCGTGCCTAAGGTAGAACTAGAATGTATGATGTCCCAGTTTCCAACCTGGTACCTTAACCATTACAACACGCAATCCCACTATGGCAATTGTTACATGAGGCTGTCCATAAAACACACTCAAAATTCTAAATATTGACCACAAAACTTGAGAAATCTCTGAATTTGTTCATTCACTGCAACGGCAAGTGCTTCGTGTGATGCTTCAGTACACAGATCTCACACATCTGTTGGGTTGGCTGAGAGTTCCCTTCAAAGTGATGTTGTGCCATTTTATAGCTTTTAAAAAGGAGAGAGAGCATTGCTGCTGCAGTGGCTGCTTCAGAAGCTCTTTTCCAATAAAACACAGGAATGCTTGCTTAGTTTTTTGAAAATAAATTACTACAATAGTCAAACATCAGCTATTATTACATAAACATAAGCATTTATATTCAGAATGTAAAAAGAATATTAAAACTGCTGGCCCTGCATTAACAACATCATTAATGGATATTATCTCTGCCTTTATCAAATAATCAATAAGCATTCCCTCTGAGTTTTCTTTATACATGTCATAGATGCAATTATTTAAGGAACTTGTGCAACCTCTTACATAACCCCCAGCTGGTGATTTCAATTTGGATATGAAAGAACTTAACGCTTTATTTCATACTTCATAAAATTCTTTATACTTCTCATGATCAAGTATATAATGCATTGACATTTCGGGCATTAACCTCATACACATTGCCAATAAACAAAATCAATTCCACTCATCCAGACTTTCTATAATTTCACAAGATTTGGAGACTGATATTTCCATGGTCTCCATATCACAACTTTGTAAAATGGCTCCTAAACATTCATTTTAAATCCCATCTCAGAATGCGGTCTAATTTTTTGCGGATAACTTTGGGTGATTTTGACCCAAATGTTGAGCATTTTTATCATCTAATTTTTGGCATGTTTGGATTCATTTATAAAATGCATTTCATTTATTCATTTATTCAGTTAAGTCCAGCATTTTTTTTTTGAAATGAAAATAGTGCATGTTAAGAAGTGAGAGGAATAGAGAACTTCTTCGTACTAGAAAAAAAAATACATACTTTACAGCAGGGGTCCCCAAACTTTGCAACTTTAAGATTTTTGGACTTCAACTCCCAGAATTCTCCAGCCAGCTATGCTGGCTGGAGAATTCTGGGAGTTGAAGTCCACAAGTCTTAAAGTTGCCAAGTTTGAAGACCTCTGCTTTACAGGGTGCCTTTAAAAAAATAACCAGCAATGTTTCAGACAATTGCATGGCTCAGTGGAGAAAGAGATTTACTACCAAAAACCTGTTTTAACCTGATTATGCAAATGAAACATTCTTTACAATATGTGATAAAACTATCAAAAATATTTTAAAAAGATGTTGAGACTCTAGAAAGAGTGCAGAGAAGAGCAACAAAGATGATTAGGGGACTGGAGGCTAAAACATATGAAGAACGGTTGCAGGAACTGGGTATGTCTAGTCTGATGAAAAGAAGGATTAGGGGTGACATGATAGCAGTATTCTAATATCTCAGGGGCTGCCACAAAGAAGAGGGAGTCAAGCTATTCTCCAAAGCACCTGTGGGCAGGACAAGAAGCAATGGGTGGAAACTAATCAAGGAGAAAAGCAACTTAGAACTAAGGAGAAATTTCCTGACAGTTAGAACAATTAATCAGTGGAACAACTTGCCTCCAGAAGTTGTGAATGCTCCAACACTGGAAGTTTTAAAGAAAGATTAGATATCCATTTGTCTGAAGTGGTGTAGGGTTTCCTGCCTAAGCAGGGGGTTGGACTAGAAGACCTCCAAGGTCCCTTCCAACTCTGTTATTCTATTCTATTCTATTTAAAAAATTATGTTAGTTAATAGCAGCAGTGCTATGAATCTGAACATCTGCCTAATAAGCAGCAGAGATTAGTATTCCGCTTGACTGTTATCATAAGGTTCCTTTAGGGAGCAAGAATTTAGGGCAGGAGATTTCAAAAATTTGAAATCTTTGCTACCATTTAGAGGTTGTCTACATCAGTGTTTCTCAACTGTAGTAAAATGTGTGGACGTACTGGCTAGGGAATTCTGGGAGTCAAGTCCACATATTCTAAAGTTGCTAAGGTTGAGAAATATTGGTCCAGAACTTTGCAGCCCAAATATGGTTATCGTAGATATTATTAGTGTTATAACTGATATAATATTCCCCGACTGAAGCTATTATTAAAAAGTTAGTTAATCTTTGTTATAGATTTCCAATTCCTGACTTGCTTAAAAGCCATAAAGTAGGAATCTCACTTAGGATGTAATCAAACAAAAGGTTTCATGTTTTTTTAACCTACCCCTTTGTCAGAAAGATTCAACAGGCAAGAATCCACCAGCTTTATGGCATGGGCCAAAACAGATGTTTGATCTCACTAAAGAGTTCATACACTATTTATAAGGAAATCTCTCCAGTAGAGTTTTTTAAAAAAAAATCTAGGGAGTAGGCGCCTTTTTCAAATATGTAAGAAAAATAATTGTCCAATGCAGAAAGAGGCCAAAAGTACACGTGGAGGGGGAATTAAATCAACATGTATCTGTAAGATCAGATTTCAAAATAAAAGGCTATGTATGCTCCTATTAAAATATTTACATTTATTGCTCCACAGAAACGGAAATATTACAAGCCTATCTTGCCACTTCATCCAAAGTATTTGTTGCCTTACAAACATCAGATCACTGTCAGCAGAATATCTCTTTTTTAGTAAAATCCAACCTGTATCTCAACTTCAAAAACAACAGCGAATGAAAACTACTGCAAATTAGAACATTTCCCCTCCTTTTCATAAGCTTGCCCATGAACAGAAAGACAAGGAGTTAATTCCCTACATTCTTAGCCCTTGTTACATTGATCATTTGAAGTATTAATTTATAAAATGGAGGGGTGGGAAGACTCATATCCAACTCCTCCTTTGCATAATCTACATTAATGAGAATACTGCCTCCCAACTTCTCCTTTAAAAGCTTTTTTGGACAGGGATTGGAATAAGTAGTACATCAATGAATAACAAACTATGGTTGGTATCAGGGGTGGGTTCCAACTTACCTTGCTGCCGGTTCGCTCCCTACTGCGCCGTGTGGGCATGCCGTGTGGGCGTGCCGTGTGGGTGCATGCGCATGCGCAGTAACAAAAAATAAAAAATAAAAAAGCCGGAAAAAAGATTGTGACTGCGCATGCTCAGAAGGAAAAGTTTTTTAAAAAAAATTCAAAAAAAAAATTCAAAAAAAAATCGAAAAAAAATTAAAAAAAGATGGCGGCCCCCATGGACCGGCACTGACCGATCCGGTTCGGTGATGTCATCGTGACATCACCAGCGGGCTGCTACTGGTTCGGGAGAACTGGTCCAAACTGGGAGGAACCCACCCCTGGTTGGTATAGTAGATTCTGGGATGTGCAAAACATTCAGAAGAGGTGCTATTTAAAGCACATCAGCATCAACAAAACACCTCTCCTTGAACCAAAGGTGCTTTTTCCAAAAGACAATTGGACTTTCTTGATTTTTTTCTTTAAAACATTTTGTTTCTCATCCAAGAGTCCTTTGGGAGTTGGGCGGCATACAAATATAATAAATATAAATATAAATATATAAGAAGCTTCTTGAATGAAAAGCAAAAACTTTTTCAAACAAAAAACCAAAAAAGTCCAGTTGCCTTTTGGAAAAAGCACCTTTGGAATAACCATGACCTAGATCAGGGGTGTCAAACTCAAGGCCCGTGGGCCAAATCCGGCCCATGGGGTGCTTAAATCTGGCCCGCGGGCCCAGCCTGGAAATAGCAAAGGACCGGCCCGCAATGCCTCTGGCAGCCAAAACCCCTCGCGCCCTGTTTTGGCTGGCAGAGTGCTGCAGGAGGCTGTCCAGGCCAAAAACAGGGTGTGGGGAACCGCACGCACCCCCCTGTGCCCCATTTTGGCCAGCAGAGTGCTGCAGGAGGCTGTCCAGGCTGAAAATGGGGTGCGGGGAGCCGTCTCCCCCCCCCAGCCAGTCCACGGAGAACTACCATGCTGATCTGGCCCTCGAAGAAATCCAGTTTGACACCCCTGACCTAAATGATAGACACCTCTCCATTAACAATTAAAGCAGCTGCCTCAATCATGGGGCTATTCTGAAAGCTGTCCTTAGTTGTCTGCTTCTGTGTGCAGACATCATTTCCACTGGGACTTCCAGTGATGTGGCTGCCCATGCCTACACCCACAGAGATAACCATGTAAAACTTGTACTGATGTGGTTTAATCTATGATGATGAATACTTCTTTCAGTTTTGGATTGCAGACTGTGATTATTTCCATGTTTATCTTGGAGGTACCTGAATCCTTTTTTACTTAGGTTTGTCCCTAATGCTGTTCTGCTTTCATTTGCCTAGTTTCACACAAAGTGACAATATTTACTATGCTTATTTTATGTTATATACTTTCTTTCTCGTCTTGGTCGTCCCACGTGTTTTTAATTGGTTTCTCAAACATCCGCAGCAATACAGCTGCTCTGTTTGGCAGCCACAAGGACCCACAGCCACCAGTGCCTCCCTCTGTCTATAGTTTGAATATTTCTTTTGGCACAAAAAGGAAGAGTTGTAATTGGATGTGAAGTGTTAGGAGGCATATAGAATTCTTGTGACCACCCGAGTAGTGAGGAGGGTCGTTTTGCAAAGGAGACCCTTCTTGTACTTAAGACCAGGGGTCTCCAACCTTGGCAATTTTAAGCCTGGCAGACTTCAAGCGGACTTCAAGCAAAGCTGGCTGGGGAATTCTGGGAGTTGAAGTCCTCCAGGCTTAAAGTTGTCAAGGTTGGAGACCCCTGATTTAGACTCCTGTCTTTCAAATTAAATGTTTGTGTTATTTTTCATAAATATTTTTGTTACAAATAATTTTAGTTACTATGATGATGACCAGTTGTTTGGATCTGGATCCAGCATTTGAAAATTAGAGCCGAGGTGGCGCAGTGGTTAGAGTGCAGTACTGCAGGCTACTTCAGCTGACTGTTCAGCAGTTCAGCGGTTCAAATCTCACCGGCTCAAGGTTGACTCAGCCTTCCATCCTTCTGAGGTGGGTAAAATGAGGACCCAGATTGTTGGGGGCAATATGCTGACTCTGTGAACCGCTTAGAGAGTGCTGTAAAGCACTGTAAAGCGGTATATAAGTCTAAGTGCTATTGCTATTGCTATAAAAGCGAAGTTCTTGTCCATGTGTTTAAGCTCTGCAGGTTGTGTGTGTCGGTGTGTTTTAGCACACGGAACATGTTGTAATTAGTCTGGAATTTTATGAAAGAATTTCAAATAAATCGGGGCTCATCTAATATGATATGATATTTTGGAAAACTCTAGAATACAGGAGGGTGGTTAGGTAGACAGACAGGTGGATGGGAAACAAAAAAAGTAAAAAGTTACTGCAATAAATATAACAAGAGTGTGGACACATTTAAAACAAAATAGGAACAATTCACCAAAATAAGATCAATAACCATAAATAAATGTAATATAAATTACAGTATATAAAATGCACAATAAAGTTAAAAGACTGAAAAAAGAGGGGGAAATCAAAAAGTCCTTTACCAGTGATTTTAAAAAAACCCTCTTAATTCAGGTGTCAAGTGAGTTTTTTCTGAGAAGCTCATTCTACAGATGGTTTTTTATCACACTGAAAACAGTCCTTTCAAATATTTAAATACCACATTTCATTCAGAGAGAAATACTAAACACTTCTGTTTTAATGTCAGATAGGTAGAAAATTGTCAGTTATATAAGCCTCTAGGCACCCAAAATCTTCAAAGAAAATCTTGTCTCTTGGTCTGTAGAATAGGGTTCGTACCTTGATCCAGAAGCAGATGTACTCTGTGATGGTTCCTGTGCTTTGGATTAAACTTTCTTCTGCTATACTCCAAGTCCTTAACCAGACTTATTCTAGAGTCTTCTTAAAATCTTATTCATTATAATTATCAATTATTAAAATTAATTACTAATTACCAATTATATTAGTTATGAATATTCATTGATAATTAATTATTTGATCCAATATTTCTGTCTGAATGGAAAGGTTTTTACCCATTTTTACTCTATTTTAGACTGATTTAATATTATTTGTAAATAACACAATGAAATATTTGTAATAAATAAAAATGAAGGAATGAAACCTTAAGTTTCATGCACATGTACACTCCTTTCTTAGTTTCTAGAATGTTTCTTGACAGTGATTCTGCTAATGGCTCTTAATCTTGTCATTTTGTGTATTATTTACTAAGGTTTCTAAAGTGCTCCATTTTTTCAGACTCTGAGCAGTTCCCAATTATTTAAAACAAATTAAAACCAGCATACAATATAATCTCAGAAACAGGACCCCAGATGTTTACAGACCTTAAGGTGGAGAGGTGTGTATGTGTGAAATTTGTATAAGTAAATTTTTGCTCACTTAGGAAAGACCCAAACTACCTGAATAATTGATCTAGAGATGTAATACTTACTAGGATTGTTCAGGGGGTAATCCTTGATCAATTCAACAGATTTTAAACCTAATCTTCTTTCCAAATACTAAAGTGAAAGTAAAAAAGTATTTGTGACCATGCATAATAGGTCTTCAATCCTAAACATCGCCTTAGAATCCACTTCTGATGTCTTCTTCTAAGCTCACATAATCAATCTGAATCTTAGGGTCAAAAGTTGCAAATATTTTAATGTCCTAAATAAATTAAAATAGATATTAAAGGCTGACTTTTTTTTTTACACTCCCCAAATAGTTGCATCTTTAGCTAACAATGGATAGAAATATTCCTGACATTTGTGCAAAATGTTATAGGGAGGTAAAGAAAAAATGTTGCATTAATTATCAGTTTTCTATTTGACAGTTTAATTAAGAACAGGAGAAAGTGTGTTCAATGCTTATAGGATTCATGATGAATCACATACATTCTTACAGGCATCATATTCATGTTTCAATTATACACATTGTGAACTGATGAACAGCAATCTAGCATCTTCTATTTAATAAATGTGATATCTGTTGGAATTGATAACATTAGTTCAGTAATTATGAGCTGTTATTTTCAGGCATCAAGGGGAAATGGGGAGATATCCTGGAAGTTTGCCATCTCTCTCTTTCTTTCTGGCAGAGTCTTATGCCTTTAACAGATGTGTGATGACAAAAATGAAACAGGTGAATATTTTCTAGCATATGAAATTGGATTCACACGGGAATTGCTTTAAGCACTGAATGTCTGCTGGTTATATAGCAATTTAAAAATGCAGTAATCATCAGAACAAAAGATGGCAACACCCATAAATGATATATATTAGCTGGATTTCTTTTTAAGTATGGCCAACAACACAATCCAACTTTACCTTTTCTGAAACAAACTTCTTATTGTCATTTGTTTATCTTTTGGTATGTGTCTCTCTGTGAGTGTTCAATTTGTTCTGGAAGAATTTTGTTTTACGCTGGGTGTATTCTACTTCTCCCTTAAAAGACAGCACAGCCTTTCTATGTACGTTTCTACAGACAGATTTCTCATGTTAGCTGCAGATTATTAAATTCCCCCATCTGGAGGGCACCGGCATGGGGAAGGCTGAGATTAGTCTTCTGACATAAATACAAAACATCCTTTGAAAAATTAATTGCCTATTCTTCTGGGACTAATGAGCTTTTTTGTTTTTTCCCCTTTCAATGGCTCAAAAATCTTTTGCATCAGCATAGCTTGGAGAAGGTTAGTGTGCTGCTGCAGGTATTATTTGTTTAAAGGAATTGCTCGACTAGATTCCTAGTTGTGAAAATTCAACCCTTCTGATTGTATTTTTTTCCCTCCTTTTCCCATTTCACAAAAATCTCCTTTTCGTAGCCAGAAGAGATTTCAAAATTGGTAGCTGCCGTCTTGTGGCCTCTCCGTTGGTGTATCAAAAAGAGTGCCATAAAATAGAGCTTTGAATTAATATTACCATTTTTTGTTGAAATACGATAGTCAATAATAGTCCAAGGATATAAAGGAATTGCTACACATGGAGTTTGCACCATTTCACTATTTACTCTGTGCTCCTGTAGTCTCACAATACCTTCTCAGTTTGATAGCTGAGCTGTTTTGTTTCCAGCTCAACTGCATGGTACTTTAAACAAGCGCAGCATGTTTGTCTTCTAGGAACCTGCAACTCAATAGAGCCTAAAGGGAGGTTTTACTCTGCTTCTAAGCACCTAGGCTCAAGGGTGGGTTCCTCCCGGTTCGTACCGGGTCGCCCGAACTGGTAGCGAGCCGCTGGTGATGTCACAATGGCATCATTGACCCGCTTTGGTTGATGCCGGTCCGTGGGCGCCGCCAGTTTTTTTCGAGGATTTTTGGCAAATTTTTGAAGTTTTGTACTGTTTGTGCTCTGCTGCTGCTTCGGAAATGGCCCTCCTGCCCGCCCCTGGGTGTATGCTGACCTTTATTCTTCTCCCGAAGCACAGCTGATCAGCTCCTGGCTGTTTATAGTGACTAAGCATGCGTGGAAGCAGAATTGCACTGGGGGAACGTGCGCATGCAACGTCGCGATGCACACCGGTGGCGAAGGTAAGTGGAACCCACCCCTGAGCCACGCCCACAGAGTGGTAGTAGAAATTTTTGGAACCCACCCCTGCCTAGGCTGCAGCCATGCTAGCAAGTCTTTCAAAAGATAAGATGGTGTGACTCTTTGTCCAGTAGCCTCCTTGCATAGGAATTACTGAAATCTTCTCTACACAGCCAGATGCTATTTATTTAGATATTGCATTTTAGTATGGAACAGGGAGATGAAGTTTTCTTATGCTATATGATACACAGCTGCTTATTGCTTTCTACATTTCTAAGTAAGCTTAAGCGAAGAGGATTGCAAGTAATCTTGAAAGGACAGTGGTAGCCTAAGTTGTCAGAAAATATATTTGAAAGGGATCTGCCCTTGAATTTTCTCTATGTAACAATAGAGTTACAACCAAATGCTACCAATATTGCTTAATAGGTTTATAAATGTGTAACCTATCTTTTCAGAAAGATCAAGGCAATTTTCAGGGAGATTTCCCCTTATTTTATCTTGGCAGTAATGTGATCCATATTCTCAAAAATTAAAGACAGGATATTAATCTGCTCAGTTTGCCTATTAATGGAAGACATGTAATTTAATGCCAGAGTATGTTTTGCATTCAGAAACAAAGTCAATCCCTAACATATTCAGTTAAAATAGAGATGGGAAAGCTCGTATAGTCGTGGCTGCACAATTGTTCATGTTGTTTTGCTCTCTAAGAGCTGCATCTGAGATGCAGTTATGATTTTACTGTGGAAAACAGAGTTGGGTTTACTGACCTATTTTTTCTTTTTGGGGGGAAAGCCACATTTTTATGGATGTTTTAAGCTTCTTGGGGGCTTAATAACAAATACAGTGTTTAATTTTATTTTATGCCCCAAATCAAAATTTTATGCCTCAAATTTTCTTGGCACTGAATTTCAGTTTTATATATTGAAGGGAGGGGGGTTGCTTTGTGGTGTACACAAGAAGAAATTAGGAATCTTCCCTATACTCGTGTGCTGTAGGTGTTTGCCTACTTCTTTTTTAGGTAGTACCTTCCTCGTTTAAAAGAAAATAGGTTGCATTAGCATTTTCTGGGAACCAGTAGCCTCCAGATGAGACAAATATGAAACTCTTCATGATTCTTTGGCCCAATAGATCACTCAGAAGCAAGGAAGTAGCAACATGGTATATTGCAAAAACGGTTGCATTTTTCCGCTCTTATTGCATCGGCTGATTCTCGCCCAGCCGCCCTGTTCAAGGTAACTCGTTCCCTCCTTAACATTGAGGGAAAGGAGGAACCTTTGCAGGGGAGAGCTGAGGAATTTGTACAGTATTTGGCGGATAAAGTCGCTCAGATTTGGATGGACCTGGACTCTGATTGGGCAAGTCAAGCTGAGATGACAGGGGCAGGTCTTAATCCAATTTTGTGGGAGGAGTTTGAGCCTGTGACTCCTGAGGAAGTGGACAAGGCTATTGGAGC
>QLTV01012184.1:5223677-5240387 GCA_003457575.1 Thermophis baileyi | reverse complement strand
AACATACATTGGCCCCCCCTTCTTTGTGGCAGCCCCTTACAAGCCTGTTTCCTATCACACTCTTGGGCAAAGCATGTGAGCCATTTCCTCATTTTAGTGGTCCATGAAAGTACATCTATAGTATGTAAATAATAAAGTTGAGAAAAGGTGAACAACATTTTTACAGAACTATAGATACGTTGAGGCTGGGTGTGGCAAGGAATGGCTGGGAGGGGAGGGGCCAGGCGAGGCACCCCTTGACATGAGTGACATTGAGTTGGCCACACCCACCCAGTCACATGACCATGAAGCCACGCCCACCCTGTCACATGATCATCAAGCCACGCCCACTGTCACATGATCATCAAGCCACACCCACAAAATAAGCCACGCCCACAGAACCGGTAGTAAAAAAAATTGAACCCACCCCTGGTGTGTGTGACTGTGTGTGTAATGTGACTGGCAGTTATTTTCCTGAAAAAGAAAAACAACGATAGAGCAGGCAGGCAAAGTGTCCAGGATAGTACAGTTTCATTTAATAGCTCTATCCATTTTTGTTTTTGTTTTAATTTTCCTAGAAAAAAACACAATACAACTATGTTTTTTAAAAAAAGGATTAATAGAGTGGTATCCAAAAATATGTCTATCAATATAACAAAACTGAAGAAATGACTAGGAATTAATGAAAATTATTCCAGCCATTTTATTTAAAAAAAAAATTCAAAAAGCAATAGTCTCAAAACCATAACATCAATATTTAATTAAACTAATCAATATCAGCAATTAATTAGATCTTAAGATCATAACAACAGCACTTATAGTCCCAAAACATGTCTAAATGTGACCCCAGGAACATTTTGAAACAGCAAGTGCAGCAATAATAGATTGAAATATACAGTTAAAAATACAAAGACAATAATAAATACAAATACAATACGTGTATCAGTGATATTTTAAAAAGAAAACCAATGAACTCCACAAATAAAAAATCATATGACATGTATGCTGATGGAAAAAAATATTGTTTATCCATTAGATATTCCAGTGTTATACTTTCTCCTGTAGATATGACAGTGGTTTTTGAAGAAATATATTTGTTCAAAATGAGAGGTCAGCATAAAATCCAGTTTTAGAGAATCTGTTGGAATCATATCAGACCCCAGCATGACATAATTCCTGCTGAATGTGATACTGCACACCCATCTACTAATCTTCATTGATGGCATTAATGCATAGTGAAGAGAAGCCTAAGGGTAGTAAAATATCATACAGGCAAAATTTTCATCATCGCTGCTGTTGTTAAATCCAAAATATTTCTAATTGTACGCTAAAGACCTGGAAGAGGCTCTTGCTACTTCGGAATTAGGATCCACCCAATCCAACCAATACTATATAGGTATTTTGTGACACTTCATAAGCAGGCTATGAAGTGGAATCTCTTGAAGGAATTCACCTCTGACACTTCAGTGGTATTGGCAGTAATCCAACACTGGATGTTGTATACAACCAAAAACCATGCTAGAAAATAAGTATTTTTCCCTCTTTGAAACTTCTGCACAGGGAGAAGTACCCATTCACATAGGCATCTCCAGCCTCTTATCTTTGGGCAGGATTGTTTCATTTTCTGCAATATCCTCTATCTCCAAATCTTGTTTTTCTGAACCTCTATAACAGGGCTATCAAACTCGATTTCATTGAGGGCCGCATCAGGGCTGTGTTTGACCTCGGGGATCTGGGGTGGGCGTGGCCAGGGTGGGCATGGCCAGCTTGATGTCACTCATGTCAGGGCCACCTGTGGTGGCCCGAGCACTCTGTCAGCAAAAACATTTTTGCTGCCAGAGGGTTGTAGAAGGCTGTCGCAGCCAAAAACGGAGCCTGGGAGGGCCGCACATGGCTCTCCCAAGCTCCGTTTTCGCTGCCAGAGGCACTGTGGGCCAGTCCTTCACTGTTTCCAGGGCAGCCCCACGGGCCAGATCTAAGCACCACGTGGGCCGGATCTGGCCCACGGGCCTTGAGTTAGACACTGCTGCTCTATAAGCTCATAAAAGCAATTTATAAACTGGTTGATAAGAACAAGATAGCAGAAGAACAAATTCAGTTTACTCTCCATTGGGAATGGCTTGTAAATCCCACTGATTTTGGGACAGAAAAGAATTCATTGGCTACTATGTTTTATGACAGTTATGATTTGCTGATTAAGCCATACAATACTAAGCCATTATGTATGAATTAGAACATGATGGTGAACTATTTGGATTGGGTATGTTAAAAATTTGGAAAATGCCTAACTTCATTCTGCTGGTGTGTCACCCCCTCCCAAGCAAAAGAAAAAAATTCTCTGTCTCCACTCCCCCCCCCTCCTCAACATCTAGGCCAGTGATGGTGAACCTTTTTTTCCTCGGGTGCCAAAAGCGCCCCTGCGCATGTGTGCACGACCCCCGCTCCCCCATTTCCAGACTTCTGGTGGCCCCAGTAGGCCCGTTTTTCGCCCTCCCCAGGTTCCAGAGGCTTTCTTGGATCCTGGGGAGGGCGAAAACGGCCTCCCCTGCCCCCCGGAGGCCCTCTGGAGGCCGGAAACGGCCCATTTCCCGACTTCTGGTGGGCCCAGTAGGCCCGTTTTTCACCCTCCCCAGGCTCCAGAGGCTTCCCTGGAGCATGGGGAGGGCAAAAAATGCCCCCCCTGCCCTCCCCAGAAGCCGAAAATCAGCTGACCGGCACACACATGTGCGCTGGAGCTGAGCTAGGGCAACAGCTTGCATGCCAGCAGATATGGCTCTGCGTGCCACCTGTGGCACGCGTGCCATAGGTTCGCCATCACGGAGCTAGGCTATCCTGAACAGTGGTACTTGGCAGCAGCACCAAGGCTGCCCCTGGATCCGGGTCTCAACTTCTACCACAGAGCCACCGCTGACACTCAAAAAGGTTGCCTCATGATGTTTCCCAAGATGTGTGAGCCTTGGGAAATGGTGCAATTGCCCCTGCGACCCAGCACTTCCCAGGATCTGCCACATGCCACTTGCCTTTAGATGGTGTTCTTTTTCTGTTGAGAGGCCTCTGTGGGTCACACAAGACCTTTAGTATTGAAGCATCTTTTGGAGAATGCTCTTCCACAGCCTCTCCAGCATTCGAAAACTGCGGGAAAGCACACCCTGTTCTTGTGTGATTTTAAGATGCTCCAGAGGCTATGTGAGAACATGACCCTCTCATGTGACTTCAAGAAAGTCTGAGATTTCAAGACAGCACACACCATTCCCACACAGCCTTCACAGCCTCTGGAAATCATACAAGATCAGGGTGTGCTTTTGAGAATAGCTGTTGTCAGGTGCTGGTGAAGGCTGGCATGCCACCTGAAACGTCATGGCGTGTCACCTTTGATATGCATGTCATCAATTCATTAGCACTGGTTTAGAAACTATAATGGTTATTTTTTATGTTATTCTAGCCCAGAATTAAACAAAACCTCATTACAGCCTAGCACGCTATGCAATCCCACTGGGGAAATAGAGCTGTTAATCCCACATTAACCTAAGAAGTAGCAGATTTACCCATGATTCGGCAAGTATGTGAGTAATTTGCTTTTGCACATATGTGCAATGTAAATTGGACTCCATACATTATATTAGTTATTTATAGTTTTTCTGTGTATCTTATGAATGTGTTAATCTTAACTAGAGATGTTTTGAATGTTTGGCCAGTGTGGTAAATCCTTCATGCATTGACCTGGTTTGGATGCAATAGTGAAAGGTTTTTGAATGAACCTCCAGTTTCTTAACTACCCCCTTTCCTCATTATATTTGGTAAATCAATATGTTTCTGTTTTTGTCTAAGCCTATTCTAGTTCTACATCTGTCATGGACAAATCATGAACTGTATTGATCACTGTTAAAACCAGCCACATTTTTTTAAAAAAAATCAGTTCAGTTTAACTTTATAACCCTGATTTGTTTTCTTACATGGTAAACAAAATTTATCATACTTTTAAGGTTTACACGTAGCCTGATCTGCGGTTAATTTGTGGCCAATTGAAAACAGAAGCAAAAGTCTTGGGTTGCCTCCTTGTGGCCATTGTGAAGGAGAGGGTGGGTGAGCACACCAAGTCAAGGCATTGTCTCAGAACCAGCCAATTTTGCATTCTCCCATGAAAATGCCTCCGTAGGATGTTTTTGTTCCATCTAGATTTTTCTGGTTTTGGAAGGGAGAAATAATTGGGGGGGGGGACGACATCTGGAGAATATTTATGATGCAGAATTACCAGGACATATTGAATTCCCCTTCTCTTGCTTCTGCAAATATTCCCCTAAAAAGTTAGTCTTTCCCCTGGACATTTATACTCCATGGCAAATACAGGTTTTGGATACCTGTGTTTGCTACAACGCTGAGTATTTCAGTCTTAAAAATGGCAACACTAGTTTTCATCTGTTACAAACATTACAGCACTCATACTGTAAGATATTGATGGATAGTAAGTTTTTCTAAAAATAAAAATAAATTTTATAATGCCGGATTCAAGGCTTGTATAGAATCAAGTTGTATATAACGGAGATGCTTTAAAATGGATGCCTCAATAGTATTCTGTTCAGTCATAGTATGCTCTCGTTAAGGACTGAGCTGCACTTTTCTTCAGAAAGTGGAATGGGAAATGCCTGTACTGTATGTTTTTTCCTTGACTTTCCTGAGAGACAGACGAGTGAACTTTCAACTCCCCAGTAATCTGTAATGTGGGAAAGTTCCATTTTTAGGTTTACATGAAGGAGCTACCTCTGAGAATAGCCTTTTAGCCTGGTGGAAAAAAACTAGAAACATCCCAGGAAGTCACTGAAACCTTGTAGTACTGTGAGAATTTGAATAAAAATAAACACTGGATTATTTCAAGCAAACTCCCTTGAGAAAACAAAGTAGGCTTATTCAGAACAGTTTGTCTAATCTTGACAGAACAAGAAAAATTAGCAACTGATTCCAGGTTTTGAGGGGAGGGAGAAGCTAGTAACATAATGTTGAAATCTTGGAGAGAGAGAGAAATAAAAGGAAATGCTAAATGATATCAGACCTGAACAGTGACTACAGACTAGAACAGTGGGATCTTCCTGAGAAAATGCAGAGTCAGAGTGAATGATTTGGAAAAGGTGTTAGCTGGAATTCTCAGAAGCTTGAGTGTTTGGAAAACTCAAGAGTTCCAAAGAACCAGGCAGCAAATATTTTCTCAGGAGAATTAATGGTTCAAGTAGCAAGAGGAGCTAATATTCATGTCGTGAGTTTGTGAAGCTTCAAAAAAATTGTCCCCCAGCTGGCAAAAATAAGTGAGAAGCATTTTGTCCTTTTTGAAATTATGATTTCTATCAGAAAAAAATATCCTATTTTATTTTATAAAATTGAACTTCATTCTCACATACACCCATAGCATCAATTAAACAGGCACATTAAATAAATAATATCCTGCAAAGGACAGAGGTGGTTCCTCCCGGTTCGGACTGGTTCGCCCGAACCGGTAGCGACCCACTGGTGATGTCACAATGATGTCATGGATCCTGTTTGTTCGGTGCCGGTCCGTGGGCGCCGCCATATTTTTTTTGGAAAAAAAAATTTGGAAAAAAAAGGGGGGAATTTTTTTTAAAAAAATTTTTTCTTCTGCGCATGTGCAGAAGCTGAGTTTCCGGCACTGCGCATGCGTCGCCATCTTGTTTTTGGCTTTTTTGGGGGGGAAGTTTTATTTTTTTTGGCACTGAGCATGCGTGCGCGCGCTTCGCACACGCGTGCCCATGAGGTGCGGTCACGTGGCGCGGGAGGAAGCGAACTGACAGCGAGGTAAGTTAGAACCCACCTCTGGCAAAGGAGTAAGCTATAATGGTTTTTTGTGGGGGGGGGTTCTTTCCTTCATATTAGCACGTCTCAGGTGTCCTGATTGGCCCTTTTCAAGGGTTATAAAATCGAAAGCATGTAGGAGAGCCCAGCTATTCACCCCAACCCTGCCTTCCTCATCCTGCCCTACAGAAAAGATCTGCAATTAGGTTGTACCCACAACTATGCTATTATAGTTGCAATAAGTTTCCTTGATTTCACTGAGATTTAGAACCATGTTCAAAATAACACAGTGCCTAATTCAAGGCTTTTCTCCTCTAGATAGAAAGGCTTGAAGTGAATGAGGTGGGCAAAATGTATACAGTAGGTGTATTTCAGTCTCACACTATGGCTGTTATTTTTATTAGCCTTATAATGTGTAAAAGAGGCCTATTTATAGGAATATACAGACTGGCTTCTCTATGACTAATGAGTTTGAGTTTGCAATCCATTTGAATTCAGTTAGAAAAATCACCTCAATTCAATTTTCTGAAGGAATCTAATTTGATCTGAATCCAGTTCAAAAAGATGATTCAGTCCAGAGACTTGACAGAATTGTTACTGAATCTCTGAAAGTTTGCCAACCCTGCTTGTTTAATAGTAAAAAAGGAACCTCCATCGATCAGCTTCCAAATCTCCAGTATTATGTTTGCGGATCTTGGATTAGAAGAGAAGTGAGGGACTTTGGGTTGGGAAAAAATATACTGATGAACTGATCCTTGTTCAACTAGGCTCCCAGTTTAGGAATTTAGGAGCATTTGGCTGTTTTTAAGAAGACTCTTACAGCCTCTGGTTCATAAAGGCTTCTGCTAGAAAAGTGAATTCTTTTTTTCAAGATTTTTCTTGTGTATATGTCTCTGCTAGACTTCTGACTTTCCTTTTAAAAACAAAGAAAGCAAGTCTACACTCAGATTGGTTCCGCTGCTAGATTTCAAAGGTATCTGAGCATCTTTGAAAGATCTGAAAAATAACTGGGCTAAGGTTTTTAAAAGGCAGCAACTGTCTATGTTACTTAAATCTATGGTGTATGGAAAACGCTCTGAGTGTTCTTTGACTAGAAAGCTGGGTGTAAAAAGAAACAATAAAAGAACAAAACAGAGTTGACACATTTTGCTGATAACAAATATGATGCTGTATGCATTCTCATTCCTTCACTCATGGCAGATTGTGAAGTCCTTTTCTGTAATTCATGTTTTCAACAAAATCAAAGGAATGCATAATCCAGAATAGAAAATATTCTAACAGATTTACGTTTATGGAAGATCCATCCTTGGTCAATGGGATGCCAAATTTAGAAACTCAATCTTCTGGTGGAATTGTAGTCTTTGATAATATGTTACACTCTTGTTAATAGAATACGTGATTATCACATGATTCTATGGTTCAAGAAGGAATCATTGTTTAAAATATATTTATCTCCAGGTAGTCATAACTCAGTTCAATCAACTTATTAATATATTTATCAAATATTATTTATAACTATTAGAACAAAGCTTTGGAACCTGCAATATTCCAAATGTTGCTGAACTAAAATTTTCAATAGTTCCACCAGCACAGAAGCTAGTGATGAATGTGGAATTTGTTCTTCCTAATCCATGCTCTAATATATAAGTACTTGATACATTGAATTAGAGTTTGATGGAGAGAAACAATGGGAGAAGAAACAGTACAAAACTCAAATCCTATTTGCATAGTTTCATTAACTATACATATGAAAAAGGAAACAAATCCTCTATAAGTATAAAACATCTTTTATTGCCTCCTGCTTTCAAGTTCAACCTTTAACTCCTCCCATAACTTTTATGTTCCTTTCTATAATTTTCCTAAGAATTGCAACTATTGCACAAGAAACTGGGTTCATTGTCCAGATCCTTTCTGACTTTTAACGACACATTCCCATTAATTTCTCTAAGAATAAATATCCTTTGCCCCAACTTACAACTGTCATGTTTGCATAAGAAATCAACAGATCTAGCATATGCGCGCGTGCACACACACACACACACACACACACACACACACACACATCAGCGGGGGGGTGCTCCCGGTTTGGCACAGTTCTTAGAATCGGTAGTGCTGGCGGCGGGAGGCTCCGCCCACCTGCCCGGGACGCTTCTGCAACTTGGCAACGTTTAGACTTGAGGATTTCAAGACAGACAGACAGACAGACAGACAGACAGACAGTCAGACAGACAGAGATGATATAGATAGAGATAGAGATAGAGATAGAGATAGAGATAGAGATAGATAGAGATAGAGATAGAGATAGAGATAGAGATAGAGATAGAGATAGAGATAGAGATAGAGATAGAGATAGAGATAGAGATAGAGATGATAGAGATAGAGATAGAGATAGAGATAGAGATAGAGATAGAGATAGAGATAGAGATAGAGATAGAGATAGAGATAGAGATAGAGATAGAGATAGATATAGATATATAGATATAAACTGCATATAAAATTCCAAATTGTTCCCTGCTGTGAGATTTTATAAAGCAAGAGGAACAAATTTTCAAATGCAACTTTCATAACCTTGTGGTCAAATAACACTTATCTAATGGAATTCAAGTTACTGGTATCACCTTCAATCTTACGTTTGATGAGAAATAACTAGATGACAAAATAACTAGAAAGGAATAAGGAAATGGAACAGCAAACTTTTTTTTTGTTTGACCCAAAAAGTTTGTCAACAATATACTGTGGCCTGGAGAAGAACAAGTTCAAGGTGTCTAAGAAAACTTGTTATTTAGAGGATAGGTAGGCCTCCTCAAGAACACATAAGAAAGAAAGCAATTGCTTCTATGTATATGACAAATGAAATTGATAGCTCAAATAACAAGAAAAAGTGTGCCAAACATTTTTAGATCTACTGCTGAAATGAACTTAAATCATTAAAAATAAAAGATAAAAATCATTGTTCTAGCATATCTACAATATAATATCTGCTGCCATTAACAACATCATTAATAACAAATGTCTATTTAATTACTCTTACTAAGATTTAAAAAGCCATTATACTTGCAACTTGAAAAATTCATTAGCACAAAAATGATGCTTAGCCAAATGCACTCTCCCTAAAGAGATAAACTTTGGAATTTTAAAGGTATACCCATGAGCATTTTTGTATCCCGTGAGAAGTATCAAAGGAGTGTATATTTCCTCCTCGGTGGGATATAGGCTTATCAGCAAGAGTGGGATGATTTTAGGTTTGTGAGCTCACCCAATTTTATTTCTTTTTTACTCCAATCCCGATTTCCTTTCACCTTGTCAGTGAGATGGGTGATATATAAATTTAAATATATAAATAAATATCAAACTGAGTTTTGACACAAAAAGCTGTCATCCCTAATAGACTTTATTTAAGTAACAAAACTTAGACCAAAGGTTGTTGCTATTGTCATATTGATAGAGAACTGAGAACTGAATTCCTTGCTGATTTACTGCAAATCATTCTAAGATCCTCCAGTAAATCTAGATCTACCCCTTCATTTGAAGTGTTGAGGTAGGCTACTTTGCTTCAGTGGAAAGCCTTGCAAAACCATCTTCTTGGCATGTGCACGTATGTGTAGACCAGGGGTGGGTTCTAATTTACCTCGCTGCTGGTTCGCTTCCTCCCGCGCCTCGTGGGCGTGCCTCATGGGTGCGCCTTATGGGCGCGCCTCGTGGGCGCATGCGCAGTGCCGAAAAATCCAAAAAATTCTTTTCCTACCCAAAAAAAGCCAAAAACAAGATGGTGATGCATGCGCAGTGCTAGAAACTCAGCTTCTGCGCATGCACAGAAGAAAAAAAATTAAAAAAATTCCCCCTAAAATTTTTTTTTCAAAAAAAAAAATTCCAAAAAAAAGATGGCGGCGTCATGGACCTGCACTGACCTAACCGACTCCATGACATCACCAGCGGATTGCTACTGGTTCAGGCAAACTGGTCCGAACCGGGAGGAACCCACCTCTGGTGTAGACCATTTAAAATGGTCAACATAGCTACTTGATGTGGTTTGACCTTGGTTTTCAGGCATTTCGATAGAGCAACTTTACAGGAGATTCTGATCAAAATTCCAAGTGGAAGACAACAGTGTTCTGTGTGTTCTCTTATTTTGTAGCAGTGTTTCTCAACCTTAGCAATTTTAATTTGTGTAGACTTCTGGCTTTTAGAATTCTGGGAGTAAATGTCCACATATATTAAAATTGCCAAGGTGGAAAAAATATATACTGTATACTGCTATAAAATAAATATCTCCTTTACACTTTTTAACAAATTTATTGAGGCATTAGCTTTTGTGTACATGATGAGATGGGTTTGTGATCCCTAAAGTTTAACATGTGTTAGTTTTTATGATTATGAGGCTTTATTTGATTCATTGCAAATTAAATATTATTTTTGAATTGATTTATTGTCATCATGTTGGGGTTTGACTTGGTATTGAGTAAGAACTGGAGTACTTGTCCAACATTTTATTTGTTTGAAATTTTTGGTTATGGTGCCTAGCAATAGCAATAGTACTTAGACTTGTACACTGCTTCTCAGTGCTTTACAGCCCACTCTAAGTGGTTTACAGAGTCAGCATATTGCCTCCAACAATCTGGGTCCTCATTTTACTGACTCAGAAACATAGAAGCCGGTGAGATTTGAACTGCTGAACTGCTGGCAGTCGGCAGTCAGCAGAATTAGCCTGCAATACTGTATTCTAACAGTATAACTGCACCACCATAAGCCTAATTCATTAAGATCTTGTACATTTTTTTTTGCTCTTCTCCCACTTATTCAAATGGGTAATATTTCTCAGGATGTGATGACTTATAAAGAAACCTGGAAAAACACAACAAATTAGCCAAATTTTTCCATTTATTCTTGTTTTCTCTTGGGTTTTATTTTCCTACCACTTTGCCTTAGGAAACACATGAATACTGTAGCATAAGTCTTAAACTTGTTGTTTATCAGTGTAAAAACAAAGGAATCACAAAAATCCTTCCCAAACTTTAAAGTATATCATGTGCAATACAATCTCTCCTATTCAGCAACCTTCAGGATTTCACAAATATTAAATGCAACCCTTGATTGGGAAAAAATTATGTGTTCCTACATTAGAAGAAATAAGAATAATGGGTGTCCATTTTCATCTGCTCAACTACAAAAGGTTGGTGACTTGCTTTAAATTGCAAGTGGAAAAGGGAAGATTGGGATTTATAAAATTTATAAAATAACAAACTTTGTAATTGGTCTCTCAGCAACATGCAAAGGTCCTCAAATTGAACAGAGCTGTGAAAAACATCTGTTTCTTGTTCTAAAAAAGACCTTTCTGAAGATGGATACTAGCTTCCCCAGTCACACTAATCCTAAAAGGAACAGTGAATCATCCATACAGAAATGTTGTATGCCAATGAGCATGTAAAATCCATCCTTAGGTTCTTTATGTCATTTAAAGCCAATTTTATACTAAAAAAAGAAGTGTTGCTTTTTATTTTAGCATTTGGAAAATAAGTGAAGGAGATAGCTATAATTTTGGTCACTGTGGTGGGCCCAATTGGTAGGAAAGGAACTTTCTGTAAACAAAGGCCAATGTGCCAGTTTATTTTCAGTTCAACTCTCTGTTACCTTGAACCTTATTCCACCAAGGTATGATTTGTAAAGCTGCAGCTGCTAACTAGAATGAATGAATGCAGTAAACAAAATTTCTTTTGCCGCACTCAAAAAGTAGGACACCCACAAGTCCTAAAGCATCTGTCATAGACAAGGAGACCTGTTTGCATCTTGACATGTGTCTTGGGCCTAGGTGAGTGGGAAAGAACCTCCATATTGTACAATTCATGTTCAAATGAATGCACCACTTAGCATGTTGCAAATCTTTAAATAAATACAAACTGAGTTAGAGTCACTTCAAAACAGGCAGCTGTTATGTTAAAAACGTGGGTCGCAAACTGCCTGAAGCTTAAACTATTCCCCTACCTGTGTTTGAAATAGAAAATGATGAGCAAACCATGCTTATTAAGCTACAACAAATTGTTTGATCTGTTAACCATTAATAATAACTATATAACTGGCGGCGATAAAACCCAGAGTTTTAAAAATTATCTTCTCTGGTATGTTTTTGGTGGATTCGGTTGTTTATATTTTCTAGATTCTTACCTGTTAGTCATATATTTGGCAGCTTATGTTCTAGACCAATGATTTCCAAAGTAGGATACATCCTGTACAACCCAAAGATGGCACAAGATTATCCTTTAGGGTGCAGGAAAAATATTACAATGTTTATTTTTGTATATTTTTCTCTTCCTTAATTTCATTCTTTTTTTTCCCTTTTATTTGGGATGGGTATATTTTATAATATGTATAACATTATTCCAGTAGTACTACATATTATTATAATGACTAAATAAATAAACATTTGGAGACCATGGCTCTAGACAATGAAGAACCTATTTTAGGATGAATACTAATAAAAATGTAACTGTTTTCCACATTTTATATTGTTTTCTTCATCACACCATCAATGAAATCAGTTAAGGAAATAATGCATCATCTGATTCCTTGTCCCAAAGGTGCTTTTTCAGGAGGCAACTGGACTTTCTTGTTTTTTCTTTGAAGACGTTTTGCTTCCCATCCAAGAAGCTTCTTCAGCTCTGACAGGATAGTGGGAAATGGAAGGATTTACAGTATATTCCTTGCATCTTTTTAGAGGGTTGTTGAAACACTTGGAGGTTTATCTGTATCCTCAGGGTCACATGAGTGGTGCTCCTGGTTCCTGTAGTCTTCATTTTTTTCTCTGGAAATCCATTCCTACTCCCACACCATTCAAAGGATGTTCATCCCAAATTGTATAGCTAAAGGTCTGTAGAGATTCTCATGACCTGGATGACTGAAAATGACTCTGGCTGACTTATAATTAAAAAACTACTTTACAATAGTACACTAAAACATCTTAAAACAATAATACTTTCAATTAATTTGCCTGGAACAGATCTTAAGCATAATTACACAGATTTTCTCTGGATCTCTTTTAAAAACTGTGTTTTCATCTATGATAGAAAGGACCATTTTAGGCACATGTCAGTTCCTTAAGAATTCTCGTGCTGACCTCATTTGGACCTAAACATTTGTTTCCTTACAATTCCTCATAAAAGTTTCAGTTGTCTTCATTATTTATCTTCTGACTAACTTCCTAAAAATATTAATTCAGGTGATTTATCAAGCAACTCATTTCTCCCAGTCATTTGGTTACATTTCACAGATGAGAATAAGAATGAGAGAAGTTTTTCTAGTATTGTTTCAATAAATTTGATTTCAACAAAGAGAGAGGGAAGATTTTATTTTATTTTATTTTATTTAGTGTTGGCAGTTTGTTCATGTTTTGAATTTTTATCTGAAACCCCCATATTCTGTAAGATTTCGAATTACCAAACAAAATTAGAATCAGAGACAGATTAAATGTCTCAACCACTGCCCATATAAAGTATTAAATTTAGAACCAGTATAGTGTTCTCAGACATTTTTATAAGTGACATTAACAAATGTATTTTAGATTCCTTGGGAACAGTTGAGCGTACTTGTAAATTACTCTTCTGTAATATGTCTTTCAGTCGAGGACTGAGCTACAGCATGAATTTATAGAGGCACATCATGGTTGATACATTACTTGAGCTATTTGCTGAATGTTATGATGAACAGTTAGCCAGCACTTTCACTGATTTGTTCTACAAAATTGCCAGCAGTTGAGCTTGATTCAAGGAATTTACCTTTTTTAGTATCATTAATGAAAAGTAGAACTTTAGTTCCCATTTTTGTATTATGAGTTATCTTGACTGAAATTAGATAGTGAAGTTGGATTTAAAAATGCCAATTTCAATAATGCAGATATTTGGGCTTGGCAAGGCATGTGAAATTTAAAGAAAATAATGTTTATTTGACACCTGTGAAAATATTAGTAGTGAGGTTGCGCTCCTGGTTTCTACTATACTGCCTACCATTCCTAACAAAAGAATGATAAGTATTGTTAGGAAAGAAATGCCACATACTGTACAGTATATAGATCAGGGGTAAAATCCAGCAGGTTCTGACAGGTTCTGGAGAACCGGTAGCAGAAATTTTGAGTAGTTTGGAGAACCGGCAACTACCACCTCTGGCTGGCCCCAGACTGGGGTGGGAATGGAGATTTTGCAATATCCTTCCCCCAGGAGTGGGGAGGGAATGGGGATTTTGCAGTATCCTTCCCCCAGGAGAGGGGAGGGACGGAAATTTTGAGTAGTTCAGAGAACCGGCAAATACCACCTCTGGCTGGACCCAGAGTGGGGTGGGAATGGAGATTTTGCAATATCCTTCCCCCAGGAGTGCGGAAGGAATGGGGATTTTGTAGTATCCTTCCCGTGGAGTGGGGTGGGAATGGAAATTTTGCAGTATCCTTCCCCTGGAGTGGGGTGGGAATGGAGATTTTGCAGTATCCTTCCCCTGCCATGCCCACCAAGCCACACCCACCAAGCCACACCACGCCCACCAAGCCACGCCCACAGAACCGGTAGTAAAAAAAATTGGATTTCACCACTGATATAGATGCAGTCATCTACACACACTTATGCTAGTGATAATAAGATGAACATCTGTTTATTACAAGACATATTGCAGAGTAAAAAATGTTCTGTCTGTCTTACGGCATTCCTAACCAGATTTAAATGCACTGCCTTCCTACTATCTGTATAAAAATGACATGTGGATTCATTTTTTTGTTAAGCTACGAACTAAAATTCAACTGTCATAGAATTACCAGAAGGTGAAAAACAGAGAGGTTTCAAGGGTGACAGCTAGAAATTCACTTCTATAGCAGTTTCTTCTTAACTTTATTGAAAATCTTTCATCAGATTTACTGAAGACAACATTTCATGAAGTCTTCAACTAAACTAAATACTTCACGGTGTAGTTACGAAATGTGGGCTCAAGGAAAAAAAAGTCAAGTATGATTGCTTCCTCTTTTCCTCAATTAAGAAAGAAAACAAGTCTTATTTTCCATTTTCTTGGTTGTTGAGTATCCAGGTAACAAACCACTTAAAATCGAACAAACAAAACTTGATAATTGGCCCCATCCCCATCTGAGCCACAGAAAAATGTAACCATGGAAACCTGTAGACCATCTCCTGCACCTTCAGGATTTAGGCTTTTCAGAATCTGTCCAACAACCAAGTAAAATTACATTTCAGGGAACATTCTGTTCTTTCTTTTAAGGATGGGGTGGAAGTGGACCCATAAATAGTTCTCAACAAGGAAGAAAGGAGGGGAAAGTGCAGGCAATATTCAAGACTCTATTTTAAAAAGAGAGATGTTAAAAGTTCTTCTGAGCAAAGAAGAAACATACATGGACCCTGCAAAAGACAATAATTAAGCCTGGGATGATTCAAGCCCAGCAGGTTGTCAGAAAGCTCAGTTGCAAACATGAACGTTCTTCAGAGCTGAGAAGTTTAATACAAAATAAGTCACTTCATAGCCTTAGTTTCAGCTCTCTATTCTCCCCTTGATAATGTGAATGAAAATTCTGCCTTGGTTTAGGAGCCTAACAAGACTGTTTTCATAAAACTGCATTATTAGAAATGGCAATATTGTGCAGTCCTGATGTATTGCAACAATTTTAATTTCTCTTGGATATATATTTGGAAAAACAAGTGTAGGTGGATCACAGAATAACAATAGTAAAACAATAATATATCTACAGTTTAATTTACAGTTAAGACCATTTTAATAATTTGAATAAATCAAAAGCACATGAGTCTGTGTGTGTGTGTGTGTGTTGTGTGTGTGTGTTGCACAATACTAAATTTCTCCAAAGTGTTCAAGGATAGGTCTAGATTGGTTAGAAGACTGATGTAATTCCCTTAGAAAAAAATCTATGAAGTCATTAGTGATAAGCCTCTTCCTTGGAACTAATTAATCTAATTAATTGGAGATGGTTGATGGAGTAATAACATATCCCACCTCCCCCCCCCAACCTCCCCATGTGTCTTTGGTTTTAATGTTTGTTTTAACTTTTTTATGTTTTAGCTTACACTTCTGTTGACTGCCTGCTACCAGCAGTTCAGCAATTCAATTGTCACTGGCTCAAGGTTGACTCAGCCTTCCATCCTTCTGAGGTCAGTAAAATGAGGACCCAGATTGTTGGAGGCAATATGCTGATTCTGTAAATTGCTTAGAAAGGGCTGTAAAGCAGTGTGAAGTGGTATATAAGTCTAAGTGCTATTGCTATATGTAACTGTAAGCCACCCAGAGTTACCCTATGGTAAGATGGGCGGCCAATAAATTTTATAAATAGATAGATAGATAGATAGATAGATAGATAGATAGATAGATAGATAGATAGATAGATAGATAGATAGATAGATAGATAGATAGATAGATAGATGATGGATAGATGGATGATGGATGGATTGATAGAGATAGACAGACAGACAGACAGACAGAGAGACAGACAGAGAGAGAAAGAGAGAAGGGTAGGAAAAGAGAAGAGGACACAGATAGATAGATAGATAGATAGATAGATAGATAGATAGATAGATAGATAGATAGATAGATAGATAATGGATAGATGGATGATGGATGGATTGATAGAGATAGACAGACAGACAGACAGACAGATAGATTCATAGATATATGAGAGGGGGGAGAGGAACAGATGAGAGATAGACGACAGATAGATAGGTGGATGGATGGATGGATGGATGGATGGATGGATGGATGGATGGATAGATAGATAGATAGATGGATGAAGAATTGATAGAGATAGACAATAGATAGATAATGATGATAGATGGATAGATGGATAGTTGGATAGATGGATGGATGGATGGACAGACAGATAGATAGATAGATAGATAGATAGATAGATAGATAGATAGATAGATAGAAAGATAGAGAGATAGGTAG
>QLTV01012184.1:5206835-5222509 GCA_003457575.1 Thermophis baileyi | reverse complement strand
ATAATAATAATAATAATAATAATAATAATAATAATAATAATAATAATAATAATACAATTTTTGTTTAAGCTTATCTCCTAAAACCAATTTTTGGATGTGACTTTGGTGGAGTCATATAGCAAAAGTGAATTTTCATATAAATTAACCCTCCAAGCTTTAAAGTTTAACACAATACTTTAAATTTAGCTCAAAAATGAATTAAATGCCAATGTTATTGTTGTTAATAATAATAATAATAATAATAATAATAATAATAATAATAATAATAATAATAATAATAATAATAATAATAATAATAATAATACAATTTTTGTTTAAGCTTATCTCCTAAAACCAATTTTTGGATGTGACTTTGGTGGAGTCATATAGCAAAAGTGAATTTTCATATAAATTAACCCTCCAAGCTTTAAAGTTTAACACAATACTTTAAATTTAGCTCAAAAATGAATTAAATGCCAATGTTATTGTTGTCAGACTGATGAAATATGCTCTAAACTTCTTGTTTTCAACCAACATCTTGGAGATGGCTACATTTTGAATCAGTTGTATTTTCCAAACTGTTTTAAAGATTGTCCCAGAATCTGGCATCTCCTCTCATAAGAAAGCCCGCACTGACCTTGTAATAACAAGGTGACATAGCTCAATATAAATACATTATATTTTACCACTACAATAATTTAATTTAATCTTCCATGAGCCCTTTGTTCCATTTGACCAAACTGTCTAACAAAAGAAAATACTATAACTTTGCTGTCTGCTATTCGGGATATAAATGATCACACAATGTTCTTTAGCTTCTTGTAAAACTGACTGTAAAGAATGCCATGAAGACTGTCCAATGGTGCATGCATGAAGTGTTAATGGAGCCAGGAGATGAAAGTAATTTTCCTAAAGTTTGTTGCATAGGCACTATAGATTAGACACCACCATTATTATTAGCACTAGTGTAATATTGTTCAGGTTTCCCCCCAGCAATTAAAGATTCCTTGCTGCTTAACTTTATCCTCAGAGAATTTTATATCTCACACATTTTGATAGAAGTATAAGCTCATTAACAGAATATTTTTTAGCCAGACCATTACGTCTTCATTTTGAATCACAGCTCATTAAAACAATTATAATCAAATGTTTCATTTTCTTTTTCCCTTGTGAGGAACAGCTGAAAAGGTTATGTTTGTTTTTCTTTATCAGAGTCTCTAGAGCTATATAAACAGACTACTTGGACTTGTTTGTGCTGCTTTTCCTTTATATTTTAGACTGTTCTTGAAAATGCGCAGTTGAACTGGTAGTGCTTTTCTTTGTGTCAAGAGAGCTAAAGATGAGGTACAAAACTCTGGGTGTACTTTGTGGATCTTTCATATGGTTCTCTAGCTGGTCTTAATCGGAAACATGAAGTAAAAACTAAAAATGATTGTGCATTATACATTAGCAACTTACCTTTAGACCAATCAAAAAATAAGCAGAGAAAACAGTAAGAAGTAGTGTTCACATAAGGCATTGCAGAAGAATGCTCAAGAATGGAATAAAGTTGAGTAGTAACCATGAATATGCAAATGAAGTATTACTCACAAATAATCAGAATTGTAATCAGGATAGCAGGATATAGATGGAAAAAGCAAATCTAAAGGACAACAAAAAGCAGTTCTAAACTATAGTATGTTTGCATCCAAATGCACCTTTTAATTATATAACTCGAGCTGAGAGGATGTCTGCTTCCGGATTATAATAGTTTTATCTAGTATCTGAACTACAAGAATACAGAACTGCAAAGGAGTCTAGAACAGAAGGAGAGAACAAAGCACCATGACAAAATCATGGCTTCACCAAAGTCTACATGGTTTGTGCCTACGAAATGAGCAAATTTTCCCACTTTAAGCTTTTTATTTCTATTTTCTGTGTTTTTAAGTTTGCTTTTATGTGCTTGGAAAAGTGTGAAATCTTAAAAATGCTCTTTGGAGTAAAACACTTTTTGTCACTCTGCCCTTGGTAGCCTAGCAGTTCTGTGGAATGCAAGGCTTTTAGGAAGAAGGATGCTACCCTTTTTCTGCATATCGAGTCGGGGCTTCAAGTTTATGTCAAGATATTTTGATCATAATTTGGTTCCTTTCTCTTCTTCCTAAACACTAGCGTGTCTCCTCAGCCTCTTTGTCTACTGTATCTCTGGACTCCAGGACAGGGGTGGGTTCTAACTTACCTCGCTGACGGTTCGCTTCCTCCCGCGCCGTGTGGCCGTGCCTCGTGGGCGCACGTGCAGTCCAAAAAAAATATTTTAAAAAATTTAAAAACACCAAAAACAAGATGGCGATGCATGCGCAGTGCTGGAAACTCAGCTTCTGCGCATGCGCAGAAGAAAAAAAAATTCAAAAAAATTCAAAATAAATTAAAAAAAAGATGGCGGCGCCCACGGACCGGCACCGACCGAACCAGATCGGTGATGTCATCGTGATGTCACCAGCGGGTCGCTACCGGTTCAGGAGAACCAGTCCAAACCGGGAGGAACCCACCTCTGCTCCAGGATGACTGAGATAGATGAATCTGCCAAACTGATGGTTCTCTGTTCTTCATATCTCCAATCCTAGATAGAATATTTCCCCATTGCATGACAAAAGCAACTAACAATTTTGTATATCTCATCTTGCTTTCCAACCCTGTCAGCTGCATAGGATGGATGTCTAAGTATAAAATATGTCTAATACAGAACCATTGTGACAAGGAATATGCCACCATATCAGAGAGACAAGAGGCTTGCAACTTACTTTATTTTGCTCCTTGGAGAAAGATTCGTGCTTTTGAAGCAAAATTGAGATTATCTGTGCTCATCTGTTAGCCTGGAAGAACAAATTGTGATTGGATGTGCTGCAGATGCACAATTAAGTAAAAATGCCTGTTCCCATCGTATTCCAAAATCCTAAAATATCTGAACATTCCATGCAAAGTCTCCTTCATTTGTAAGATACGATTTGGAGGACAAGATGCTGGTGTCCTGAAATACTTGGAGCTTCATTTTATTGTTCTTCAGAGTCACAGTTTTAAATTTCATCATTCTAGCATTCAGTCTGCAAACAATGTACTATTTTGTCCATTACCAGTGACTATGGTACTTCATCTACCAGGCCATTAGCTAGAGTGAGTGAAGCCCCTTTGAACTCTGAGGGTCTCTTTTTTTGTTTTTGTTGTTGTTGTTTTCATTCTTGTCCAGTTTCTGTCATCTTTTCTATTTTTCTTCTTTAGTTTTTGTTTTCTGTTGTATTTTTTTAATTTGTTTTTGCTTGTGAACCACCCTGAGTTGATGGGGGGTGGCATACAAATTTAATCAATGAAAAATCTGATCAAATGATAAAAAGTTAGTTATGAATGCTGGTTATAGTATATGGTTACTGCAGATCAAACTTTGCTCAAGTAAGTTTCTAGTACCAGGTGTTGTTTTTTTCTGCTATTACAATCATAACAATGCTGCTAATAGAAAAACTGGTTTTTGTATCTTCTATGCATAAGTACATTTGTTGATTCAAAATGCTTAATGTCTATAGAGATGCTTAATCATCCAGGTCATGGTTGTCCCAAAGGTGCTTTTTCAAAAGGCAACTAGATTTTATATCAACTGGTCTTTCATATTCCAGTACAAAAATTAAAAACAATAATAATGCCTTTATAAAATAAAAAATAACATATTCATGTCATGGAGAAATAAGTAGGTATATAAAATAAAATATTTTTCATCAATAAAAAGCAATGAGGGAGACCAGAAGATTTCTTTTAGGAAAGAATTCAAGTGCATGAGCTCACATTGGTGTACCTTCAAAGGTCCTGCATACAGTTGCAGCTGCACAAGTTCATACCTACTACATCCTCAAGACAAAGTTATATCTGTCCACTCAACCTATCCATGGTCAGATAGCAACCATTGGGTATACTTAATCATGATTATTATCTTTGTACTTTCATTACATTTTTCTGTATTGTACTGTTTTGTTTGTAGTTATATAAGCTTTGAAAGTCCCTAAACCTGCTGATAATCCCAAAAATGGATTGGGGTCATTTTGACAATATACGGTAATCATTCAAGAAAGTACATCTCTCATCAAAGTGCTTTGGGCCAGACTGCCCACTTTTCAGATTCAAGAATATCCAGTGGTTGTTTATTTTCTTTATTAAAAAAAAAAAGTCTGATCAAGTTAGAGCTGCTTCCAAAGAGATGAATTTTAAGAAAGCTGATTCTGATAAAAAGAAAAGATACTATACTTTGAAGCCTTGGTATATATGTAATAGTACTTTTCCATGTACAGTTTCCCAAGGTATTCAGTTTTAAAATAAGGAATTTATTAAAATGGCATCTTTTCTTTCTTTCTCTTTTACAAACATAAATACACAAAAATTCAGTATCTGATAACCAATAACCATAAATCTGTTCCACAAATAAATCAGGTATTTGCCATTGTAGGGTTTTTTTTTCTCACAGCCCCTTGACCTCTCCTTGCACATAACACTAAATGCTATATTTCTTTACTTGGGGCCATTAATAGTCAGACTCTAAATGCAAGTTTGCTATTGTGCTGTGAATTCTATAATCAGTGTCGAGTATAATGAGGTAAAAGATCTGTTCTTCATTGCCTCCATAATAATATCATTTTTTTCAAAAAAAAATCATATTATTCTAGATAAGAAATGATGTTAAAAGCTAAGCATTTGGTCGATATAGGAATACATGAACCAACCTTGTTCTCTTTTTAATTTGATTTTTGTTATCTAGTTTGTTAATCCCAGCATACTCAGGTATTTTGCCTCTGTTAATTCTTTTTCACACAGATGGGTACAAAATCAAGGACAATGTGAAATACCACAGAGAAATAATGTGAATGAAGGACTTGTTTAAGACTAGAAGCCCAGTGTTCTCAAAATGCTTATTAAATGGTTAGAACACCTTGCTGCTCCAGGAATTAGAGATTTGGAAATAACAGAAAGAGAAAATGACCCTGAACATCCAGAAACAATTGTTTGACAAGATTGATTTCAGAGGTAACTAGTCAACCTATTCAAAATTTCAGGCCTGGCATTGAAAGAAAAGCCATTGGCCTGCAAAAGATTACAGCTACCTATGAAGTTGACTATATTGTAACTGAATACTATACAAGGATTATTAATGTAGTGAGCCATTTGACTTCATTTTTGCTGGTCTGTGATAATCATTCAGGAATTAAGTATTTAGGATTTTGGTCAGCCACTATTTATAACGTGAATCTGCCAATGATGATATTAAATCTATAGGAAATAAACATATTAACTATAGTTCATTTAGTTCATTTAGTAACTCAGTTTGTCACGACATTCCCTATTGGTGAACCAGACAAAGTTTGAATTAGACTTTCAGCCTGAAAAATATTCTGTATCTTCAGCATACCACACTGAAAATGAAAACTGTGGTTCCATTTGCATCTGGAATATTCCTGCAGTCAGCAGAGAGAGTCTAGCTCTAATTTGCCTGCAGTAATGCAGAAACAAGAAGTATAGTGAGAAATAAATGACCACCATCTTCTGCAGGATGCAGGATGCAATTTACATGCCACCCAAGAGGTTAGTGAAAGGGACCATCATGTTGATTATGTTCAATACAATAACATTCAAAAGAATACTTTTCAAGACTCCTAAAATAGATCCTACCCAAAATCATTGTTAAAATTGCTTGGGCTTCAATAATAACAAGTACAAAGTGATAACAATCTAGTGTGTATATGACAATGGCAACATTTATAATTGCTTGTTTTGTTTTGTTTTGTGTTGTTTACTTTATTGTCATTGCACCTCGTACAACAAAATTAAATACCATCTTCAGTGTACATCATACATAAGAAAACTATAAAAATAAAACAAAAACACACATCCTTCACATTCTATACAATTGAATTGAAAACCCCTGATAGTGCATTAATGTTACACTATACAGTAGAATTGAATATAGTTACTGTTCTGGGATAGAAGCTGTTTTTCAGCCTATTTGTCCTTGTTTTTATTGTCCTGTACCGTCTGCCAGATGGTAATAGTTCAAAAAAAGGGTGCCCAGGATGAGATGGATCTTTAAGAATGTTTTGAACTTTCTTAAGGCAGTGGGAGCTATAAAGCTCTTCCAAGGAGGGGAGAGGACAACCAATGATCCTCTGGGCAATGATGTTAACCCTCTGGAGCACTGTCCTATCTGCCACTGTGCAATTGGCAAACCATACACAGGTGCAGTAAGTTAAAATACTCTCTATAGTGCAGTGGTAGAAGGTTACCAGCAGTTTTCCATTCAGTTGTTGTTTCCTGAGAAGTCTCAGGTACAGGGGTGGGTTCCAACTTACCTCGCTTCTGGTTCGCTCCTTCCCGCGTCGCGTGGGTGCACCTCGTGGGCACGCGCGTGCTTTGCGTGCACGCGCATGCGCAGTAACAAAAAATCTGATTTTTTTTTAAAAAAACAAAGCTGAAAAAAAGATGGCGACCGCATGCACAGTGCCGGAAGTTGGCTTCTGCGCATGCTCAGAAGGAAAAAAAATAAAACAATGATCCTCTGGGCAATGACGTTAACCCTCTGGAGCGGTGTCCTATCTGCCACTGTGCAATTGGCAAACCATACACAGGTGTAGTAAGTTAAAATACTCTCTATGGTGCAGCAATAGAAGGTCACCAGCAGATTTTCATTCTGTTGTTGTTTCCTGCGAAGTCTCAGGCAGTATAATCTCTGCTGGGCCATTTTGACCAGTGCTGCAATGTGAGCACCCCAGGTCAGGTCCTCTTTTATGATAACGCCCAGAAACTTAAAACTGGCCACTTGCTCCACTTGGTCTCTTTGTTTCATAAAACTTAATAGCAGATTACAATTTTCCATTTTCTAGTATTTATTCCTAAATTTTAAAGTTAAGATTTTCCTAGGCTTTAGAAGGGGACGCGGTGGCTCAAAGGGGACGCGGTGGCTCAGTGGCTAAGACGCTGAGCTTGTCGATCAGAAAGGTCAGCAGTTCAGCGGTTCAAATCCCTAGCGCCATGTAACGGAGTGAGCTCCCATTACTTGTCCCAGCTTCTGCCAACCTAGCAGTTCGAAAGCATGTAAAAAATGCAAGTAGAAAAATAGGGACCACTTTGGTGGGAAGGTAACAGCATTCCATGCGCCTTCGGCATTTGGTCATGCCAGCCACATGACCACAGAATCATCATCAGACAGCGCTGGCTCTTCGGCTTAGAAACGGAGATGAACACTGCACCCTAGAGTCGGGAACGACTAGCACGTATGTGCGAGGGGAACCTTTACCTTTACCTAGGCTTTAGAAATCCAGGAAAAGATTTCACAGATCTAGACTTTACAGGCTCTCTCAGTAGGAAATCAAAACATCAGCTCTTTAGAATCCCAAAACATACCCTAATTATTTTGGTTGTCTATTGGATAGCAAATAAAATTGACTAGCAGAACTAGATGTACTGTATATGTGTATATTTGCAGAAATTATTACTGGGGTGCTTTTAAATTGTAATAACAATGACTTTAATATCCTTGTTGAGAGCACAGTAGAAGGCTATGAGCACATTAAAGAACCTGTAATATACCATAACAATAAATTGTTCTTACTTTTCAGGAAAGGCTGATTCTAATCTAAGTTATTGGAGCTCTGTGTTTCTAGTGAATTTGCAAGTGCTCAAAAGCCAAGGAATCATTCATATAGATTAAATTCATATAGATTAAATTGCAGACAAATGCTAATGCATGAACTCTTTTCCTATTGAGCTAGATTGTGTGCCATTTTCTTTTTCTTTATCTAGAATCCTTAATAATGCATTAGATGACCAAAATTTCAAAAGAATCTTGTAAAGCTTTCTTCTTCAGCTTCACCTCTGGTTGCTGATGAGCAATGCATCATCCAAACACATTACAGAAATTAGACTTTGCATTCCATTATGCATTCAGACATTAATAGCAGTATGATAAACCTGTCTCAACCTCTGGAAGTTGGCTGTATAAATCAATATTCCCTATAAAAAGATTACATTCTCATTTGATAGTGTTGAAGTTCTACATCTTTCTCTCTGGCCTTTGAAAAACTTCCATCTTTGCAAGAGAAAGTTCAATTGCTTAATAAAAATGGATACAGTTGCACAGAGGTGGGTTCCTCCCGGTTCGCACCGGTTCTATAGAACTGATAGCAAACCGCTGGTGACATCATGGATCCGGTTCTGTCGGTGACGCCGCCATCTTTTTTTAAAAAAAAATTTTTAATTTCTTACTACTTTTTTTTCTTCTGCGCATGCACAGAAGCTGAGTCCCCGGCACTGCGCATACGCCGCCATCTTGTTTTGGCTTTTTAATTATTATTTTTTTGAATTTTCACCACTGTGCATGCGCGCACCCGTGGCCACGCGGTGCGGGAGGAAGCGAACCAGCAGCGAGGTAAGTTAGAACCCACCCCTGCAGTTGCAAGGAAGCTTAAGGAGCAAGATTTGAGCATCAGTGGCAGTTATTGTCCATGAGAGTCTCTGTCCTCGCAGGATCCCTGCCCCGGAGATTGTTGGGTGTGAGTCTCTCCTCTTGAAGTTGGACTCAGGGGTTCAGTTGACCTTGTTGTTGACGTACCTGCCTCCCAGCTGCATTACGACAGCCTGCCTGTGCTGCTAGAGGCAGTAGCCGGGTTGGCGGTGGAGTTCCCCAGGCTTATGGTGCTGGGGGACTTCAACTTGCCATCACTTGGTGAATCCTCGGATTCGGCTCAGGAGTTCATGGCTTCCATGACAACCATGGACCTGACCCAAGTAGTTCAGGGTCCGACTCATAGGGGGGAACACACACTTGACCTGGTGTTTCTCTCGGGGCAATGGAGACATGATCTGGAATTAAGGGGTATAGATATTTCTCCCTTGTCATGGTCAGATCATTTCCTGCTGAGGTTAGACTTTAGGGTGCTACTCCCCCATCGCAGGGAGGCGGAACCGATTAAATGGTTCCTCCCCAGGCACCTAATGGACCCGGAAGGGTTCCAAAAGGAGCTTGGGGAGATACCTGACTCCCCACCCTGCTGGCCTTCTGGAAAGCGGTGAAGACCTGGCTCTTCCGGCAGGCTTGGGGCCATTGATCTCGCCTTTGTAATTGGCGAGGTCCGGCCATGAAACAGTGTGTATGAGTTTTTTAACTGTTTTTAAATGTTTTTTATTATGTTTTGTTTTAATGGTTTTTTATATTGTTGTGAGCCGCCCAGAGTCCCTTGGGAGTTGGGCGGCATACAAATTTAATAAATAATAATAAAATAATAATAATCAGATGAAAACTTTCCCTCTTTTTAATTGGCCAGAATGCTATCCATGCAATTGTGAAAAATTTAGGTTAGGGATGCTGAGAAACAAAATGAATGGGAAATGCAGTTGCCAGGCTGTATAAATCATTCAGTGAACAAGGCCAGGAACAGCAGACCCTTAATCCTTCTCCTGACAGTCATTCCTTTCTATTGAGGGTGGTGGATTTTCAGGGTATTATATCTCAGAATAAACTCAGAGGCTCACAAATGTAACTATGTAATCCTGAAATAGTCCTTGTGTGTGGATGGGTGGTGTGGAGGGAAGGGAAACAGATCTGGGACCCTCTCTGCTATATTACTAGTCCTTTTATTTCTATGGGACTATTTCTGCACATTTGTCATTGTTTTGGACTTTTTCCATTAATTTAATTAAATTTTAAGTAGAGAAGGCTTAATAAACATAGGAGGAGTGTTAATGTTTCATAACATTCATTGACTCAGCTTTATAAAAGAGTACGGTTTCACATGTCCAGAGGCAAGTAGCAGAACATAGAACATAGACTCATACAGCTGGAAGAGATCTCAAAGGTCTTTTTGTCCAACCCCCTGCTCAAGGCAGGAGACCTTATACCAGTGATGGTGAACCTTTTTTCCCTTGGGTGCCAAAAGTGCACACACCCATAATTTAATGCCCCCCCAAGCCACGTGCCCTGCGCATGCACGTGCGATTTCCACATGCTGCCCTGCCCCGCACGCATGTGTGCATGACCCCCCTCCCCCGTTTCCCAACTTCCGTTGGCCCGGTAGGCCCGTTTTTCGCCCTCCCCAGGCTCCAGAGGCTTTCTTGGAGCCTGGGGAGGGCGAAAACGCCCTCCCTGCCCCCCGGAGGCCCTCCGGAGGCCAAAAACGCCCTCCCAGAGGCTCCACGTGAGCTGAAAATCAGCTGGCCAGCGCGCATATGCGCGCTGGAGCTGACCTAGGGTGCCATAGGTTCGCCATCACGGCCTTATACCATTCTGTTCAAATGGTTGTCCAATCTATTTTTGAAAACCTCCAGTGCTGGAGCACCCTCAACTCCAGGATGCAAGCTGTTCCATTGAGCAACTATTTCCACTGACAGAAAATTTCTCCTAACTTCTTGGTTGGATCTCTTTTTAACAAGCTTCCAACCATTATTTCTTGTCCTGCCTTCGGGTGCTTCAAAGAATAAGTCAATCCCCTCTTCTCTTTGACAGCCCCTCAAGTACTAAAAGACAGTTATCATGTCCCCAAATCTTTGTCTTTGATAGGCTAGACAACCAATATGTTTAGAAATTTAGAAGCACACCTATATCAATGTCTTCATCTGTGTGCACATGCACATTGCAAACTGTATATACGACTACTGGTCAATCCTAATCTTTTTCATAAGCACATAATTTTTTTTCATAAGCACATAAGTCAAAAAAGTTGACCTCAAAGTCACCTGTACATGTATATGAAATATAAGAATGTATATTCATGTGCTATAATGTGGAACACATATAATAGAACAAAAACGCAAATTTTGGAAAATCAGTATCTGTTTTATAGGGACAGAATGGGTCAAATAAGTGATAATAAAATAATATATTATTTAGTTAAAGGATGTGCTGATATATTAATAAAAATGATGTAGCAATATAACTGCACCTTAAAGTCCTAAAGATATATAATTTGGCATTTTAAAATTTTCTAGGCTATAAACTTCATATAACATTTTTAAACAGTCTACTGATTTAGAAGAGATTTAATGCTAGAGCTCTGTACTTTCAATACTGAATTAACTAGGCGACATTAACTGTTAGTCACTGAATATCTCTCTCTCTCTCTCTCTCTCTCTCTCTCTCTCTCTCTCTCTCTCTCTCTCTCTCTCTCTCTCTCTCTCCCATAAACACAAACTTAANGTGGGGGGGTGGGGGGAGGTGCCCAAAACTGGAAAAAAACACCTTTAAAAAGTAAAGGGATTCTGACCTTATTTGGTATTTTGGTTCTTTGTGGTTCAGGAATTTTTTAAAAAATCAAAAATACATAAAATATAGAATTCTATATTATGACCAACTCCCACAAAATAACTAATAACACACTACATAGTTATGAATATGTACCACTTAGCAAAAGAAGTGAAAAAGCACAAAAAAGCATATAAATTAGCGGAAGGACAATATTATTGGAATAATGTGCATCTTTCCAATAAGTTTTGCTTAGATGACTACACATACATTTTTCAAAAACATAAAACACATGGGAAAAACCATATAAATTCCAGTAGTATTTTCCTTAGGAGATCAAAATCTTTAGCATTTGAAGAATCACATCACTTACAAAGTAGATAACAATTATACCTATATGCTACTAAATCTCTTGCTGTTATGACTTTTAACTGGCAAAATAGTGCATCATAGGGCAATCATTTTTTTTAACTAGGTACTGCAAATAGTATGCAGAATATGTCCAAAACCCAGAAACCATGTCTCTTGAGGGAATTAAATTTGGGGAAATTGTGGTTGTTGCAGTGCTACTGGCAGCTGGGCTGCTAGGCGGCAGCTACTGCAGTCACATGATCTTAATTTTCAATATTATGTGACAGTTTCCCAGCCAATCTAGCAATTCTTTGCTCCATCTCCCACTCAGGAGCAACCTCTTACTTGTCTGCTGAGAAGGGAAGGGAAAGGGAAAGGGAAAGGGAAAGGGAAAGGGAAAGGGAAAGGGAAAGGAAGATTTCCAATGCCCCCTGCCAGAGTTCCACAAGGAAACTCAATAAGGCAGCCAGCAGAAGTCAGAAATTGTTCTTGCTCCCATTGCTTTTTTGCCCACCCTTGGTCATTCTGTTTCTCTGGTTAGGTAAGGAAATATCACTGAAACAATGACCCAACAGAGCACGGGTTGTCTGCTGCTATTTATAAGGATGTGTTCTTACTCTGGATATAGCAGCTAAGTCCATTGAACTTAACTCTTTGGCAAAACATACTGTGTTGCACTTTAACAATGTATAACTTTTTTCTATGTGCATTTTACTGCACATGTCCTCTACAGAGGTTGGAATAATTAATGTCCAGCAACACTTTTACTTCATGCCCCTTGGAATATTTTTAATATACTTTATTATGGGTTACAGAGCTACCAAGTATATGAGAATAAAAATAATAAGATAAAAATACAAACGATACAAAATTTTCAGTCGAGAAAATAAACAGAAAGGCAAAAGTAAGATACAGTAAAATAAGGTAAGAGTGATACAGTGCTCTGAAACTCTACACAATACTCAACATAGTATAATTCAAAATCAATCCAAAATTAATATGCCATTAGTAAAACATGAATTCTGCAGACTACAAATGCAAACCTAGCAACAGCTTGTGTTATCTTAGGGTCTTTATCTGCCAGAAGGAGATTTACATAAAATTCATCTGGTCATCCAGGGAATATTTCTAATTTGCTTTTGGAAAACATTATCCACAGTAGGTTCAATATCTTCTGCCTGGTTAGGTGGAAGATAGTAGACATAGTCCTTGTTCACATGTAATATGCGTGTTTTAGTTTATGGTCTTCCATTGAATGAAAATTTAGATCTTAGAAGACTTAGGAAGACTCAGATCTCTAAAGCCCATTATAAAATGGTTGTAGCTGTTCCTTGTAGTACAAATTAGCAGCAAGATATAATTATAATTTTATCAACCTTGGAATTTATTTTATCACATCTCTCACCCTTACTCCAGGCAGACTGCATACTTCATAAGCCAATAGGCATGGTAGGGGCACGTTTATTTTGGGTTTTCATGATGGTGAATCACCAAATATCAAGTCTCTTCTCTTTATCTTGCAGAGAATACTTGCATCTCCATTGTCCTTTGGAAATCTATCAACTTGCCTCCTGTTACACAGGATTGTTTTTTTTCTTCCTGCAATGCTCAGTGCTATTCCGTCCATGAAGGTCTGAAAGCTGTTTCTCAGATCCTGTTGTTCATAATATCTTGCAACCCCTCTTTTTATGGGTTTCACTCTTATTCATTCCGAAATTAATTATCTTGCTTATGAAGTATTCCTCTTTTGTAGCATATGTTATGGCAGATTCTTTTTTATTTGATAAATCCTCATTCTCTACCATCAGCTGAAATTATCAGTTACTGTTCCAATCTTGTGAGATTTTTTTTTTTTTTTTTTTTTTTTTTTTTTTTTTTTTTTTTTTTTTTTTTTTTTTTTTTTGGGCAAGCCTTGCTACAAGTTTGTGCTTAGTTGCAAATATAGGCCACATTGTTCTTGTTTAGGAAAATGAACAGTCGCAAGTAGTGCAAATCATGATTGCACTTTATACATTCATTTTCACTTTTGTTTCTTTAGTCATCACCGCTAGAAAGTTTTTATTTTTTCTTATTGTCTTCTTAAGTTAGCTGCATACTAACTCTTAAATGAAAGGGAAAATTAGCTAAACTTGCTTCACTCTCACTGAACTCCACTGGCAAGCTCCTGTTTGCTCTCACTGCTTACTTAGTGATACATGTACATTAACTATTAGAGTTGGGTAGCTAATAGTGTATACCGTATATATACACACTCCACTCCACTGAAATGCCCAGTCCAGATCTTCAGAAATAGCATGACATTTTTTGATTTAGTCCAAACATCATTTATTTCATTTCTGGCCTGCATTTAAAAGAGATTTCAAAGATAAGCTCTACAGTGGTTCCCAAAGTGGGGCCCATGCCCCACAGGGGAGCAATTTGATTTTTAATGGGGGCAATTGGAACCTTGTTTAAACCAAGTTAATGGCCTTTTAGGCTTCCTCCATGTGAGTAGGAGTTCACTTTTTGAATAGTAGGAATTATATGTCACGGGGGGGGGGGGCATCAGGATTTTACAGATGCTTTGTTGGGGAATGGCCAAAAAAAGGTTGGGAACCACTGCTCTATAGGCATGTGTAAGAAAACAACTGTAAATCCTTTTGTTTTTCACCAGAATTACATGAAATTTATAAATAAACCAGTTCTTCTTGAAGACCGGGGTGTGTCAAATTTCAAAACAATTACTTTTAAAGTGGCTGTAAATTTGTTACTTTTAGGAAATAAATGGCGTAAGATTTGCAGTAGCTGCTGAAGAGAACACCAGTGCTGAATTTCAGACTTCAAGGAGTGTTTCATTAACAGAATGAGTGTTTTTAAGGAATGCTGATATTCTTATTTGAATATGACTGCTGGACATTGAGATAGAAATAATACCTTCACTGGTATTCTTTAAAATAACTCTTCTATAAAATAACTATTAGATTAGATGAAACAGCTAATGCCACTTTCAAACAGTCTTTCTGTATGACAAACTGGATGAACTCTTCCTATCTAACTCTGTAACTTTGTGTAAATTATAAAGTCCTTCCTTCCTTCCTTCCTTCCTTCCTTCCTTCCTTCCTTCCTTCCCCGTCCTTTCCTCTCTCCCTTGTTCTTCCTTCCTTTGTTCCTTCCTTCCTTCCTTCTTTCTTTCTTTCCTTCCTTCCTTCCTTCCTTCCTTCCTTCCTTCCTTCCTTCCTTCCTTCCTATTTTCAGCTGGTAGATGCCACACTGTCTGTATCACTGGAGGAACAATTGGGATCAGATCTTTATTTAACAAAAAAGGAAAAGTTGTTCTAATTGCTGTGTATGTTCCTCCACAAGCTTGTATAAACAAGGCATTACGAACTCTAGCTGACCAGATTATGGAGGCTGAAGCCAAATACCCAGATTCACTGGCCATTATTTTGGGAGACTTAAACAAAGCAAACTTAAGGAAAGAGCTTCCAAACAAGGCATTACGAACTCTAGCTGACCAAATTAAGGAGGCTGAAGCCAAATTCACTGGCCATTATTTTGGGAGATTTAAACAAGGCAAACTTAAGGAGAGAGGTACCAAAATATTTTCAGCATGTCAATTGTCCCACTAGAGGCAAGAATACCAGTGGTTCTCAACCTTTCTAATGCCGCGACCCCCCCGCGACCTTTCCCACCACCGCAACCCCCGCCCCACCCCCTCCCCGCATAGGATGAGGTGACAAAGGGGGTGTGGCACCAGGGGTGAAATGCTTCCAGTTTGGGCTTGCCTGCGGGTCGCCGGACAGCTGGTAGCGACGGAAGCAGGAGACTTTGCCCACCCGCCCGGATGCCGCCATTTGGGTTCTTTTACCCTCTGCGCATGCACAAAGCGTTCTGCACATGTGCAGAGGGTAAAACAACCCAAATGGTGGCATCCGGGCAGGTGGGCGAAGTCTCCCGCTTCCATAGCTACCGGCTGTCCAGCGACCCACAGGCACGGCCGAACCGGGAGCATTTCACCTCTGCAAGTGACGGTGGCACCAAGATGGCGGGCTAACGCGCGCGGCGACCCCTGTGAAATGGTCGTTCGACCCCCAAAGGGGTCGCGACCCACAGGTTGAGAACCGCT